>VXAV01009738.1:97413-109787 GCA_013399715.1 Alectura lathami
AAAAAAAAAAAAGCTAGAGGTTGTGGTTGCCTGGTTTTGTAGTCTGTGACCAAAAAAAAAATCAGTTTTTCTTCAAAGGATAGTTTGGAGATTTATAGGAGTACTTTGTAATCAGGTAAACCTCAAAATTGGACGTGGGGAAGGAAGAGTCTGCATTTGTTGTACACTGGGGGACGGGGGAAAAGGTTGGCTAATATCCCATGGTGCTCATAGGTAGAGGAGCAAACCCAGGAGAAAGGGTTGATTCTGACTGCAGATTTGATTTATCTTGGCATAGATGTCAAATCTTTTTTGCATGGTCAAAAGAAATACAGGGGATCAGTGTCTGCAGAGTGGTTTCAGCTTTTCCAGTTTTAAGTACTTGCATTCACACCATTGTGTTGCTACCCAGAATTTTGGGTTAATAATCCCAGATTTTTGGGTTACTGTATTGATTTTGCTTGCAGTTCTTGGAGCAGGCTCTATGTGCTTTGAAAATGTGAACGAGTGGAACAGCAGCATCAGCTTCTATCAGTGTCCCTTTGTCTGACACTGTGTTTTTGGCTGGAGCCAGCTCTGCCAGAACAAGACAAACAATATCATCAGCCTGAGCTTCAACGCTGAACGGACAGACAAATTGTATTCCTATGCAGATGCACGTTCAACTTCTAACGTTCACCAAAGGTAGGCGGCTGCCAACCTGAGTCATCTCAAGCGCTGTGTACAAACAAGCACTTGAATTTTTTTGACTCCTGACCAGAACCAGCCCGGCTCCTGAGGCTCTTGCATTTCCATGTGCACTGCAGTATTTCATGCTTGCTAAAAGGCGTCAGAGAAGGAACAAGGGAAAAAGGGCTGGTAAAAAGGTTTCTTGGGAAGAACAGTCTTTACTTCGTCAATGGAAACACCTCTTGCTGTATTGCACCCACAGCCACGTTGTAAACTGTTTAAAGCTGCGCTCTAGGGTGTGCTTATGTGCACGGAGGGAGCTATTAGTTAAATGCAATCCAGCTGTTGGAGCTGGGCCAGTTTTTCTTCAGTTAGGCAGGTGGAAGTACATTGGAATTGACTTGCAAATGCTCGGCTTTTCTGGTGCCCTGTATGCCTAATCAAGCTACGTTACTGTCCCAGCTGTGTATTCAGGGCAGCTCTTCCCTGTCAGCATTTATCAGCTGGTTTTTTGAGGCTGGTTCCTGGGATGGAAAGAGGTGAGATCAGAAATAAAGGATTCAAATGACTAGGTATGTGTTAATGAAGGTTGTAGACTCTGAGGAAATAGAATCAGTTGATGAATTTGTTGCCTTGTTTCCCCATTTAATAGCACGTTTCATCCAGCTCCTGAAAAGATGTTCTGTATCTGCAGAATCGCCAAAGCTGCTGTTGCTGTGTGGTGTTCTCATCAGGATGAACCATTTAACAACAGTTAAAATGTTCAGAATTCATAGCACTTCCTCTGGTCTGATATTTCTGTGAAATGTAAAGAGGATGTATGTTTTTAGACATTTTGCTTATGAAACTTTATTTGTAATTTCCGTTAAATCTGCATCCAGGAATAGCAGAGAAAATAGTGAATTTGCTTCTTACCAGGTGTATCATTCACACATTTAGGTAGTTTTGTTTTCCCAATTTGTACCGCAACTGGAAATGAAGTAATGTGATCAAGTGTCCAGCATTTCTTATCTCTGAAATGGATGTATTTCAGATTGATGTTTAAAAGCAAAGTAGAAACTTCAGATTAATGAAAACCTAAGATAAGTTTCAGTTGTGGATTGAGATCAACTTGCATCAAATAGTGCCAATGTTTTAAATCTGTTACTGCTTTCAGGACAGCCCTTCTGCTGTGAGACTGCTGTGTCTCAGAGTGGTTTTGTCCTTTTGACTTAGCCTGAGTTTTCTTCCTGTAGGCGTGTTTGTTCAGGAGAAACACACTACAGTGTGGATTTGCTGCAGAGGGGTTTGGAAAATGTATTTCTTTGTTCTGATACACATTAGATTAAAATAGCTGATTGTTTGCTGGACTCCTGGATTATTTTTTTGGGGGAGGGAGTTCACAGAAGCCATGTGAACTGCCTTTTCAAGTAGTTTAATGTATTGTGCTGTTCAGCTTCTGCTAAGTAAAAGCAAAGGCTCAAGAAGCCAGTGAAGGCTTGTCCATGACTTAATGCTCTCCTTAGAAAGAGAAGCTCAAACTTCAGTGTGCTCGATGGTTGGTAGCTTTCTTTGCCACGAGGGCGTGGGTGGGCCATCTGAAAGACACCAAGCGGCAGCCTTACAGCAGTGACGCTCTGACCTGTAGTGAGACCAGGACAGGGTTTCTCAAATGGTCATGGTGAGCTTCGTGTGCTTAAGCCAGAGGATCCCACATGACCAGTCACTTAAAGATATTCCTTTAAATGTGCTGGTGGCGAGGGTTGCTATTACAACGACAATTCAGAAATTTGCAGGGTTATTTTTAGCTGCTGCTCCTTGATACTGGGATTTTCACGTTCAGTTTTGTGATCACAGACCATCCATCAACTGAAAAATCGGGAAGGAATTTTCCTTCTCCATAGGTGGCTCCGAAATCGAGCTTTGACGTTGCTTGTCATCTTGTTGGAGGAGAGATAGCAGAGTTGAAACACCGATCTGCCGAGAGCAGATGTGTTCTCTGTAGCTCCTGCCCACCGAGGGTATCAAAGACTGTTCTGCAGGAATGTTGCGTTCTTTGAAGCCTTGTGTTTGGGCCTTGATTTGAAGACACTCCCTTCATTTTCAAGGCTTAGTTTCTTTTGACAAATTCTTATATTCTGTCAGCTTTAGCACTGTTATGTTTTGTATCAGCCTGAAGTGGGGTTCCTCAGTTTGGCTTTTCAGCTCTTTCTGGCCTTTGTCGCAAGGATGGAGGAGCCTAGAATGCAGCTATGGAATATTTGAATTAAATTAGGCGTTGCAGTCCGTAACACTGCAGCCCTAATGTGCCCAGTGAATTTCTTCGTTTACATATAAAGTCAATGTCGGTTTTGATGCTTTGAAACTGGAGGTTGGTTGTTTGTTTCTTTCAAGTGGAAGATGTTGGAGAGAGGTTCTTGACATGTAACACCTTGCATCTGGCTTTGGAAGAGTACTCAGAAACTCAGGGTAGAAGTGAGGCTGCTGATTTACCTAACAGTGTCCAGTAGGTCGTTTGTATTTCTTGTTTATCTTAGAAGACAAACCATCAAAGAACCTGGAATTAGAATTTTTGCTAAATACCTATTTTTGACTTGCAAGCAGGCTCACTGTTCCCGGGATGTTGCTGTGGTTATGTCAGCTTATCAACCACAGTAGCTAATAATTCTTCACAGATCACAAGCTGGAATAAAATAATCTAGTTCCAAAAGCTTTATGGACTTTATTGGGACTACAGCTGCTCTCCTCAATTTCTCGCCTTTAGCACCTTGAGTATGGTGCATTAATGCCCCTGTGTTTAGAAGTGGCCTCATGGTTTAGCTTCTGTAGGGGTAAACTTGCATCAGGTTGTGATGTTAAGGATTGTGCCTGTGCTGAGTTTTGCCTTTGTAAGATTTGGGGTCAGATTTCGTTCAGTGAAACAGTTCAGATTTGTCTCGGGGTAGTTTTGAAAGACACTGCTTCGGTGTGGCATGAAGTTGTGTTGGAGTACTTGGAGCTGAGAGGTCGCGGTAGCCAGGTGCTGTGGATGGCACATGTGGTATTACCGCCACTGGGAACGTCTCGCGAGGCTGCAGCTAGTGCTGTGTGTAGAGATCGCAGCAGACGGATGTCCTCCTGGCCCGAAGGCTGGGAACGAATCCATGGGGTTAGGCTGCGAGATAGTGAGAAGAGACCAAACTGTTTTAGCTGGCAAAAAGGTTTGAGCTTTCTGTTCCAGCGTTAAGTCTCTTGTAAATAATGCATTCAGACTCTGTCCATGCTGGCGCTTGCAGGTAGCATGGCATGTGCCCTTACCCGTAGTAATGCTTCTTTGAAGGGAGACTTACCCTGGTTCTGAAGATAGTGTAATCCAGCAGCATGTGAAAGAAGCTGTGTTTGCTTCTGGAGCTGCAGGAGGATGCTGATAACCTGCTGCGTGTCTAAAATGATTTATCTGAAACGTGAGCTTTAAATACCTACTTTTTAAGAAACAGTCATTGGCTGGCTCGCTTAAGTCTCTTTTTTGGGGAATAGAATAAAAACAGATGAGATTAGAAATTGTGTTTCTCAATTTGTACATTTAAAAATGAAGCTTACAGAAGCTCAGCAGGAGAGTCCAAAAAATAGCATGGTTACCTGGATTCCCTCTAACCAGATGAGGGTGGAGCATCTTTTTGGTCTTAAAGGAAAGGTCTCTTGAGGCGAGGGCAGCCAGGCTGCAGACATCGGGATCTGTCGTGGAGCAGTCCCATCACTAGCAGGATCCTATCGGCTCCGGTGGAACAGAGGAGAAAATCAAAACAGGGAACAGTCTGAACATCTCCTGATTAAACAGAAGGCCTGAAACTAAGCAATCTGGCATGTGCCAAGGTGCGTACATGTGCTTTTCATGTACAGAGGGCAACTGCATGTACCAGGTGTATGTACCAGAAGTTTAAAAGGAAATGCAGAGGAATGGCTGAAGAAGTGCAGTATGGGTGGTGTGGAGATTGCCTTAAGATGTGTCTGAAAGCTCAGAAATTGTGTGCAGCTACTTAGGAAAGCAGGCATGAAGTTGACAGCCTCTTTGAAGAATCCTTCTGAAGAGTGGTAGGTCTCCAAATGAGGAGAAGATGGGAGATTGTTGCATATCAAGTGTGAAACCACAACGGAGTAGTCGAATGTTCTGAGGAGAGCTCAGTAAAAGGAAACCACTGGTAAAGGGAAATCCTGAGATGAAATTGTACTGGGATAGGATCGTTGGGGCTGAAATAATGGAAGCATACAGGTAACGCCTGACTGAAGGGTTGAGTGAATTATTTGCTGTTAGCAAGAAGCTTAGAGTCTTCCCAGCAGAGCTTTTGTGGAGGGTTGACTGAGTAACCACCTTCAGTCAAATATTGTTAGAGGGGGTTGTGCTGTGAATTGATGAAACTAATGGTAGTGCTTGCCTGGAACTATGCTGTTTGTCTTTTCTAAAACAACAATATTAAGCTGCTGAGCTGTTGAACACAGCATACAGTTTTTCTTAAATCTACCTTGCATCTAGAATGGTAGGTGATAAATGTTTTGGTTGTCCCCTAAGGAGTTTCAATTTTGGTCTGATTATTTTCATTCTCAGTAGAAAGTATTCTGGAGTATTATCTCAGAGAAATGAGAAAATGGAGGAGGAAATCATAATTAGGGATCAGACTTGCAACCAAGTTTTGCCTTGCATCTGTTAGACCTGAGATTTCATAGTCTGTCACTTACAGTGCTGGATTGGGCATTAGGGGAGGTGCTACAGGACACTCTGTTGGTTGATGTGTCGTGTGCTGGGGTTTGCCTTAAGGTGGGGAGCAATAAAAGATTTGCTAGTGGGAAGGCTGCTGAAGGTCGTTGGTGCCTAGCACATTCAGAATGATCCAGAAGGCAAGGTTTACAGTAGAAATCTTAAGACAAACTTGTCTAACTATTTTTTTTCATTGAAGTGGAAAGTTGTCATGGGGATTTGACTTAGAATTTTATATTTGATTTATCTTAATAACTAGTATGGCTAGCTACTTGACTGACCGGCCAAGCTAGCTGCGCACAGTGACTTTACAGGTTCTTCGTCTTTCACCCATTCCTAGCTACCCAGTTCTTCCCGTACCTCAGCAGTGCAGCCCTGTCGTACTGAGCTGCTGCAGTAGGCTCAAAGGGTTCAGCGGAGTGATGAGGGAGGGGAAAGGCGTGCTTCTGGTAGGTGCTGTGGTGGGGACTTGCCTGGTTTAGGTCTGCACATTTCGTTCTTGTAGGTGCACAGTGAGACTTGCGTTTACCCGAGCGAGTCGGTTTGCCAAGCCCAGACCAGGAGGAAGGCAGGCCTTCCTCGCGCTGAAGTCGGCCTCAGATAGTTCAGTGGATGCTGCAGTGCAAACTGATTGGGAGCAGAGAAGCCAAGGCACCGTCCTACACGCTGAACCTACATCCCCTGTAGGTTCGCGGTGTGAAGTCTGATCATCTTATCTATCCCTGTCCCACCTTCTGGATGCTCAGCACTTCCCTAGGCGGCTGCGGGGCAGTGCTGGTGGTTGCTCTGCCTGCTGCTGGTTTTCACTGGTAGTTTGTAACATGGCGGAGTTATTTGCCCCAACTCAAAAGGAACATGATAGTAGCAGTGAAGGTCAGTAGCAAGCGTGGAACATAGAAAGTATTTTAAAAGGCTAATTTTAGTTAGTGTGGGTGATCTTCCTGGGCTGCCAGCGGTCACCTGGTCCTGATTTTTCTCCAGAATTGCATTCTGATAGTACATTTTCTCCCCTGTAAAATGAACCTAGGGAGAATGGTTTCACTAGGCTAAAATCGTTCTTCGTGAGCCTTTTGATCTCTCGTAGCTAGGAGGCATAACTACTGTAGGGGAAGCGCATACTGAGTGCCTGTTATCTTAAGGGAGTTGAGACATGTATGGGCTCGTTTTTCTTTACAGTGTTCAGGCCACAGATGGAACTTAGACTCTGTGCCATTGTGCTGCTTGGTTTCCACAAGCCTCATCTGTCTTGTTTGCATTGAGCTCAGTTGTCTTCTGTCACTTGAGGTTGATTCTGGCCAGATAATTGGCGTGGGTTATGTTGTTTGGGTTGTGAATGTGGTCATGCGCCAGTCTGAGGCTGTCTGAACCTGTGTGTACTGCGGCTTTTAGTGCGCGCACGTAAACACCAGGAGAGTCATTCCAGTGAAACTGTGGGGCAGTAAATGTTTTCTGCCTTTAGGATACTTACTGTGGCTTATAACACGGCTTTCTGTGAGGTGTGTAATATTTTTAAAAAAAAACAAAACCAAAACAACTAACGCATCTTGCTAGGAAAGACGGAGTTCTAAGTTATGCATGCTGTTTTCTGTATCTTGTGATAGATAACTGCACTTTTGGCCTAGAAACAACTGACTGCAAACCAAAACACTGTCTTTACACAAATCTTTTTTATTTTCAGACTATGAGAAGACACAGAAATGAAGTTACAATTGAATTGCGGAAGGTGAGTGCTTCTGCTCATCAGCTGCTACTTTTCTTTGCTTATCGTGCTCTGGTGTCTTTGCTAAATATTTTGCTGTAAGCTTTGCTGTCTGGCCCCAGACTTGCGTAGAGAAGTTTTACATTTGTAAACTACAAACTGGGGATTCTAATGTTGCTTTCACTCTGCCAGTCCTTAGTACTCTTTTATGCCACTCTGAGACTGCTTTGCTCCACTGTACAGCTTGGAAATGAACCATATTCTGTTTCTGTACCAGTTCTCGTATTATTGCGAAGCTGTCAATGGTTTGAGTGTTTAAAGTCACTGAATGGGAGAAGGGAGACTTTCAGCACTTGGAAGGTGTGGAAGTTACTGTATTGGGCTTACCTGGCAAGGGTTTGATAGTGGGGGCTGCAGGGTGGCCTCAGTGAGCAGAGCCCAGCACTGCCCCATGTCAGGTCAGAGCCGGCTCCAAAAGGGATCCACTGCTGGCAGAGCTGAGCCAGGAACTCCTCTGGGAGGAGCGAGAAATGAGAGACAAATGGCCCTGCAGGCACCAAGGTCAGTGCAGCAGGAGGGCAGGAGGTGCTCCAGGCCCAAAGCAGAAGCTCCCTGCAGCCCGATAGAGGCCCATGGTGGAGCAGGCTGTCCCTCTGCAGCCCGTGGGCACCATGCAGAGCAGATCTCCACGTGCAGCCCATGGAGGAGCCCATGGTGCAGCAGGGGGATGTGGCCTGAGGGAGGCTGCAGACCTGGCTGGAGCTGCTGCCCATGGGGCCCTGAGCTGGAGCAGCTACCCAAGGATGAGCCCTGTGGTACGAGCCGTTTTGGAACAGGGCTTGGGGAGCTGCAGCCTGTAGGAAGGCCACGTGGGATCAGTTTGGGAAGGACAGCACCCGTGGGAGGGACCCCACATGGGACAGGCAGTGGCCATGGAGGAGCAGCAGAGATGGAGTGTTAGGGACCACCCACAGCCCCCATTCCCCTGTGCCGCCTTGGGGGAGGAGGTGGAAGAGGGTGGATGGGAGGAAGGTGTTTTCAGTTAGTTTTTACCTTCTCACTGCTCTTGTCTGTTAGTGATAGGCAATATAAATTACATTAGCCTCCTTACGCTGAGTCTGTTTCTCCTGTGATCGTAATTGGTGAGAGATCTCTCTGCCTTTATCTCAACCTTTGAGCCCCTTTTCATGGTGTTTTCTCCCCCTCTTTAAGAAGGGAGAGTGACTGCCCATTGGTGTGAAACTGCCATAGTTAGTATGTTTTTTTTTTTTTTTTTAATTGCTGCTGTATGGTAGAGGGGGTTGATTTTAGGGTCAGATTTTGGTTATGTTGGGTAAATGCCAGTATAGCTGGGAAGGTTGTGACCGTGAGAAGTGAATCTGCCTCACTGTTCTGCTGAAACGCAGAGCTAGTTGCAGCCTTGTCATATATAGGACGTTTCCAACAGCCTTTCTAGACACCTGAAAGGCTTGCTGCTGGAAGACATGGCCACAAGCTGAATTACTTTTGGGCTGTATGTGTGAAGAGAAAGGAGAAACTTTCTTCACCTTTGGGTACCTTCAATATATTTAAGGACTGATACTGTCCCTTTTAGTTTTATCATGTTAAGGTAAATTCAGTTTTTCACTCTTTCCTTGAGTTTTATATTTCCTAGGTTTGAGTTGCTGCTATTCCTCAGTTTCAGATTGCCTGCATCTTTCTGGAAGTGCGGTGCCCAAAGCAGACCTCAGCTGGGGTTTAGGTAACACTGAGGACAGGGAAAGGCAATTCTCAGCACAGTATTCCTGTTTGTACTGAGTATGTTGTTGACTCAAACTCAGCCTGTGATCCATTATAACCTTCAGACACTTCCTACAGTGCTGCAGAACAAGGGTAGTTGTTTGTGCAGAAGTTTTAAACGTGATTGCTTCTTGTCTTTGAAATTCCATCTGCTTTTCACAGACTGTTTCTTGTCTTGAATTCTCATTCTGTTCCCCAGTATCCTTCAAGGCCTCCTCAGCTTGGTATCACCTATATACTCCAATATTTCCCTTAGTAATTTGATGGAGGTGTGTGCTCTGAATATTCTAGATACAGGCCAAGCTCCTGTGGGTCTCCCTTTGATACATCTCTCCGTTTTGCCATTTGGATCACTGACAGTTGGGCTGAATAGGGCTTTTTTATGAGTGCACAGCCTCCCAAACTCATTGCACATTTGTTTGCAAACCATGAGAGGTCAAAAGCCTCAAAATCAAGGTGAGGGATGTATAGATGGAAGCTATACTGACTTTTTTTTTGAGAAATCTTTCTCTGCAGTTAGCACTTGATTGTGTAAGAGATGCTGAGAATCTTTTACTAGTATTTTCTGGGAACCTTCTGCTCTTTTTTAGAAAGACTTTTTTGCTTTTTTGAGTTCTTACAGAACAACTTCTGTCTTTCTTTACAATATAAAAAAAAAATGTTTGTGGGATTCATCCTTAGAGTACAAAAAATCATCGAAGAAACCTAATTGGACCCAGACGACTGGAAAAAAAAAAACCTTAAGCTCTTACATGAGCATGATGTATCATCTAAAAATTGTTTAATGCTTTCATATTTTCCTAATCAAAAGAACCAGCTAAACGTGTCTGGAAGTTTTGTGTAGCTTAACTTGTCTGTGACCTTGTCAATCCTGACAGACTGAGGTGTGGAGAAACCTGCCACCATGTGTAAAAACAGGTAGCAAGTGGAATACCAAGTGAGCCAGTTTTTTCTAAAATGAGATTCAGGTAGTTAATGTGATACCTGAATTATCAGCATAAACTTCAGCTGCTGTTATGCTGGAGGCCCTCTATTTCCAGAACTAGCATGTTGGCTCGATGTAGAACACTGTATGACTGAAAGCTGCACTGGGAAGAGCCGCGCACAGCAGGCCTGTGCCATTAGCAAAGCAGTGCTGTAAAAGGTGGCTTTGCTAACGCAGCATAGCCTCACACAACTGCTTCAGCGGTGAGACCGCACACAAGTATTCCATTGCTGTCTTGGGAGAGACCTTCACAGCGCAAAGGGAGAATTTTGATTTTAATTGGATTATCATAACTGGGTTTTACAGCAGGTCACAGTTTCAAGGCCATTTTGATGCAGAAGCGTGGTGGGGAGCAAGTCATGTGCTTAAGACAAGGCAGCGGACTGTCCTGTGTGAGAGCAATCTTGCGCATACCAGTAATGCATGAGTGAAGATGAGAAAGAGGCAGTCTGCGAGCTGCAAGTGACTTTGCACTAAGAACTACACACGCACAGGTCAGTTACACACTGAGAGACACGTAAGCGCTGGATGTGGGTCAGGCTGTAAATCAAGAGTGAGCAGCAGCTGCAGAACTCTTGAACACAGGAAGCTGTGCTCTCCTAGAGTGTCTGCTGCGCGTCTTCCGCTGCAGACGCCGGGAGAAGTCCGCATTAGGAGATGCAGCGTGCATCCGAGTTGTTGATTTGAGGCAACTGAACTGCTGCTGGAGGCCACCTGGTTTGCTGCGAGAACTGCAGCAGATGTGAGGCCATTGCTTCTGGTGCAGAACTGGGGCTGAAATGTGTAGGGATGTATTTTATTAAGCTCCAGCAGTGCAGTTGATCAGATGCAATATTGCTTTGGTTTTCATCTTTACAGCTAACACTGGCGTGAATGTCTCAAATTCAGGAGATGTCTATGTTGGCATGACCTTAGTAATCCATCTGTGTCTCTTCAAAAGAGAGGGATATCTTTTCTGAATCCCTGCTATCCAGATGCTAAGTGTGCACCTGGCTTTTGAAGAAAATGGGCAAATCGAGCATATTCTTGATCTGCATAGGTACAGGTTTGTCTTTTAAATCAACTTGTGTATAAATATTAAATGAATGGATCTGATGAAGTTTCCTACATGTCTGTTTTCTAAGTTGGAATAAATAAATCACAGTGTTGAACAGTAGTAAACAGCTTGTGTGCTATGTGAGGTGCTTTTTCTCTTGAGATTACAGACATCAAGGGGCATTTGAAACACGTTGTTTCAAAAACATATTATCTTTATTCACAGTTTCCACACCACACTGCAGCTCTTATTCAGAAACCAACACCACCTTTTTTAAATTTTGTTTGTCCAGCCACTTGTTACTTGTTTATTAATTGAGCAGTCGAAGTTGTCTCTGACATGGCAGTTGTCTGTCTCTGACAGAATCCTGGCCCAGGCCTGGGCTGGCACCGTGGGGCAGTCAGATGACACTGCTACTAGTCAGGTGTCCTTCTCTGATTCCATGTTGGCCTTGCTGAACACTTGTTTAATGAATTCTGGGAGTGGATCTACTACATTTTTGAAAAGATGATCTTGGTCCCTGGCTGTTCTGTTAGCGCAACAGTGGTCCTAGTAGCTTAAAAAGCAGCCACCTCTCTTTCCAGATAAACAAGATAACGATGCCAGTTTTGCTTCTGGAGACTGTCTCTGGATTTAGAATTTAAGCTTCTCAGTGTAGTAGCGTGGCAAAGCCTGATTTAGACTGTTCATCACTTCAGCATCACAGAAACACCCTAAGGCTGCTCTGTTAGCAACAGGGACCCTGGAATTAACTGGCAAAAAAAGCTGTTCATTGTAGCTCTGAAACAGCAGAGAGATGTGGTGGTGGGAGAGGGGCACAGAAATAAGGGTTAGGATTCAATGTAAGGTTCCACAGCTGAATGAAGCCTATACCTGTATTGCTGCTAGGGATTTATTTTTCTGTGAGGATAAAGCCCAAGTTTCTTTGCTTTAAGAAAGGTGGTCCTTAGCCAGGGAAGAGTTCATAGGGTCACTGGGTTGTGTGCCACCTTCCATGTAAAGTGTTGTACTCCTAATCTCAGCAGAAACAGAGAATGCTGTCCTTTAAGATCTGCTAACTGGAAACCAAAAACTTTCAGATCCCTCACAAGGTGTTAATTTCTGACTTCACTGGCAGACTCAGCTGTCTGAGTGCTCATAGGCATGAGCTCATGAAAACTCCAATGGCCAATTAAGTTCGATACAAGACAAAGCAGTTATTTTCTGAACAAAGTGTGGATTAAGAAGCCATGGACATATGTCCCTGTACCTGGTTCTTTGGCGTACTGTACTTGTTGTCCCTGCTCTGATCTTTCTTATATGAGTGAATACGTCTACAGTACCTCCCTAAGTACAGCAGTGATCCCTGGAACAAAGACTGTCTTCATCTTGCTGGGAGGGCTGTGGTGGGGAAGGTGAGAATGCAAAAGAAAAAAATCCACATTTTCAGGTTCAGGATAGATAGCAAAACCTTGTTTGATTATGTGTCTTCACATCATGGCTGAGGCTGGCAGGGCCCTCAGGGTCCCTCTGCTCC
>VXAV01009740.1:0-23351 GCA_013399715.1 Alectura lathami
GGACATTGATGAGATCCCACTGAGCCTCTTCTCCAGGCTGACCAGTCCCAGCTCCCTCAGCCTCCCTCACAGGAGAGGTGCTCCAGTCCCTCATCATCCTCACGGCCCCGTGTTGGACTATTTCCAGTGCTTGTGTCCCTCAATTATCTCATCATTGCGGAAGTAAACTTAAGTGTACTTACAGATAAAAAGCATTACCCAGTGAGAATCACCAGCAAGGCCAGTACAAGATCCCATGTTAACAGCAGACGGTAACTATCCTCCCCTACTGCAAAGCTCCTGTTTCTAAACACCCAGCACTCCTCTGCTGCACTCCCCTGCTCTTAGCTGACCCTTCTGGCCCCTGCTGCAGCACTGATTTGCCAGTAAGGGCTGAATAAGTGCTCTTTACTACAACCCCAAAAAAGTGTTTTCCCCAGACATACCCCCGTCATATGGAAGCTCAAAGCAGACTATCACCAAACTGAAGTTAAGTCACCCCACATCTACATGCTGGCCAAATGTGTTCAAACCAAGAATTGCTTTGAGATAACTATGCAGCTTTTAATCAGCTGCCTTCCTGCCTGGGATTCACATGCAGCTTCTCAGCCCATTAGCTCCTGCAAGGCTAAAGAAATTGATTTTCAGGTAATTTGATGTCCTGGGGAAGATAAATAAATAAGAAAAAAAGTAATAAAATCAAAGCCACTTCACAATGATGGCTAAGTGTAAAAACCTGACAAGTCCTAAACTAAGTGCAACATCTGCTCTCTCAGATCTGTATGGGTAAGAAATAATGGTTGGAAACAATGATGGATAAAAATAAATGCTGTTAGGACTGTCAATTTTCTATTTAGCTTGTTTCATGGCATTTCTGTGGTGACTTGATGCTACACTGCGTAAAAAACACACTATAGTCTCACCTTGACCTAAACATAAAACCCCACAAAGCCTGAGCTGTGTTCCCTAAACAACAATAGCTACCTACTTTCACTTGTTCAAACTATTCCGAGAGGCTAAAATTGGAAAAAACCTTCAGCTAACACTGAAAATTAACTTTTTTCTCTTGAAAATTCACCTGTTTTCCCAAGAGCTGCTGCCCAACACTGGCGTGCCCGTACAACCTGTCCTTGCTTGCTGCCAACAGTGTCAAAAAACTTCCAAAAGGCTGAGGATAAACCAGGGTGCAATGTAGTGGCAATACAGATCCTAAATTTAAAACAAGCTCCTGTAAGAGCTACATGTATGACCATACTATGATTCAACTGTTTCTGTAGCCAAAAATCACCAGGTTTTTTCCCCCTCTTTTAGCCCATCTGCCCCTCAGAGGCAAACTGATTCCAGGTGCCCTTTGTGTGCCCGCCGAGCGCACCCTGGGCAGCCTTTGTCCTTGCCACCCAGCAGTGTCCCTCAGCTGGCAAGTCCCCGAGGCGCTGACCTTCCTCCTGCACCCTACCACTGCTCCAGCTGCCCTCGCTTCACACAAACCCCTTCACTGCAGTTCTCTGTAAGCCAGCAAGTCAGTTACTAAGCTCAAAGGGCACTTACAGTTTTTAATTCTTCTGTTCTCCAGATTGCGCAGACAAAAATAGCAAAAAGCCTTCATGTCAGGTCACTGCACCTCAGCACAACCCTGCCAGTGTCTGTAAGCCTTCCTCATCCCAGCAGAGCTGCCACATCAGAGTGGGAGAAACACGGCGGGGTTTGCAGCTCTGCGTGGCCCAGAACTCATCGCCCGCTTCATGCTGATGAACCAGCTCCTCCGGCTCCCACACCCCGAGTCTAAGGCTTAGCTCTCATTCCTCGGCAAACAATAAAAGCCAGCTTCCACTCTGCTTTCTCTCAGGTACCAGAGTCACAATCATCTTTTTACCAGGTTGTTTCCTTGCTTTAGCGATCATCATCGTTCCCATTGTCACTGGAATGTCTCAACTGCCTCGCACTGGCAGATACTCTCTTCAGGAGTGGAATAACTCATGAATGGCTACGGCTGGCTTCGCGGAGCTTCCCTAACCCTAACTCTGCCCTCTCCCCCTCCTTTCACGCACCTTCTCAGTCCCAGGCTCAGCGAAGAGCAGATACTCAAAGATGCAGTCAACACCCTGCTAGACTCTAACGTTGAAGAGCTCCAGTTGCTCTACAGCTCTCCTTCCATATTCGTCAGGTAACGCAGGAGGAGCCATTTGTCACCAGCAATAGTGTTACGAAGGATGTGAAAAGCCGAGCGAAACAGATGAAATACATTATGCCAAGTGACCTTGAGGTAAACCACCAATGGCAGCGTTACTCCATTAGAAACGTGGAATTTGTACCAGCTACAGATGAAAGCACAAGTCGCTAATTCACACCAAGTGCTATGTGACAGTGGGAATTATAGCCAGGAACACAGTTTAACGCCTGCGTACAAACGCATGGGGTCAGAGCACCCCTTAAAGGCAGTACAGTCCATGACTAAAAGCAAGTGCTCCAGCAGCACGGAGTTACCGCTGCCCAGCCGTTACGCCACACTTGGTTTGCATGCATTCTTCTAGAAGCCTGCCTCCAAAGAAACCCCATCCAAGATTTCAATACACAGAAACCCAGGAGTGATCCTTTTGATTTTTCATTGCCAAGTCAGAAACTTCTTGAAGGAAAGCTACATGTAAGTGTATCAGACTTTCCTAACAGACAAATAAGAAGTAAGAACATCACTAAAGTAATACTTGAATCACTAGAAATTAGAAAATTATCTGCCAAATCAATACAACACCTAATTAAATGCTACACAACAGTATTAATTCAGCTTTCTCCCAAGACTCGAGTATTTACATTTCTAAAACATTGACAACTCATCCTTCTCTTGATGTGACAACTGGTAATTTACTGCATGATTTGTTTAAAATCAACACAAGCAACTTAACAAACAATTAGAAAAATACTGAAGGAACAAGGTTATCAGTAACTGGGCTGAGCAGTGTTACTGGTTCTTTCTTACAGTGGTCAAGGAAATTGCATGTCTGGTAAAAGCTGGGGTTTTAACCTGAAGCTGAAGAGTGCTTTTGGTGGGGAAATGACAAATACTGGAGCAAAAACTATGGGAAAGACTACTCCATGATTGATTTCAATGCATATGGTGAAATTACTTGGTCTAGATCTGGATTCAGTGATAGTTTGCCAGCTGTAAGGTAATATTCTCTCAGATTCGATTTCAGTGAAACCACAGCAAAGGAAAGTCCCGTTTTGTTTTTTCTAAAGAAGTTGTTAGGCCAGATAACATTTCCAAGTTATGCTGCGGAGCTCTCCGGCATGCAGCACCCAGCCCTGCGTACCACCCACACACGAGGTGACATCAGGCAGTTTTTGCCTTGCACTTAGAGCTGTCGGCTTACCTGAAATAGGTGAAAATATGAAATGCAGACTAATGTAAGCACACAACTGTGAGGTGTAAAACAGGTCTGTCAAAGGATACAAAAATCAATCCATGACAACTTCAGCTTCAAACTGCTAAAGCAAATAAAAGATTTAGCTTTGTTAAACTCAGTCTGAAATGCAACATAAAACCATGCAAATCTAAGCGTACAAATATGAAACTAGGTGTACTGTAATTAATCATCACCAGATGATTTAGTACACCAGAATTTAGTATACACCGACTTCTGTCAGCCATTGCTCTGAGTGAAATTCTAATGTGAAAAGTGGATGATTTGCAATCTGAACAGTTTTACATTTTCCTGGTAAAGAAAAACATAAGCGATCCTTAAAGCATACACACCTAAAACATATTGGAACTGTTCTGATGTAACAGCTGTTCCAAGCAGCCAGCGACGCGGAGTGCCCCGAGGCAGCGACAGCCCCCCACGCAGAGCCGTAGGAGGTCTGAGATGGGAAAGGCCAAGCTCACCTTCACGGCATGGAGCGGGAGCAAAGCCCAGGCCGACTTCATCCTGCCAGCTGCAGACGTTGCCGCTGGCTGAGCTGGTTACAAAGCAGGCGGCCAGTTGGTACAGGCTAGCCGCAACAGATGATGGATTTTTAATGAATAATCGCAAAACTATATGCAGGGGAAGTTGAAGCAAGTATTTATGGTGTTCTTTGAAAGAGCTCCCCAGCTGGGCAGGCTGTGGGATGTGCCAAACGCATGGCGACTACTCCACAGTCAAACACTGCAGGGTCACCTGCCTTTTGGAAGCGACAACAGGGCAGCTATCCAGGCACCAAGGCTCCTTTAGCAGAGTCCCTAAAGGTACAGGTAGTAAAATCAGACCTAACACTTCCTTGGCTAAGGTTTAGACTAATAGGTAGTTTCACTACTTAAACACTCCTCCTCTAAACATGCTTCTTCACTTTTCTGGCATTACTGCTAGCCACAGCTTTAAGTCACTACTAAAAATGAAGTCCTGAGCATCACTGTATGTATTCAAAAGCTGTAAGCGAAGTGCCACCTTGCCATCTATTTTAGCTTGCTTCTGAACACAGTTTTTTCCCTAAGAGTAAAAACACCCATACGGCGATTTTGACCTTCTTTAATTTAAAGATTCTATTACAGAAAAGTTTAAGTAAGGAATCCTTATAAGGATTAACTCTTGACATAATATATTGCCAAGATACAGTGTAGCTGCAAGGGCTCTACGTGAACCTTCATATAAGTTGCTTTCTTACATACACAGTCGCTGAACAACAGAAATGGTATTTACCTTCGTGAGAGAAGACTGTGGTATCCCAACAGTCCTTTTACCAGTGTGTTCTGTTTTCCCCCCAAGTTAGAAACACGCCATATTAAAACTGTAAAACTACTATACAGAAAATTGATAGAGATGGATTTCCTATAGATTGTAACAGATGAAACATTAAAATGAAAACTAAGGATTGTGGAATACGTAGAATGGTTTCTCTTTTACTGGCAGGTCAAATATACTAGAAACGTACAAATATTTTTGATAATCTAATTCCAGGTGAACTCAAAACACTGAAATACCATACACAGGCTAAGAGAATTCAATATTGTTCCAAGGCACTTACTGAATCTCCATGACTAGATGAAAACCAGAAGAAATTAGGCCTGACAATTAAACAGTATATAATATAAAAATAACCTTTTGCTTACAATTTACAAAATGTATTACAATCTTTATCTCTGCTAACCTGCAATTCTGGCTGTGTGTGTCCAGCAATTTTTGTAAAAAAAAAAAAAAAAAACACAAAAAAAAACAACAACTATTTTCTAAAACTTCAGGGCAAATAATTTACAAATAAGGTACACAAAAATTTAGATCATGCAGAGATTTCTTACACCTTCTGTTAATATTTTATGATTGCAACTTTATCAAATTATATACTTACTTGCCCTGTACATATACAAAATAATGCATACATGGTAATCAAACGTTAGCAAAAAGTAGTCCATAAACACAATCTGTCAAAAGTATTACTATATTAACATATGTCTACAAGCAGCGTGTAACAGGGTTAAAAGACATTAAGGCAATAATACTTGAAGTTACAAAATAAGTCATATGTAATACTTTCTCCTAAGTGTAGTAAGGCAGGTAGATGGCCCCAGCAAAAAGTTACACTGTAATACTGGAATCCACTGTCGTGAACGATGTTTAAGGTTTTGCATGGGATGTACGGTGAAGGTGTACCATTTGGTAGTTAGATCTACACTGCTCTGTGTTAGTTGCCCCCCGGAAAAGTGGAATACTATCTTTCTAGTTCTCAGTGGCACTTGAGTTTTCCAGTATAGTTTATTGATTGCACGTCCATTGGCTCTCGGATCATGTCCATTCTGAAGGTGGCTCTCTTGGTCCTCTGGGCTTTCCACAGCGGTTACCGAAACCTGAAGAAACATGCGCGATTAGTATGTCTGTCCTCAGCACAGCGCGACCTCACACACGTTGGCAGCAGAAGGATTGCAGTAAGACATACTCCTGTTCTTCTGTAACAGTTTTATTCTCAGGGCTAGAAAACCTACTTAGCGGTATTAAAAGCTCTAAAGGCACCATGGCCATAGAAGACACAAACAGGAAAAATTTGTATATGGTTCTATTTCACCACTCAAGCCTCACTTGGAGGGCACATTTCGGCACATACAGTCTTACAGCCTTTGTTGTTATTGATTTTTTCCCTCCTGTGTACCAAAGCAGTTTTTCCCAGATACTATTTATGAAAGTTTTCAGTGCTCTGCAGCAGTTATAACCTATTTGCCTAATTCTGTTTTTTCATAAAGTCAAAAGAAAAAGTGGAAAATGCCTACAAATGCCTAAAATTCTCATTTTGGGTAAAACTCTGTCAGTGATGCTGAGATGACAAGGCAGGCTTATCTGGCTGGGTTTTGCACCTTGGCAAGCTGGAGGAAGGTAGTAGCAGCAGCTATCCAAACTAGTACTGTTAACGAATCTGCTGTTTAAAACATCAAGTAGTTAGTTCTGAATGAATTGCAATTACCAAGATCTGTTATTTCTGCAGGAAACTCTGAAATTTGACCTCTTGTATCACTGGAGCCAGAAAAGGAAATCTGAGGTAAAATATCTGTTGGTGTTTTGTTGCTTATTTCAGGACGACCTGAAAAACATACACACCCCTTTAGTGTAACACTCATTCAGCCAGCACTTCATGAATGCTATTTTAAGTACAGCTCAGTCTGGAACACAACTTGCATCAAATACTGTTTATAAAAACAGAGACTAAACAGCACATTTTTCTAATTTCTTAAAAACGCACTTCAGAGTTGTTTATGATGCAAATGTTCAGCAATTCCAGTGACACATCCCTGTTTACTGAATACAGGATTTCTTTTTTAAAGCATCTCAGGGATTTAAAAAATCCTTTCAAAGTTCCCCATACCATTTAATGCATCAGTATAAATGCATCTGTCCACGTTCTTTCTGAACTGACAGTGCGTAAGAACACATTTAGTAACTACGTATTGCGTTATTTGTATAATCACCTACTAGCAAATCCGTAATATTTGTTAGAACTGTTCCATTAAAAATATATATCTACCAAGCATTTAACATGCAGGTCCAAATGGATGGACTGTAATAGCCCACTCAAGCACACAGAAGAAGATACGCGGCAGGTAAAGTAAGTTTGCAGCTAGAGCAGTTTGTTTAATCAGGTTGCCGCAAAGCTAAACAACAGCTAAACCCTCCTTACTGAAGCCTTTTCAAAAGACCAAACATTTAATGCAGGAGAAAAAAAATCTGCTTTTTTCTAATCTTCTAATAAAAATATTCCCAACACACTTTATCAGTGCAAGTACTTAGGCTGCATGAACTTTCTGCTCTCATGGGGTTACCACACGAAGTGGTAAGTGGGAAGTGTTCCTTTTTGTATTAAACAAATCAACCAACCAACCAACCTTTGCCATCACTTACCAGGTAGTACAGGTGAAGTTGTTTTCAAACCCTGTTAACGAGAAATATTGGAAATATTTCTATAAAATGTTTTCGAACTACTGAAAAACACCAGAAATTAAAGATGAAAAATATCCTCAAAGAATATAAAACATCTGTGCCCATATCCATGTATTCCTACATTTACTGCTTGCTGTAGCACTGATAAAATGCTACAGTAGTTGATGCATCCTTGACTATCAGAACCTTGCTTAAAATTATCATCTTCTATTTATTATTTAAATTTTATTTATATTTAAAATATGTACAAATATATGTATTTATTTACCTTTCATAAAACATTAAAACCACCACGTTACAAACTATTTGCAAAATCAAGTAGTCTGCCTCTAATGCTAAATTTAAAGTTCTTGAAAATTCATGTCTACATTTTTGACAACATTTTAGGAAGTGTGTAAAGGTGGCTGTGAAGTGTCTTGGGGCCACGTGGAAGAAAAGCAGCAACGTAAAGAGAATTTATATGCTTTTGAAATTTTACCAGATGTTTACATCAGATGACTGAGCAACTAGTAGACCGATGTGAACATTGAAATTCAATGGTTAGAAAAGGAACAGTATAAAAACAAACATGGATATAATGAAAAAAATCTGTCAGGCAGTGAAACTGATTGCCCACGGAGTGTACGACCTCTCCATCTTTGGAGGTTTTCAAGCCTCAGCTGGATAAAGCCCTGGACAGCCTGGTCTGACACATACTTTGTGCAGGAAGGTGAACTAGAGACGGCAGTTTACAGACTCTTTAGTAGGGCCTGTTGTGATAGGACTAGGGGAAATGGTTTCAAACAGAGAGGGGAAATCTTGAGTAAATACAAGGAAAAAGTTATTTACACTAAGGGTGGTGAAGCACTGGCACAGGTTGCCCAGAGAGGTGGTGGATGCCCCGGTCCCTGAAGACCTTCAGGGTCAGGCAGGACAGGGCTCTGAGCAACCTGATCCAGCTGTAGGTGTCCCTGTGCACTACAGGGGAATGGAATAGATGGCCTTTAGAGGTCCCTTCCACATCTGACAATTCTGTGACTTTATGATTCAATTCCCTTCCAGCCTGGATTATCCTGTGACTGATTAAGGGCAGGAACAAGCACTGCAAAAGCAGCTGATTTATCTTCTTATGGAAATAACTAAAAGTATATTAAAGGTGACTTCGTAAAATATTACTGGACTTGGAAAAGGAGTTTCCTTGCAAAGAAAACATGCCCTTAACACATCAGCTATGGTAGGGTAACAATTAGCTGGTTGTGGATACTCAACCCTGCAATTTTTCACAAGTATATATTTTCTCCTTTGCTTACCGTAGAGACTGTTTGTTCAGGGAGATGCTGGTCACGCAGCACGCTCCACTCAGACTGTGCAATCATAACCGGCTTCGGCAAGGGTGAGCCTAGGAGAAATTAAATGAAACTCAAGTTCTCTGCACGATGGGGCATTGGAACACAGCATTAGAAATGCGATACAAGGCAACTTATTCTAATCAAAAGCTTGTAGAAACATGAAAATTTCTGCATTAAGAGTTTTCAAGTTATGGGAAAGCTCCACAACAGAAGTCAAAACACAGGACTGTGTTGTTTGCTTGGTGGATGTCCACCTTCTCCCTTTGGAGGTTCTTAAGTGCTACAAGCATTAGCTACTCTTTCAGTGAAGTTTTCAAAATTTTGTTTCGCAATAGTAGTAGGTCTGAAAAAGACATAGTAAACAAAGAAAACACACAAGGGAGACCAACCATAATCAGCTTTTGCTGAGTCAACCTTTGCTGAAAATCACAAAAAAACAAAACTGAAGTATTTTTAGTGAAGATGTATGTAGAGATTTCTTGTGTTATTACAGAAAAGAAGTCCAAAAATTATGCATTTCCCTACCACAATATAGGATCAAAAGAAAGGATCACTTTGAGGCAACTGCCTGTGCTTACCATACGTTGCTGCTTACTTACAGCACTAACATTTTTATGCTGAAAGTACCTGCATTACCTTCTCTAGCCAAGTTTCTGGAAGTTCTGAACAGTGACACTAAAGTGTTTAGTGTTTACTTAGTGTAAGTAAATAACTACTCCTCACCAGTCATTTATTTATTTATTTATTTTTAAGATACCAAGCATCATCCTAATTTGATTTCATTTCCATTCATCTTTTTAATTTTCTGCCACTACTGGTTTGATGAATGAAGAATCATTGGGAAGTACCAGTCCTCTCTTGCAGCTACCCTTTTCATACATGCAAACAGTAAAGTGCATTTAACTTTAATTAGCTGCACTTGTTCACCAGATGCAATGCAGTATAAAATGTTACCAGCTTCTGTTCCTCTCTCCCCATTATCTTTCTTTATCCCGAAAAGGAGAACCAGATTAGCACCAGCCCTGCATTGTCCTGTTCTCTACCTAGGAGGGGTAGGGATGCAACCCAACATATCTAGGGAATTCTCTAAATGGAAACAGCATTTTATTTCCGTACTGTTTAGACTGCAAACCAGCTCCACTGAAATCAGTGCTGAAGGCTCCAGTTTACTTAACTACCACATAATGGCATGCTCAGTCAGAAACTGAGAACAATTTGACTGTATTCAAGTGCTTGTGAGAGTAATCACGCAAGCTCAAAATAAGCCTCTAAACATGCTAGATTTCATTCCATTTTAAGACTTGCTGTACCACCTCAGAATTAACCAAAAAGCAGTGGTGCTCATACAATGCTGAAATGCATTTCACAGATCATCCACAACTATCACACAAGAAACTCACAGGGTTCACTGGCTAACACAAATGATTCCGGTGTTCTCTCTGGGAGCGGGGGAGAGGAGTCTTCACTACCATCAGCATCTACATCAAACACAACATTCAGACAGGTTAAAAACATTGTAAAAAGTTGATCTTCTTATATGTGAGATCACCCCAAACTAAAATGCTCAATAGTATAGTTCTATACAGTACAAAAAGGAACAACTGACCCTGAAAAACAAGAAAAAAAAAACTATAAAAGCTTAAATAAAGGAAGGGCTTAAGCCCTTCCTGTGAGTTCAGCAACATACAAGCAGCACAAAGGCTGTACTGTTATTTCAGAATATTTCTGATATGCAGTTACACAGAACAAGTTCTTGAGTGGCATTTCTCCCATTATTTATCACATTGATGACATCTCGTTTTACATTTGTATGTTCTTACAGCATCTGTACGAAGAGATGTGTATGGAGTAACAATTTTGAAACAGTGAGAAATAATGACTGCCTTGGGAAAGACGGAAAAAGGTCAATATTATTTTAATAACTTTGCATGGAAATCTTCCAAAATGATCCAAGTAGGACTGCTTGGTTAAACGTTAAAGTAGCTACGACATAAAGGGCTTTGCCTCTGCTGTACGGAACGTTGTTAATGTGTTTCAGGGTTAAAAAACTCCACTTGTGCACTTACATTGTTCTGTGTATAAATAACATCACAGAACCTAGAGAAACAGATCGTATTTAAAATTGGAAATAGTTCACATTCCTGAATACGTGACCTTTGATGAAGTATTTTCAGTTCAGCTGACCACATCTGACGTCATAGACTGAACTCATTTTCACCACAGAGTCACAGAGTACTACGCAGAGCAGTATGCTATGAAAAATGCAGAAGCCAGATCACGAGCAACTTCAGAGACTGCTACAGTGAAATAGGCTGTGTCTACATCTTTAGGATCAGTGCATCAACCAGTAAGTGTGAATTTCGATATGAATTTCACATACACCATACTACAGATACCCAAAGCTGCCATTATTACAGACACTTCCACAAAAAACAAAGCAGTGAAGAATCAAAAAGTAAAATTCTAACGTGAGGAAAAAGTGTGGCAACCAGTAACAGAGAAACCAGCAATTAATGATGCAGTAATGCTTTTGGAGCAGGTTACCCAGGTCTGTAGTTCCAATTAGGTAAGAGACATAGCTCACACGAAAAGGTTGTCCCAGTAACACATACCTCTGCCATCTTCAGAACATGTTACAGCTGGTAGGTCTTGCCTAGCAATAGACATTGGCACCACTTTCCTGGCAGAAATGTTTTCAGTATTAGCGGCAGCAGAAACAGTGGCACTTGCAGTTGAAACATTAGATGCGCTTCTGCTCATGGCTCCCTCAAAGTTCATCTCATCTGTGTCAGAATCATCTGAATGAAGGGGATTAGTAAAACAGAGGGGTGCTCGAACAGAAATAGCAGTATGATCAACTTTATCACTGGAAGGAAGTTCAGCTGTGGTGGTTGATGCTAGACAGAGAGCATTAACACCCTGACACAAGGTGCCCGAAGACGCGTCTTCGGACACTGATGTACGCAGCGCATTCTCAGGCCCGTGCAGTGACCACCTGGCATGTCCCTTTTCCGTGAGAGGCAGACGATCTGGTCTTGGAGGAGCATCAGAAACCTGCTGGCCCTGCAGACTTTCTGGTGAAGGTATTAAGGCTGTGTTAGGCTGTGGTACACTGCACTCCATACATGAGTTTTTAGAAGCATCCACAAATGAATCCCCTGAAATCTGCTCCTGTGACTTAAAGCTCTTATCAGCTACAGAGGATGACATAGGCTTAACTTTAATTGCATGCACCCTGTTCAACAGGGAGTTCCCATCAAAGCTGCGTGGCCCTTCCTGAAGAGGCACCTTCCTGATTTCAAAACTTAAGTTGCGCTCCAGCCTTTTCTCTGCCCGTTCACTGGGTTCATTCTTCCCTGAATGTTCTGTTGTTTTATTGTAATTCTCGTTGAGGTCTGTTGAATGCTCCGATGAAACCATGTGCAAAACTGGCTTTGGATGGTATCTGTCGTTGTCCTGCCACACAGTAGTGACTGTTGGATAGGCTGATGGAGGGGATGGTGTTAAGATAGGTGGTACTGGCTGAGGCTCTGGAGGCTGCAAGATTTCTTCTTTAGCGTCTCCTTCTACAAGGCAACTGAAAGAAACAAAAGGTGCAAGACATCTAAAATATTGTTAAAATACAGAAAACTATCCATTTGTCTCTGCAGCAGTAATGCTCTGATACCAATACCGAACTCCAAGAAGCACTTCCACTGCATACAGATGATGGTTACAAAACATGACTAATGGAGCAGGCAAGAATTAAGTCAACACTCTCAAAGTTTTTCAGAATAACAGAGGCATGCATTCAGGCCAAAGCTAATCCTCACTGATACTTTAAAGATTGCTCACATCCTTTCCCAGAAGCATTCTTTCAGAGGATCTGCCAGCCAGGCCCTCTTGCGGCTGCATTCCAGTACTCGTTGCTTTCTTCTTTCTTTAAGAAGCAGCTCAAAGGAATTCAGCATATGGAACGCAATTTTCCATGAAGCAAGGAAAAATTTCCTTAGAAGACCTTATACAAACTAGATTGTAGCCTGACTGATACCAAATATCTTCCTTTATTTTTCTGCACACATCCAGAAGGATTTTAAGGTATTTATATATTTAATAGTTTCACCATAGATGTAAGGGTAACGACGTAGAACAAATTTAGCTGACATGAGGTACACACTATAAAAACATTCATAGTAGAATATGATGCAAATTATAGTGCCTATTAGCAAGATCATTAGCACTTATTGCAGCTCATCTTCAGCTTACTAAAAGGAGAAGCTCTACAGGCATATGGTCAATTGACTTCCAGATCAGATACAGAATATTTAATACCAAACATTTTCCACAACTAAGGTCCTATCCACAAACAGGAATCCATTCAGATCCTTTAGAACTATTTCCTTTCATTATGTGAGACATGTAACTGAGGTGCATAACAGAAGTGTGAAAAGAACAGAAATACAATGAAGTGCTTTACAGAAATGACAGTTTCAATCCAGGCAGATAAATCAAAACAGATGAACTAAGGTTTGCAGAGGACTTCAATTTGGCCACATGCTTGAACTGAGAAACTAGCCCAGCGTTGGCAGAGACATCCTTCATGAGGAAGGAATAAACCCCTGCACAGGCCAGCACCAGTCCCATACATCTTAAGTTTGGGGGGATAATTTATGCCAGAGGCACTACGAATCACCCAAATCCTGCTCTGCAGCAGAGACTTGGAAGCTTCTCTTGGAGACAAGATTACAGCAGAGCATTCTTTTCCCTTGAAAATCAGGTCACTGGTAGACCTCAGGCTGCTGCTTCCTTCTGTAATCCAACATCTTGAGGCACTGAATCCATTCAAAAAGTGTTCACAGTACTCCTGTGAAATAGTTCTATTTACAAAGCTACACACCAAAAGCCAAAAAGCAGAGGCTTTAGAAAGCTCTTACTGCCTGCTAGAGGACTGCCAACTATGACAGTATTGACCTATCACATTTGTGGAAAACCTGGAAGAACAAAATACATCTAGCAGACCTCAAACAATGGGTGCCAATAATAAATCCCATGCTGTAAGGACCAGCGGGATGACAGGCAGATGCTACTTCCCAGACCCTGTGCATTCAGGCTATTTAAAATGAAACTGCTGTCCTACCAGTGGCAGTCAATCATACACTGCTAACTCAGATGAAGGGGGAGACTTGACACATTCTATGCCAGAGAACATTGTCAAGGTGTGCCATCTACTAACAATGAAACCAAGCCTCTGGAGTTTGCAGGTGAAGTCTGGCATCTGAATGCAGGCTGCCATCCAGCTGTCAGAAAACATCCAGCTCGGCCAGCACCTGTCTTGCTCCTAAGTACCTCTTATGGAGGTATTCCTGACTGAAATCTGGAGTCTAAAAGAAATACATTTCAGCAATTGCAAGAGATCTCTAAGAAATCTTGGCTGGATCATCACAGCCAGCCACTTCCGTAAGATAATCACAAATCAGATGCATGTCGTTCAGGTCCTCTTTAATCAGACAACTATTTCTTAGACAGAGACCGTCAGTACTGCCAGAACTGACAAGGCTGCTTAGAGCCGTGGATAGACAAGATCAGACAGAAGGACTGGTATTGATAATTACATTTTGGCTGACAGTAAAAACAAATACTTTAAAGCAAACATTCTAAAATGTGATAAATCAATCACTTCCAAGACTGATAAAGTCTAGCATCACTCTCCCGCATTTGTTGATTAAGGCACTGAAAAAGCTTTTTACTTGAGAAAACATGAGCTAGTGACATAGCTCCATGGGCCAAAGAATTAAGCCAAGATTGTTAGGTATTAATTTAAAAAAGGTAGATAAAAAGGCTGAAATGAAAAATAAAAGGCACCAAGTCACATCCAGTATCCTTTCAGTACAGTACTACCCAGCAATCCATGGTGAGGTTTCTTCTCACACTGCTCACATATGCCAGCCTATCTTTGTCAGAAACAGCACCAAGAGACTTTGAGAAATCTTAATAATATTTTCAGAAAGGCTATGCGAGAGCACAGAACAAACAGAAAACCCCAACAGCTACAAAACTGAATTGCTACCCCTTCCCCAAGGACATGCTTTCTAGTGTTTCACTTTAAAAGCATCAAACAGGCAGTTTCAACTACAGTGGAGCAGGGCTTCCTTTCAAGAGTTACAGGGAATAAAACTAAATAACACACTATTGCACAAGAATTCTAGACAGTGTATTTGCAAGGCAGGCTCATTACATGCCTGCACGCCACAAAAATCAAAGAGATACTATTAGCTCCTCAAGTTGCAAACAGGGCTAAAAAGGATGTAACCAGTGCAAATTCCTGAGACTATCACAAGTATGTAAAAAATAGCTGACTGCTACACACTGGAACTACACACTCTTCTACACTACTGAAAGTTTACCTGGCTGGGGGCAGACTGCAGCTCAAGTTTCATCCTTGTGATTTGCTCAGCATCAGGCTACAGCAGTTTGGGATGAATAACCCAGATCCTCATACAAGGGATTCCAAACCAAAGACAAGTGTTTGGATTTTCAGTTTATCAACATCTCTACCCACTGAGTGCAAGCTCCCCAGCTTCCAAACGTTACTATCATTGTATCTGGAAATCCCCTGTAGCTCTCCCCAGTACCTTCATTCTTCCATTCTCTGCCCAGTTGTAAAAGGGTTGGGCCTCAAATTCCTTCCCCTCCACTCCATGTGTCTGTATACTGCTATCTCACTTTACATTTAGATAGGAGGAATACAAAGCACATCAAAACACTTTATAGATCATCTGGGAACTGTTTTGTCTCTAGGTGTTCTTGAAAAATGAAGAAATTCGGGAATAATTTATCTGCTTGAACTAGTAAAGGGAAGCTGAGCAAAAAGGTCCTATTCCAACTTAATACACACAAAGACAACAGGTGGATTTCCCTTTGATTTCTCCCTCCTGTGCCAAAAGAGAGAGAGTTCACTTGCATAAACAGTTACATGCCCCCTTTTGCCAACACTGATTCTTAAAAAGTAATCAGCACTAAATTCTCCTAGTGAAAACAAGGTTTTCCCTTGCTGACCTCATTTTCCTGACCCACCGTTATATTTACAATCAGTAAAACTAAATCCTTATCTGGTACAGACTTAACATTAATCATTACAATTAGCTAAGAAACAAATTAGTATTAAACTAGATATGACAAGATCCCAGCCCATAATACTGGTCAAAGTTCACTAAGACCTCCACTGATTACTGTTTAATGGCATCTCTTCTCCGTTTGACTCTTTGGTCAAAAGAGCCTCACACACATACAAACTGCCCCCTTGGACTTATGCACAGAACAGATGATACAGGCAATACTACACAAGTCAGCAACCCCAAATTCACACCCTTGTTAAGTCATCTTCCTTAAACACAGCCTAACAGAGCTGTTAAATTTATTTTCCATTGTATTTAAAATTAAATTTAATTCCTTCATTCCTAAATGAGAGCAGACAGATCTAAAGAGAAATGCTCCATTAAAAATAGTAATAATCATTCTTTGCCTCATTAATATTGAGGAATATCCATTCTCAGAAAATGAGGATCAAATAGTGCTTGGACTTCTGTTTTGCTTAAAGGAAATAGATGTCACCCAGGATTTCCTGGTTTTCTCTAAGCACTTAACAGATTTTTTCCATTTTAGTGGTACCATTTACATAGTATTATTATTACACATATTCTGCACTGTAAATAATGTTTGGGCTTCTTTCCAGAAAGCTGAAATACTGGGATATGTAGGCCTTCAAAAGGTCTCTGCTAGGCAGTAGCTACTTGTGAAGCTCTTGCCAGAAAATGCTGGGCATTGTGGGCTGATGCATAATGCTTTCTTTGGACACTTCCTTCTGCAGCTGTGCTCTACAGACACTTCTCCCCCAAAGGCAGAAAATTATCTGAAGATGAACTACTAACATTATTCCAAACAACAGCAAACACAAGCCAGTATAATAAAAATAGCTTGATTGAAAGTACCAGGAAACCAGTGGAAAGCTCATGAAAGAGGATATTGAGACAGAAAAGGTTCAGTGAACTGAAGAAAGTCAGTTTTTTTCCTGCATCTTTCCTGCATTAGATACTTCAACTGAACCCTGCTTTTACATACTGCAGAAGTAAGAATTTCTCTAGTACATTTGTAAAACCACAGTTTACTAAAAAATAGAATGTATTCTCATAACTCAGCACTGATAATGTCTCTTTGTACGCAGTTGTTACCAATGATCTTGTGATTCTGCTGCCTCTGCACTTGCACATAAATCACTGTCTATGGATTCTCCTTAGGTGATCACAGCAGCTTTTTCATGTTTCTACTGCCGCAATCTGAGCAGCAAATGCAGTGTCTTATTGCCAAGTTCCGCTTGCCACACACCTCCAAAGTTAACGGCTTCTCAGCATCACGTGCCATCTCTGAGCCACTGTCTGGCCAAAACATTAAACGTCAGGAAGCTGCATGTGAAAGTTGTGAGCATACTTCCAGAAAATCACTAAAAGGCTTATTTAAGAAACAGAATTTGAGCAGTTGTGATAAAACCTTATGATCATAGGACATTTAGCTGTTTTCTTCAGTAAATGACAGCACAGAATGGTATAGGAGGAATGGTCAATTGTATTTCCTGTTTTGGAGAGTTTGGCACTTGCCACCAAAATCTTGAAGAAACATTTTAAAGCAAGCTGTTAAAAGAATGGGAGAAATTTGAGACATATCTATTCTTTCTGGAAGACACCTATTACTGGTAACAACAGCATTTTTAATGTCATGAGATAGGAGTGCAAGCATAATCGAAAGAAAGGTCACACTGCTACAGAATGTGATGCTTCATGCTGAAATAATAAAAGCTAAAGAAAAAAAATCCAGTCAAACATTGATTTAACATCAATAGGCTGAGAAAACCTGTAACCTCCAAAAGGAGCATTCTGTGCATAGGAGAAGTACAATTACAAGTTATACTTGGTAGTATCCCTTCCTCTACACATCTCCAAGCCAACAGAAGTATTAAAACAATAAATTATCCCTCCCTCAGCAAGCTTCCTACGTTATATGGCAAAAGTAGTTAGTGGTATCCCGTCCTTGCTTCGTACAGAGATGAGAGTTAGCTTGATACTAGGTACACTAGGATACCAGGTATATAAGTGGAAGAGATCTACAAATTTAAAGGTAACGCAGAGATTATCTGTCCCTAGCTGTCCCATGATCCTTTCACTAGCAAGAAAAGAGAGGCAAGAAAAACACCTCCCTGGGGAAGATTCTACAATGTGTAATAGATAGTCATTGAGAAGTGCCACAGAGGAGATGTCAGCATCTCATCCAGCAAGCATATTGAGGCAGAAAACAACTAAAAGGAGTCAGAATCATTGCCATCTCATGAAACATAGCTTGGTTTGACAGAAATATGCAAGACAAGCATCCGAGGTCCTCAAATGTAAGCTAATCCGCCTCCTGGTTAGGGGAAAAAAGTTAGAGACGCCATAAGGAAATGCACGTTACCTTCCTCATATTAGGGTTAGTTACAATCTTCCAGAGATTGTACTCTTCTATCCTTCCCATGAAAAGAGTATTAACCTCTTGTAGAACTTATTGACCTATTGCTGACAACACACAAAACCTGCCTCCGGGTGTTGGCTGAATCAGGCTATAGATTTGTAAGATTAGCTCCCATGTCAAGAAAATGCATGCTTACTGATGAGTATTCTGTGCTGATAAAACTAACAGAAAATAAAGGGTTTCCTTGAAGCTCCTTCCATGAATCACAGAATTGCTTGAGTTGGAAGGGACCTTAAAAGGTCATCGAGTCCAGCTGCCCTGCAATGAACAGGGACACCTACAGCTAGATCAGCTAGTTCAGGTTGCCCACAGCCCTGTCCTGCCGGATCTTGAATGTCTTCAGGGACGGGGCTTCCGCCACCTCTCTGGGCAACCTGTGCCAGTAGCTGAACCACCCTTTTCGTAAAAAACCTTTTCCTTCTATCTAATCTAAATCTCCCCTTTCTCATTTTGAAACCATTTCCTCATGTCTTATCACCACAGGCCCTGCTAAAGAGTCTGTCCCCTTCTTTCTTATAGCCCCCCCCTTCAGATACAGAAGGATGCAGTTAATTGTTTTTCAAAAAAATCATCTCAATTTGAAAAGGACAACAGCTTCACTAAACACTTCCATCTATTCACCTATAAGGAACCAATCTTCCTGCTATTGTTGAGAGATAGGAAAGTATGAGTTTATGGAAGCAAGCCCAAAAAAGACAAGGTTTTATGACAGAGATGAAAGCATACTAACTTAATCATGCAGTAAGAACAAAGCAATGAAGATAAGAGAGAACCGATGCATGCTTAAACATGAATTATGCACACACAACTTCTGTCCAATAGGTGATTCCCTTAGTAGTGTTCCCTGAAATAATTCTAGGTACCTAGTTACTTATTTTTCTATATTCACGTAAAAATTGTATCTTCCTGAAACAGGCTCTGAACTTAGAGTTAGGACCTCATCATTAACACAGTCTACCAGACTCCTGTGTCATCATCTTTACCTACGTAATTACGATACAATCACATTACATTCAACCTAAATAAGGTGAAAATGATATTATAGCACAAAGCGTGTAATTCGTGGAAAGCTACAACTCATTTCCATCTCTCTCTTTCAATGTCATCTTCTCCAACTTTTGCTTCACATAACTAATGATGGGTTAACCAAGTTAACGGAAACAGATACTATATTCTTATTCACTAATCACTTAATCACTAATGATTATTAGCAATTATTTCCAATGTTATCTTCTTGGAAATATCATCCTCAGCACCACTCAGGAAGCTGAGTGACAGGTTCATTTATGGTTATTTTGCAGATATCCTCAGTAAGCAGGCATTAGAATTGCATGAAGTATTCTACATATGGTCCAAATTATCAATTGGCATTGAAGTGAAATACTTACATACCAGTTTTAAGCTACATTCATTCCTTAAACAAGGAGATATTGCAATACTGAATAGACATTCACATTGCTCCCCATTTTGAGTCACCAATTTCCAAACAGATCTTTATGTCCAATCATATTTGTATATATATATATATACACACACACACAACACATGTAAACTTGCCTCCTTTATCAAACCTAAAACACTGTAGAATTTAAAATTTATTATATAATTGTTAGCCCCTCAAAAAACAGACTCATCTTCCAATACGACTTGTGCCAAATGTAGGGCTGGAAAGCAGGAATTCCCACTACTGGCCTGACCTTGCACTGCTCCAGTTACGTTACAGTCTGAAAGCTGACTGTTTTCCTCACATGACTCGGTGCGATGCAAGACCATTAAATGCCTGGCTGCTGTGTCGTACTGCAACTTCAGGAACCCCCAGTGCTTAGTTTACATGCAAAGCATTGAAGGAACTCCGAAGGAACTCCTGCCTATTTAACCACAGACAATTTAGCACTGGCAAGGTCATCTGATCCCCCCATCCCTGCAGATAACCACCTAACTAAGGCACACAGGAGAGCTGCTTCTTTAGCTGCCTCATGCTCAGGCTGGGTACCCATTTTAGGCAGATGAAATGTGTCCATCCACTTTTACCTTTAACTTCTTCAAAGTCAAATCTATGTATTTCAAGAACTAGAGAGGATTTTCCTTTTCCTCTGTTGAATGAATGGTGAGACCAATTTTTCATTTTCCAAAGAAAAATGTTTTGTTAGCATGCCCTAGTCACGAACAGTCCTTCTCTGTGAAGTAATACTTTCTTGGGTAAACATGCATTTTTCATTACATTTTTGCCTCCAAAAATGAGGGTTCAGTCACTATTTGAGTTTACTTCGAGGTGTGTCTTGCTACTATAATCTAGTAGATCTAACAGATCTGTCTAAAAAAGGGGTGTGCTTGTCTTCTTACATTCATTTATTGCAAGATTGGTAAATTCAAACAGACTTCACAAAGATATTAAAGCTTTACATTGATGGAATCAACTAGAAAAGCTCTATTTGTTTTATACATATTTCTGTTCATAAATAGCAAAGGTGCATCTTATAAGTCTTGAGAAGTTCTAATTTTTATTTACAAAGGAGGTGAACCTGCCAGCTTAAAATAGTGTGTTATCATATCTAAGTACCTGCGGGTCCGTGGAGGCTTTGGTGGCGGAGAATCCTGTTTCTGAGCATCTGAAGAACTGACAGCATTCTCTGTATTATTTTCATCCTGCTTAAAAGAAAACAACTTTTCATTCATAGCTGTAAAGCTGATACAGACAACAATCAACTGTAAGGTCCACTACAGGTCCAAAACATTTTCAAATCATTTCCCATTTGTCTACAATAGTTTAACTTACTCAACAAAGCACATATTAGGAGGACCATAAGTACACAAGATATACATTATATATGCACATATTTATACACACTCATATTTTGTACATATACATTTGTGTATATATACGTGAAAAACAGAGCATGCAAGAGTCTGAAGCTGATAAACCATTTCCATACACATGCCATAGCCAAAGAAAGATCCAATAAAACCAAGGAGGAATCCACTGTTTTATCCTGAGTTTAGTCTGCATTTTCTTTTTTTTTTTTCCCCCTCCCCAAGAATTCTCTTTTGAAAAGTGATTTAAAAAATAGAACTACCAACANAAGACTGACCTCTGGTCATACAAATCAACTAACTCCCTGCCAACTTCTTCAAATCTGATAGTTGCACTTGCATTTGATAAACATTTTCAGCTTTGGAAGATAAATCACAAAAAAGCTATCTCAACTGCTAACTACCCTCACATAAAATTTGATTCAACATGTTTTTAATTACCAATGCTAGTTTTTCAAACGGTTATACTATCTCTGCCTGCCAGCGTGAAGAGTCTACCATCAAATTCTAATCCACAGTGCTCAAGTAACACTTCTTTCTGTAAAGGAAAATAAAACCCCTCCTAATCATTCTTCACTGACAACGCCCCCCCCCATTAACTAGTTGCTTAGTGCAGTATTCCAGAAGCGCTCCAGCAGAGACGCCCCACTGTTTATGTACTAACAGATTGTGCTAGCTCTTCCAGACAAATCACACGAGTTCATTGTCCTGCTGATCACTGCCGTAACTCCCAAGTATTTTGGGGTGAGATTCAGTTAGGAGACCACAGCCACTTACATTTAGATGACCACATCTGAAGCTCCCCTTACACTCAACCAGGCCTGCCTCATTTCGAGCTGCAAACTAGTCCATACGCAAATTTTTAAAAAACCTCTATTATCACTTTTCCTGGACATTGATGGAATGAAACATTACCACGTGACAGAACATCTGATATTACTCTCCTGTCAAATATGCAGAAAAGCAAATTCCAAGGTTTGGCTTCAGGCAGTGGTTTTGCCCTTAACATACATGAAAGAAAGCTTTATTGCCATGTTCAGGTGTGGAACCATTCAGAAGGCTGGTGCCAAAGATGCAGAGGCTCACAGTATCCAACAATCATTAAGTTTCCAGCTCATCAGTTGTGTTGTGTTCCTTCCCCTCCATCCCAACCTGTGCAAAGTTCTCTGATCCTCTCCCAAGTATAGTCATTGCTTTGGACTGTTTAGGGCTCAGAAAAAAAAAAAAAAAACCTTTAATCCTAAGAACTAGGGTTAGAAACGATGAATGCAACTGCGTCCTGGAGGAGGGCAGGGTGTTCTGCCTTGTTTCACCACAGCACTTCAAAGCTTCATCAGGCAAAGGGACATTACAAAGAGTGAGACTCCACAGAAAGGGTTTCCCACCCTTGCTACCAACTTGATCACTCTCCAAGTGTTCTGGCCCAGGCCCAGCAGCACAGAAGCTTTGAGGAGCACAGGTTTCACATTTAAACACTGTTTTTCTATGAGTTACTGACAAGGGCCTGTAGCAATGTAGAACTTGAACTTGCCCAAAGTATAAAGCAGCAGCTGCACCCCTGCATTTCTGAATAGAATTTTGTCTGAGAGACATTTTTCTCCCAGGCAGAAAAAAAGCCTATTAAAGAAGCTAACAGGTCAAAAAAATTTTAAAGGTGTGGATGCATACAGTGAGCAGCTCAGTTTCTGCTTGAGACAGGCAAAAGAGCTGCAGTGCTCTGCCATTTTTGCTACTAGTAATAAAACACACTGATATACTTAGCAAAGATGTGTCCGACCTCAAACGTCAGAGGCAGATACACAGAGTTTACAGAAAATTCTTAAAAAAACAAGAATCCCACGCCAACATAATAGAACCTTTCAATTCAACCCCAGAAGGGAAGTCAGTGGTTAACCCTACCTCATACACTGGGAAGGCTTCAGGCAGATATTACGTGTTGAAAAGTTTTCACTTCTGCACTAGTTTATACCAGGACCAGCTCACTCATTTCTGATCACTCCAAATCAGGAGCAAGAATGCTACAAGAATTGCCACCAAGAAAGAGAAACTTAAATACTTAGCTAAATTGACTGAGGATTTCAAGAAAACTTCATTCCCTTTTGCACAACCCATACCCCAGTAAGTAACAGATTTTTACTTAAAAGGTTGAAGATGACAAAAAGTAAGGCAGTAGCCAGATGCACTAACCCACAAGGAAAGAAAACAGTCTTCACATCAACTTTATGCAGCTGCAGCAGTGCTCAGTTAATTACTACTGGAGCTCTTCTCCTTCTTTTGACTGAAGAGATACTGCTCACTGAACTCT
>VXAV01009741.1:0-17888 GCA_013399715.1 Alectura lathami
TGTCCCCCTCCTCAGGGCCATGTCCCCCCTCTCAGGGCCATGTCACCCCTCTCAGGGCCATGTCCCTCTCCTCAGGGCCATGTCCGTCCCCTCAGGGCTGCGTCACCCCCTCCTCAGGGACATATCATCCCCCCACCCGTGTCCCCTGCTCAAGCTCTCGTCGCCCCCTCCAGGCCTTTGTTCCCTCCCCAAGACCGCGTCCCCCCTCCTCAAGGCCGTGTCACATCCTCAGGGCTCTGTCACCCCCTCTTCAGAGCCATATCTCCCCCCCCCCAAGGCCGTGTCACTCCCCCGAGGGGTGTGCCAAGAGATTCCAGGCGCTCCCAAGGCCGCGTTTCCCGGGTGGGGCTGTCCCGGGGGTCGCAGCCCTCGAGCCCCCCGCGGGCGCTCCGAGCCAGCTGGCCCTGGGGCTCAACGGGCGCCCGCTGAGTTTCCCCTGGCCGGAGGAGCAACGCGGGCTTTTCACCGAGGGTTGTCAGCCACGGGGCTTTGTTTTTATTTCTGAAGGTGCTCGCGAGGAACTGAGAAATCTTTCTGCATCCTGGTGTGAAGAGGGGAGATACAGGAATGCGGGAGAGGGAGTCGTGCTCAGCGCTCTGAGCGGGGGCTGTCAGCAGCCCTTTGCCCGCGGTCGCTCTTAGCAAAGGACAGAAGCTGCAGCTGAAGGTTTGCCAGCGCTTTGTTTTTAAGCTGGGCTGCTCGCAGCTCATCTGTGTGCGACAAACAGTGGTTTTTCCTTTTCCTCCCTCTTCGTGCAGAATGCACGCGGTGGGGAAGAAAGTCCGCGCCTTCGTGCGAGTCAAGCCCTCGGCCCACTTTGCTCAGGACGTGATCAAGTTTGGGGCGGACAACAAGGTAGAGGGGAGCAGGCTGCGGGGGGGAAGGTGTGGGGCTGGCGTTTTGCCCGAGGGAAGGCAGAATTCCTCCGCGCCGTGGGGCCCGGCGGAGCTTTTTGGCGCGTGCCGGTCTGCGCGCTCCTGCTGGCTGCCTCGTGGTTTGTGGCAGCAGGAGCGGCGGTAAACGTGCTTCTGGTGACACGGTCTCTAATGAAAACCCTAAAAAAGGAGCGGGGCTTTGGCCCTCCCGGCACCATTCCACCCTAAGAGCGGCTCGCCCCGGCCGTCGCGGTCACCTCGATCTCCTTTCTGCCTTCCAGAGCATAGACATCCACATCCAGAAGGATGCCAAGAAGGGAGTCGTGAACAACAAACAGACCGAGTGGTCCTTCAGGCTGGACGGGGTGCTCCACCACGCCTCCCAGGACCTGGCTTACCAGACTGTGGCCGAGGAGCTGGTGTCCGCGGCGCTGGCGGGCTGTAACGGTAACGTGCTGCCGTTCTGCTGATCCTCCCGAGGGGAGATGCGGTCTGAGGGAGCTGCCCTTCTGCTGCTGCGTTTGACAAGCGCAGAGTTTCCCCCCTCTGGGTTCATTCCTTCGCTTTGGATCTTTTCTAGGCACGATCATGTGCTACGGGCAGACGGGGGCTGGCAAAACCTACACCATGATGGGAGCAACTGCGGACTACCGGCATCGAGGGATCATCCCCCGAGCGATCCAGCAGGTACTGAGGGGGAAGAGGGACAGGGGGGAAAGAAGGAAGGCGTCACTGCTGCCAGCCTCAGAGCACCGGGGTGGTGCTGGCGGGAAATTTGTCGACGCGCCGGCCCCGTTGCTGCACGCACCTGAAGCAAAGGTGGGAGGAACCCTGCGGTTTTGCTGCACTGTGTTTGCAGAGGTTCTTCCTGGTGAAGTCCGCTAGCTCACACAGCGTACCGCTTGCTTCCCAGATGTGAGAAGCATTTCAAAAGTGTTGTTTTCCAAAATGCCACTCTGGGGAACTGTGCTGGAAACGTCGACTTAGCCCTCGGGCAACCAGAGTTCTGAATTTCCGTGCGCAGGCGGATGAACTCTGAGCTGCTCACGAAGCCGTAGACAGCTCCCTGTGAAGCCATGAACAGCTGGCAGGCCTGTGTGCCAACTAGCCCTGCCGCTGACAGCTTCTCCACCGTTGTCCAGGTCCTCAGAACAGTGGCACGTTCCGTCGACGCGCTCGTCACCGTCCGGATCTCGTACCTGGAGATCTACAACGAGACCCTGACCGACCTCCTGGCCGCCCCGAATGGCGGCGGGGCCGGCGAGGTGCAGATGGCCGTCGTGGATTGCCCGCAGGGGGTCTGCGTGAGGGGCTTGTCGGTGCACTCTGTTAGCGACGAGGAGGAGGCGCTGAATCTCCTTTTTGAGGCAAGAAGGAGCAAGTGTCACGCGTCGCCTGGTGGCTGCGTGTGCTGGCTTCGCTGGGGGGACAGGGAGTGAAGCAGGAGGTGGGCGGCCAGGGCTGCTGGAGGGAGGTTCACCCCCTTTCATGGAATCACAGAATAGGTTGGAAGGGACCCCACAGCCCCCCCAGACCCCCAGCCCCTGCCGGGGGCTGGCTGCCACCCCCCAGATCAGGCCGCCCAGGGCCCACCCAGCCTGGCCCTGAGCACCCCCAGGGATGGGGCACCCACAGCTGCTCTGGGCAGCCTGGGCCAGGGCCTCACCACCTCCGGGTGCAGGATTTCCCCCTAAAATTTCCTTTTTGTTCTCTTTATGGTGAGTAGAAGGACTGGTAGCTCTCTGTAGTCTGTGTTCTTGCAAGGAAAACATCCCTGGTGCCGAGATTGTGGAAGATCTCTGTGGAGAAACCCTGGTTTTAGTGGGTGCCAGAGCAAGTCAAGGCATGGAGGGAAATAAAGTTGCTGTCGTTACTCTGGTTATCAAAAAGGATGGCACGGGGGGTTATCCCCGCGGAGTTTGCTTCCTTAAGGCTGCATCCTTCCTTTTCCTGTGGGTGCTTCAGTTCCTAAGGAAATATTTAAAGCCTGGGGAGCTCTTTAGTTCCGCAGTCACCAAACAACTGAAGCAGCCAGGGAGGCACTGAGTCGGAGCGAGACTTGGGTGCCTGCACCTCACAAAGCCACGCATCGGCGGGCTGAGCCCTGCGAGTGGGAACGGGTGGGGTGCTCTCTGGGAGGGGGCAGCGTCGCAGCGAGCTGTGGCCTTCAGCAGCGCTGCAGCGATGCTGCGAGAAGCCTCTGGGGAGCAAAGCGAGGCAAAGACCATGTGCTGCCGCAGCGGCTGCGGGGTGAGGGTGCAACCTTTGCTTTTCTGACCGTGCACATTGCTGATTTCCCTTTATTCCGCTGGTGCGGAAGCCTGGGAAGACTGCCTTCAATTCTGACTTCATTTGCAGGGTGAGACCAACAGAGTGATCGCAGAGCACACGCTGAATAAAAATTCATCCAGATCCCATTGCATCTTTACCATCTATATTGAGGTAAGAGCTCCAGCAGCCTGTCGGCGGGCTCGGATGGCTGAGGATCCGTACGTGTCTGTTTTTCACTCGGTGGCAGCTTTGCCTGCTGTTAACTACGCTTTATTTTCTCCCCCAACCCCCAGTCTCGTTTCAGTGTCTGCTCAGATGTCAGATGCGTTCATTCTAAAATCAACTTAATCGATCTGGCAGGCTCAGAGAGGCTGAGCAAGACCGGAGTGAGTAATGGGAGAAATAATTCAGTCCCTGGTCTGAGAGTCCAGGACTCAGCACTGGAGGGGAAATGGCTGGGTTTCCACGGCAGAATCCAGCCTGTGATAAACAGGAGCGACCGTGGGAGCCCGTCAGTCACCCCGACACACCAGAGCGCGCAGCTCTTTGCAGCTGCTGCGTGTCTTTTCCAAGTCCACGCGTGTGGGGCCCCCGTCCCGCGTGCGCCTTCCAGCCTGACACGGGTCCAGTTCACTTCTGTGCGAGGGCTGCTAGCCCTGGGATGAGCGGCTGAGCTCGCAGAAACTTGTTTTGAAACTGGAAGGGCTTCTGGATCACGGGGGCAGCTGGTCTGCACTAGATCCCTGCCCTCCCGGCCGCGCAGGGAGCTCCCTCGGTTCTGGGGCTCAGCAGCTCTCTCTGCCTTCTGCTCTTGCTTCCAGTCTGCAGGGCAGGTTCTGAGGGAGGCCGCCTACATCAACCGCTCGCTGGCATTCCTCGAGCAAAGCGTCATTGCCCTGGCTGATCCCAAGAGGGAGCACGTCCCGTTCCGGCAGAGCAAGCTCACGCACGTCCTCAAGGACTCGCTGGGTAGGAGCACGGGGCTGCAGGTGGCAAACCCAAAGCTGAGGTGCATCTGGAACGTGCAGGAGAGGTTTACGTGGCTGGAGCGCAGGCTGGAGGGGTGGCAGCAGAAAGCAGCTGGCTGCAGGCATCCGTGTGGAGTAACTGAGGTGGCCAGAGCATGGGGGGGTGGCTGAGGGATTCTGAGCATCGTTGCTCTTACAAAAGGCAGAGGCAGGGACCTGTTGGTTCCCCCCCACACACCAGAGTTAGGCCAAGGGCTTTTAGAACCCGAGTTCAGGTTCTGCAGTCTGTACTCCCATCTTGCTGCACAGTTGCCAGGTGAGGAGCACGTTTTACCTTCGTTCTGTGTCTGTGCACCCAGGGCAGCTTCAGAGGGGCAGCTTCAGACTGGCTTTGCTCTTTGTTGCTTCTTTCTCTCTGTTTTAGTCAGCACATGGTACAATATTTTCCAGGAAAGGAAATAATTATATTCTTCACTTTCTTTTTTTTTTTTCTTTTTTTTTGATCTATTGTTCCAGGGGGAAAATGCAATACTGTCCTAGTGGCAAATATCTGTGGGGAAGCTCTGCATGTAGAAGAGACTGTAAGTTGAGCTGCTTTCTGCAGAATTACAGCTTTTTCCTGCTACTGTTGCAATTGTGGTGGCCATAACTAGGTTCAAAGAGAAGCCTGGGGAGCTGTGGCAGGAGTCCCAGGGAAACATCCTGTCCAATTCCTCAGAAGCGTTGGGCTGCTCATCTCAAGGGCTCGGGGAACAGGGTGCTCCCGCCAGCCTGGGATGCAGGCGGCGGTGACCGGCCGGGCCGACGGCAGGCCCAGCCAGGCAGAGTGGATGGCATTAATGGGTGGCGGTGCTTCAGCTCTGCAGGAACTTTTGCAGAGCAAAAAAAAACGTCAACACAGTCAGCCACGGGCGCTGCAGATGTGCTCAGTGCAGTGCTGGTTTATCATCCCCTCCTGGGGCTGCGACAGCATCTAGCAAGAAGGGAAGCCACCAAGGAGACAGGAGGATTTTCAGGCTGCAGGCGCGTACTCCCGAGGCACCACGGCTGCAGGAATTAAGCCTGAAAGCCACTGTTGTGAGTGCTGGAGTTACCAGGATGTGTTAACGCAGTCAGAAATAGGGGGGTTACGCCAAGAGCTGTCCCCACGCAGAACAGAAAAGCCAAAGCCACCGCCTGGAGCTGGCTCCTCGCACGAGGCAGGGAGCGCTGGGCGGTGCAGTGCTGGAACGCTGCGTGGGGCCGAACAGCTTCCGCGTTTCTGCGTTCTGGGATCTGGTGTGGTGAAACAGGAGCAGATAATGAACAGATAGCCTCACCAACACCTCCTTCAGTTACGGAAAAAACGTGTTTTCCAGCTGTCTTCCCTTCGTTTTGCTACCAGAATGAGGTGGATCACGGTAGAGCCCGTCCTCAAGGTGACGTGCGACCCGGAGGTATGCAGGGGGAGGTTCCTGAGTGCTGAGGATAAAAACCTGGGGGAGGCCAGGTGGTCTCATGAACTAAACCACCCCGAGGCTTGCTGAATTTAGGTCTAGCATTAGAAAAAAAAAAAAGGATTCTATTAAACTTTTTCACTGGGATTTCATCACAGTTGCTTTGAATGTGCTGCGAGGTGCAGTTGTGCAGGTGCTCACAGCTTGCCTGGCCACGTGGTAAGTAATTAGTTCAGCTGCAGGAATGGGAGCTCCTCCTGTTTTCTTACAGGGCTCAGCTCCAGTCCTACCGCAGCCTGACACGGCATTACTCCCGTCGCTGCTGGCAAAATTGCATTCTTGCCACAACTGCAATACTTACACAAGGAAAAAGATGAAAGAAACTGGGAGCAAAACCCCTCTCCTTTCCTCTTCAGTCCCCTTCGCTTCTGTTGCAGTGTGGGGAGCGGGTAACCGTGTGTTTGAGGAAGCCGTTGTGCTTTGGTGCCCCACAGGCCACCCACAAAGCAGCGCGGTGTCCAGCTTTCAGCCAGTCCCAAGCACTCGGGGTACCCCCTCCCATTCTGCGCACACGCTCCAAACAGTCAGGGCTTGAAGATACTCCAGGTGGTTGAGAAATTCAGTCACAAACGCACCGCAGGAGCCTCCTGTGCCTGTTAAAGCTGGTGGCAGAGCTCCTGCAGAGTTCAGTGGTGGGCAGAGCGGAGCCCTGCGTGGTTCTTTGCTTCCAGGATGATGCCTCGTCGTCCAGAATCTGAGAGCCACCAGGGCAGGCAGGCAGTAAGTCAGAAGGCAGGAGGCCCTTCTCCTGGTGGCAGCGGGCCACAGCAGAAGCTGTCCTGCTGGAAGCCAGTCAAAGGCAGAGTGACTTCCAGGCGATTTCACTGCTGCAGACCTGCCAGCAGCCCCTGGGGGAGCTGGTGCACAGCTGGGATGTAGCAGCCAGGTGTTTTTTCGTTTTATTTTTTTTTCCCGTAATAGCATTTGGTCATTTTCTCACCCTTTTATCTTCCTGCTAGAGCACCGTGAAGGCTTTGAAGAAGGAGATCAGCCTCCTGAAGCAGGAGCTGGCCATGCACGACAGCTTGGTGAGGAGCAGGCAGCGCCCGCAGGGATGGGACTGGGCTGAGGGACCGGTTAGCTTCGTGCCAGGCGGGACTGCGTTCTTCTCTCTGCTCCCAGCACAATCTGTTGGGGTTTGTCAAAGCTCTGCACTGGGATTGTGCTGTAAATGTTTGATTTTTTTTTTTTTTTGACTTGTGACACCCTCTTCTTGTTTGCTTAAAATCTGAGAGGGAAGGCATTGCTTCCAGCCCCAGTCCCATGTCCTGCCCACTGAGGTGACGAGAAGTCTCCATCAGAAGTTGACATCAGGTTCCCCTGGGCACACAGACCGGCGCCTGGTGCTTGCTGGGCTTTTTGTAGTTCCCTGACACTTGTTCACCTCTTGCCTTAGGCAAATCGTTCGTTGGTGAATTACGACTCCCTGACTGATGACCAGATAGCAGAGATTAAGTCTCAGATCCATAAATACCTGCAGGGAGCCATCGATGAAATTGATGTAAGTAGCTTTTGAAGTAGAGAAGGACTTGTATACTGTCTCCATCCCATTTTATTCCAAGACAGAGACGGTGAAAACTTCTTCTGAAGAGGCTGTCTTTCACCTGAAAGATGCTACAGAACTGTTTTATTTTATTTTATTTTATTTTTTTTTTGGCTTGTTAAGGATTGTCTCCTTGTTTTCACACCACTTTTGCTTTTTTTGGAAGCTCGAAGAGACTTTCTCTATCATGAACCCCTTTGAACTGGTTTATTTGGTACTTCTGTAAAGCAGTAATGTCAGAAACTTGCCCTGTCACCACCAAACTGAATCTTTTGCGAGCTGTGTTGCCAAAATGTTTCTTAGTACAGAGCTTCTCAGCTCGAAGGCACCTGTTGGCTGCAAAAAGATTGCAAAAAGAAACAGCTCGAGCCCCACAAACACAAACGTTCCTGTGAGGAAAAACAAGAGAACAGCACTGGGGCCAGTGCTGTTTCACATCTTTATCCGTGGTCTGGGTGAGGGGATCGAGTGCACCCTCACTGAGTCTGAGATGACCCCAGGTTGGGGGGACTGCTCTCTGCCTGGGGGGCTGGGTGGGCTGGCTCGAGGGGCTGCGGCGTGCCCTGAGACAAGGGGACGTGCTGGCTGCCGCGCCTGGGTCACACCAGCCCCGTGCAGCGGTCGGATTGGGTAGCAGGAGGGATTTCCTCATGCATCAAGCACTGGAAGAGGCTGCCCAGGGAAGCGTCCCCATCCCTGGAGGCATTTCAGAGACCTGGCCCTGGGGGACGTGGTTCAGCGGGGGGACTCGGTGGGTCAGGTGCAGCACAAAGGTCACTCTCCTTGAGTGCTGATGGCCCTGGATGGGAAAGCAGAGCCCTCACGAGCTGAAATACTTGGATCACTACAGCTGAGTCAAATCAGGAAAGATTTGAAGTGCTTCCTTGTGTCTTCACTGTGTACATCTCCTCCTCAGATCATGAACTTCAGGCAAGTCCAGGAGGTGTTCAAGCAGTTCAAGCAGGTTGTCAGGTAGGATGGCCAGGGCCGATACACGGCAAGAGGTCTTGCTGTGTGACGCAGTCCTTGAACGCGGTGGTAAGGGGCTGCTTTCTCCCACAGGGAACAAGAATGTGAAGTGGAAGCCAGGCTACGAAGCAAGTATGTTCTGATAGACAAAAATGACTTTGTTACTGTTGCTGCTGCTCAGAAGGTAATGCCTGCTGCTCGAGCCCTCCCAGAACCCAGTTTAGCGTTAGCTCCTTTGCTGCTGAACCTTAGACTGCCGCGAGTTCTCCTCTCCTCCCCACTGCAATCCGCAGCTCAGAAGTGTCGGTGGGATGAGTGAGTCCAAAAGTTTGCACAGAGCAGAGGTGCAGCCTTAGCAGGGCGGCATTCCTGTCAGCAGAGCGTTGTCTGCTATCTGACCAGGATCATTTATGAAGTGGGGACGCAGAAAATCCGAGCTGATTTAGCAGGTGACCTGCCTGTCAGCCAGGCACCTGCAGAAGTGGTGACGTCCCCTCCCAGTCCTTGTAGCTCTGTGGGGCAAGTGTGTCATCTGTAAGCCCTGAATGCAGATGTGCACTCTGACCTGGAGTTTGTGATCTATTTCTCATCACTTGCCCCCATCTAGGAACTGTTTCTCTCCAAAGAGGGTATCTCCTTGCCTTGCTTTCCCCCAGTACAGTGGATAAACCAGTCACATCCTTGTCCTGGGGTTTAACTGTGGATGCTTTGAATTCTTGGGAGGAAAGGCACAAGGGAGAATGCAGACCATCTGCCTAACAGAAAAACACGCGGTCTGTCATGGGCCTGTTGGAGTCTTTAGTTAAGGAACCGGGAGACAAAGCCAAGCCGTGAACACCCAGTGCCCCCTTCTGTTCCGTGTTCGGGCACCAGGGGGTAGTGTAAGAAGCGTAATATCCCCTTCGCTACATGAAGACTCCCGAGGGTGCTTTGCCACTGCGCTGTTTCTGATGCCGAGTTTGCTGCTTGTGTCCTGCTCTGGGACGTTACCAGGAAGGCACTGGGAGCAGAGTTGGTCACTGTCCAGAACTGCCAGAAGCGGTGGGGGAAGTTTGCAGCAAAAGCTTGCACTTATTGCTATGGCACGAGCCCCCCTACGGAGATGGAGCATTCAGCACAAGAATTTGAGGATGTTCCTGGCTTTTAATCTGTACTTCACCTTTCTGGATGCGTTTCCCTGAAATCCGTGATAGTGAACAAAGACTTCCAGATCAGCTGGAGCAGCTGCTGGGTAGGGGCTGGCTAGCACGGTGTAGGCAGCTGCAGAGCTAACCCCTCCAGCTCCTTGTTTTACTCCTCCCCCTTTCCAGGTGGGTGCAGTGGATGTGGATCACCATTTGTTGCGGGAACAGGATCTGGGGACTCGGCCTACCCCTGCCTCACCCAGACCTGACGAGAAGAAGAGATCTGTGATGAGCAGCGAGCAGTCCAAGTGAGTGGAGCAGCCAAACAGCTCTCCCTGTTCCCTGACAACGTCCTCACGCAGCCCAGCTGCTGTCACACTGACTGCTCCACGCAGACCAGGCTGGTGGTGGTTGTGGGGGTGAGCTGGGAGAGAAGAGCAGCCTGGCTCCAGCCAGACATGGCTTTGGCTCAAATGCTGAGGGATTCAGTCTGCAGGTCCCCCTGAAGGTGAAGAGGGATAAGCTGTCTGCTGACCTCTGCCCCAGGCAGACAGCTGGCTGCTGGGGCTCGCAAGAGAGCTGGTCCGGCCTGTGCTGTGTGCTGCAGGACTTGCCCCACAAGGCAGTCCCTCTGGTTTAGGAGATAAGGATTTGTGAGAAGCTGACCTCATTCCTTGGCAGTGCATAGTTCTTTACAAGAAACAATGCCAGCCGCTGCGTCATGGTTTGGTTCCAGCTCATGAAGAAATCAATCTGGTTTGTCTTTTTCCCTCGATCAGGAAGGAAGGACCTAGGAGATTGTCTTCTGGGAGAGACCTGGGGGCTTGTTTACCATCCACAAGCCAGGCATCAATTCTCACCAGCGATCTGGATGTGAGAAAGTCAACAAAGAGTGACGATGCAGCAAATGTTGATGCACAGCCCTCAAAGGCAGCCCCTGTGGAGGATCCCCAGCGGCCCAGGTAAGCCTTCCCTGGGAAGGGAGCGCTGCCTACTTGCCAAAGCACGGCCTCCAGCGCAGTGGTCGTGCTGTATTCCCCCAGCCCAACTGCCTGCTTCCAAGCAAAGAGCAGAGAATCAGAGATCCTCGCTGCTGGGATGCAGGTCACAGAGCCGTGCCCCAAAGCATGTTGGTGGCAGTCACCTCCTCCATCTGCTTTGCGTTTCTTTCTGGGTGGAGCTGATGGGGTAAAGCGTGCTAAGGGTGCAAAGACCAAGGACTCTGTCCACGAGGACGCGCTCGGCAGCATGCAGCCGTTAGGCTGTTCGCTGAGCGTCGCGTTCCTCCTAGACACCCTCCTGACCTGAAGCTGAAGCAAAAGCTGCTCTTTGGGGGGCACATCTCTGCCCAGGCTATTTCAGAGAAAAGCCAGGAGTGCCACAGCCACTTGGCGTCCAGTCTTTCAGAACAGGCTAAGCCGAAAGGCCACGGGAGGCAGCGTTATGAGCGGCCAACGCACGCCGCTCTGGGCTCTGCTTGGCAGATGTGACCAGTCTGCGCTGGGAATCCAGCAGGAAAAGAACAAAGGCATTCCTGTTTAACAACAGGGAGGAACAGTTTTAGCTGTTTTTCTGAAAATCCAAACCATTGGAGATCCTCCAGGGCTGAGACATCTGAGGAACGTTGCTGCCCCGTACATCTCTCTCTCTTCTGGGAGCAGTGCGGGGGAGCAGGGGAGCGAAGGCTGGCAGAGGGGTGCTGCCAGGATGCAGCCAGCACAGCGTGCTCCTCAGAGGGCCCGCTGAAACACCACGCGCAGGCCTCAGCGATGGGCTCTCCCCCGGGCTGGCTGTGTCCCGCTGCAGGGCACAGCAGGCCGACCTCCCCACAGCGGCGTGTGTCTTCTTTGACTCCTGTCACAGCTCCCCTCCATCCAAGGCAGTGGCGTTTGAGCAATTCAAGGAGGAGAGTGGAAGCGTGATCAACAGGATCTTTAAGGAGAACAAAAGCATCCTGCTTGCCAGGAGGAAGAGAAGCAGCGCGGTGACCCGCAGGATCAACAGCATCAAGCAGGAGCTGGAGGAGATCAGAAAGGCTCTGGAGTCTCAGAAGCAGGAGAGGATGCACCAGGGTAAGTCAGTGCACGGAGAGTGGCCGGGAAGAACCTGACAGGGCGGGGAGCTGCTGGTTTCAGAGCACTTTTGGTGGCTTGATTTCATCTGGATGAGGGTCTGGCTTATGAAAGTCAAAATGCCAGACTGCCAGGTGCTAGAGGGATAAAATGGGGTGAGTTCCTTGCTGCCAGGTGCTAGAGGGATAAAATGGGGTGAGTTCCTTGCTGCTCTGCTGGGCTGAGATGTTTGCTAGGTGTCAGACCTGGTGCTGCCTGCAGCAGGGCTCGTGCGGGGCTGATGCCTGAGCGGGTTCAGGAGCCCAGCTGGGATTTCTGCACCGCCGCAACGCTGTCTCTGTAGAAAGCGTGTCTGAGGAAACATCAGTGGTGTGGTTAACCTCAGGATAACCGGGTAACTAGCGTGTGGTTCCAGGCAGAATGACTGCTCCTCGTCCCTCTCCACCCTCTGAGAAGCCTTCATTTCCTTTTCTTACCCTCCAGGGGAGTACGTGGATGAGGACGGACACCTCATCGTTGAGGAGAAGGAGTTTTTACTCATCATGAAGCTGAAGGACCTGAAGGAAGAGTACAGGTGTGGTTACGCTGAGCTGCAGGACCTGAAGGCAGAGATCCAGTACTGCCAGCGCCTGGTGGACCGGTGCCGGAACAAACTCATCTCAGGTACTGCCCCACTGCGCCCAGCGCAGCCTTGGGGGTGCTGGGGTGCTGGAGAGCACTCAGCACTGGAGAGCACACACACACGGAGCCCCTGTCATTCTCCGCTGTGGTTTTTCATGGTTCCTTGCAGACTTGTTTTTCATTTATGATTATTGTGTTTTTTTTTTTTTATTATTTTTTGACACGGAATTTCTGTAGAGTCTCTCGCATAGACTGTGACATGCTGCTCCCTGCTCACGCCGCTGGATGTAGTGCTGTGGGGTGAGAGCCTCTCGCAGCGCAGTCAGCTGTGGCCCCGGTTCTCACCCTTGTTTTCCTTCAGTATAGATGGTGGCTAAGGAACCACACCTGGCTTTGGCTCTGCGCTCAGAGACCTCCCCTCACCCCCGCGAGCTCAGCATTACTCAGGCTGCAGCAGGGGTGCCCTGCCAGGAAGCAGAGCTCTGCCCTTCCAGCCTGCTCCTCACCAGCACAGCCCTCCTGCTGAGGAGTCACACCTCTGCCCTGCCTGCTCTGGGCAAACCCGTGCTCTGCTCCGCCGCAGGCTGCGCAGTTTGAGCCTGCAGTCACAGCAGCGTGGTCCTCCCGTGTCCCTGGGTTTGTCCTGTGTAGGACAAAGCAGTAGGTGAACAAATGCCAGCGTCCCAAACATTTATTTTCTACAACCTCACCAAAGCACAGCTTGTATCCGTCAGCAAATCCCACACTGCATGGCTTGTGCAAATAGCAATCGTTCAGAAACTTCGCCACTGGCTTCCTTTGGACCTGGGTTTGGCGTTTTTGGGTGCTGCGGGTGTTTGCTGATGGACTCAAACACCTGCCTCATCCCAGCGCCAGGGGGTCAGCTCAGAGCTGACACCGGGTTGAAAAGCTGCCTCATGCCCCTGGTGCCTGCGCCGCGGGGGCTGCCTGGTGTTGTGAGCTCCCCCTGACCCCGAGCAGTGGGGTGCTGCCCTGCGGGAGCTGCTCCTGCAGCAGGGAAACGGGAGCAGGGCGCAGCCACCTTGCTGGGAAGTGCCTGGCGCTCGTGAAGACACAATGCCCGCTGCACGGCGGCACCTGCTGTGTGTTATCACCGGCTATTATGGGATGGACAGCGTCTGTCTTCCTTCAGCATTTGGGATTGAAATCTGACCCCCAAACGCCCCGACCCGCTCCCGAGCCAGTTGTTGCCAGCTCCCGAGCGCTGCGGGAGGACGGCGGGCTGCAGGAGCAGTGCCACCTGGTGGCCTGCAGCCTCTGAGCCCAGGGGATGGTCCCCAAGGCCAGCCACCAGGTCCCTGCCACCTCCCGGGCAGGGAGGGCAGCCTGCAGCCCTCTGGGCACAGCCTGCGCCAGCTGACCCTGTCCTCATAGGGTGGAACCGGAGCACCGAGGTCCTGTCTGATCCACGGGCAGGAGAAATCCCCCGTTGCCTCCGGTCACTGCAGCCCCGTTTATTCTTGCCCCCCTGCTTTGCTTTGCAGAGTTTGAGATCTGGTACAGTGAGTCCTTCCTCATCCCCACGCACGTGCGGAACGCCCTGCAGCCCGGTGGCTCCATCAGGCCCGGGATGGTTCCCATAAACAGAGTTCTGTGCCTGGTGAGTTTGCTCATTCTCCTCGCTAGCCGCATGTTGTGAGGGCACAGCTGAGCCTGGAGGAGGAGGGCACAGCAGCTCTGCCCCTCCCTCTAAGCAGAGCGGCCCCGAAACGCTGCCTGACGTGATGCCGAGAGCAGCTCGTGCTGGAGGTGCATCTTGCTTTCAGAGCAGCTTCACCACCCAGAGGCTAAAACAGGCCGCGGTGACGGCAGCACCCAGACATCTGCTGGCTGCCGGCGAGCAGGCAGGCTGCCCAGGGGGGGCAGGCTGCCCAGGGGGCAGGGGGTGGCTGGGAGCCTTGCTGCCGGTCTGTGCGACCTGTCGTGTTTACGGCTCAGCTGTTGTGTGCCGTGTTGTGGCAAATGGAGCTCAGCCAGCCCTCTGGTCAGAAACCACCACTTTGGGGCGTCCATCCCCTTTTGTCATTTCTCTCGAGCTCCTCAAGGACCAGAGTCCTTCTTCGCGATATTCTCCCCTGAAGCCATCCCAGTCCCTCCCAGTGGAATGTCACACTCAGATCCTTAACGCTGTCGGTGTGGTGCCAGGGCTCCCACTCTGCCCAGCGTGAGGAAGGGGCGCGTCCCCCACCCTGAGGACAGCTGCTGGGGACGCGCTGCAGGTCCAGGAGCAGCAGGGTCACCTGCAGGCAGTTGGGGAGGAGCGTGAGCGGGGCACGAGCTGTGTGACCCCTTCCCTGAGCGTACAGCCCCACTCCCAGCCCGCGTGGAGTCGGGGACAGGGTGGCTTTAGCTCTCTAGAAGGAAAACTGAAAATTAATTCTTTACTCTCCACGTGTTTGATTCTTCTGAGTGTTAATCTCAGTTTAGCATTTTCTGTACTCCCTTTTGGGAAGGCATGCAAAGGGTATTAAAGCTAGTCACAGACAGATCCCTCCTGTCCCACCAAACTCATTCCCTTGAGACCATGAATAACAAATATCATGTAAGAAAAAGATGTACTAGATTTAGTTTTAAACAGCATGTGGTGATATACTAGCCCGGAAGATTTCAGATACAGACGCAGGCTTTGCGCAGAAAAGAGCCAAAAACAAACACGCAAACGAAAAAACCCCAAACAAACCAAAAATCAGCCAAACCCCTTTGGTTTGGGGCCCCCTTAGGTGCGGCGCCTAGCGAGGTCAGGAGGGAAACTCTGCCTGCACTGGCCCAGGATGCCACTCTTTGGGGAAAAAAAAAAAAAGAAATCCGTCAGCAGTCACTTTTACGAACCCCAGTTACTCGCTGTATTCCTAGAAACTCCCTTAATGGTTTCCAGCCCTGGCTGTCTTGTCATCACACCAATTAAACCCCAGGAGACGAATGAAGGATGCCTCGCAGTGCTTTGCAGCTGCGTCCAGGCAGAAATCTTCACGCCGAGGAGAAGCAGCGCAACGCTGCTCAGTGCTGGCTCCTCCTCGTTTTGTTTTTGCTGGGCAGGCCACTGAGGCTCCCAGTCGGTGCCACTGGCCCCGCTGGTACTCCTCTGGGGGTTTCTGTCCTGCTTTGAACCATTTTTCCTCTTCCAGACTTCATTCCTTGTTCTCGTCCACTTCGCCAGGGTGCGCCTCTCTCACTCCTGCCTTCGGTCCCTCTGGCCATTCACCTTTCATCACCCCAGAACTTCACCGCCCCCTTCTCCAGGCTGCCCATGAGCAGAAGGGGACCAACGAACCCACTGGCGCTCTCCTCAAACCTGTCATGAACACGCTGGGCACCGGCTGGTACCTTCAACCACGGCGCTGCTCCGGAGGGCCTGCTCGAGCTGCGTCTCCGCGGTGTGTCCTCACGTGGGTCTGTCTTGCTGCTGGCAGGAGGAAGACGAGCAGGACAGCTTTGAGCGGATGCAGGAGGTGGTGCTGCCCTGCGGGCCGGATTCAGCCTCGTTCTACAAGGCAAAAATGAAGACTGAGCAAAAGGTGACCTCAGCTGGGCCCAGCTCCCCGAGCCCTGCCTCGCTGCCCCCTGGCCTCGGCGCTCCTCTGGGCCTGATGCGGTTTGGCTGCAGCCTTCTGGGAGACGCCAGATGGGTTCTGCAGCACAGCTGAGCTCTTTGAAACGTTCTTTGCCTCTGGCTGGTGTAAAGGCCCCATCCCGTGCTGGCCTGCTGCTAAAAAGCAACCCCAGCACTTCTCACCTCTGCTTCCCCCCAGCATAAAACACCAGTGAGGGCCTGAGCTTGGTGGGACTTCAGAAAGACTGAGTGTGAGGGCCGGGACATCTTGGTGTGTGTTCAGAGAGAACATCCCACAGCCAGCCCTCCAGGGCTGGGTGCGAGGCGGGGGGCAGTTCCCAGACTGAGCTCTGAGGGCTTCTCGTGCCCTCCCTGGAGCCTGCTGGCGTCTGCCGCCAGCAAAGCCGCGGGGCCACGCTCCCCACGGGTCCTGTTTGGGCAGCTGCTTGCGGCCCTGTTGGGGAGTGCTGGGAAGGCGGTTTATTGCGGCAGGCAAAATGCCTCTCCTGGTGAGAATTCTGCTCTGAAAATCACCATTTTTGGTTTGTTCCCTGTTGCCAGCACACCTACAGTAGAGCCATGTCGTCTCTCAAGCGAATGCGCAAGAAACCCGAGCACGTCACGGCCGCGGGGAAGGGCAAAGCCCCCGCGCCGCGGCACCTCGCTGGGCCACAGGCGCCCAGCACAAGGAGGATAAGCAGTGCCACCCCATTTTCCCGACAGATTTATCAAAAATAAACAGTAGGAAAAAAAAAAAAAACACACACACACAAACAACGTGCTTTTGTGCAGCTAGACCGACAGCTGCCGGGAAGCAGAGCTGTTGTTCGGACGGGGAGCTGCAGCGGCAGCGATGGGTTCCTGGGTGTCCCCGCACCACGCAGCCTCGTGGCCGGCTCCTGCCCTCCTCCCTCCCGGCCTTGCTCTCACCTTCGCAGCCGCGCTCTCAGGATGGATCCTGCCAAGCAGAGGCAGGCGAGAGGCCTTGGGTCGAAGCAGCCTGTGCTGGAGACGGGGCACGGGGCAGCAGCGCCTTCCCAGCCCTCACTCACCATCGGAGCCGGCTCCCGTGCCAGCGACGTGGCTCCGAGCAGCATCTCCTGCCCCCCTCCAGCTCCTCCTCATGGGGCCACGCTGCCCCGTCCACCGCAGGAGCATCCCGAGCTGCAGCATCCCAGGCTGGGGATTTTCACGTGAAACGTTGGGAAAATTAATTACTCCAAGCTGCCTGGCTGGCTTTAATTCCTGGCGGTTCGCTTTGTTGCTGTCATATCGCCTGCTCGGCCCAAGGGCCGGCGGTAACAGCGTGCACATCAGCCTTTTCCTTGTAATAATGGATTTCCAGAGGCTTACCAAGCAGCTGGAAGTTCAACCCAAGCTGAATTTCCCAAGGAAACACTTCAGGAAAAGCGGTCCGAGCCCCTCGCTGCCCAGGGTCTGAAACGCTGGTGAGATAAAACAGCCTCTGAAAGGGGCGAGAGCACCTCCGAGCAATTTCGGGGTGTTTGTCCCTGAAACGCAGCGGCAGGAGCTCAGGATGGGCACCCGGGGCCACGCATCCTCCTTCCAGCGGGAGGACCGGGGAGGGCGTGGGTCTGGGGGTGCTGGTGTCCTTGGGTGCACGAGTGCCCTCCCAGGACTGATCCCGGGGTGCCTGCCGGCGCCAAGGTGATTCCGGGGGTCCCTGGGGCTGCCAGCTGTCCTGGTGCTGATCCTGGGGGTCCTGGGTGTCCTGAGGGCTGATCCTGGGGGTCCTGGGTGTCCCGAGGGCTGATCGTGGGGGCCCTGGGTGTCCTGGTGCTGATCCTGGGGGTCCTGGGTGTCCTGAGGGCTGATCCTGGGGGTCCTGGGTGTCCTGGTGCTGATCCTGGGGGTCCTGGATGTCCTGAGGGCTGATCCTGGGGGTCCTGGGTGTCCTGGTGCTGATCCTGGGGGTCCTGGGTGTCCCGAGGGCTGCTCCTGGGGGTCCTGGTGCTGATCCTGAGGGTCCTGGGTGTCCTGAGGGCTGATCCTGGGGCTGCCAGCTGTCCTGGTGCTGATCCTGGGGGTCCTGGGTGTCCCGAGGGCTGCTCCTGGGGGTCCTGGTGCTGATCCTGAGGGTCCTGGGTGTCCTGAGGGCTGATCCTGGGGCTGCCAGCTGTCCTGGTGCTGATCCTGGGGGTCCTGGTGGTCCCGGGGTGCCATCTGCCCCACGCTGCCGGTGTCCCCCCCAGGTGCCAGCACTCCCTCCTTGGCTCCGAGTGATCCCGGGGGCTGATCCCGGTGGGCTGATCCCAGGGCTCCCGGTGCTCCTGGGGGGGGTCCCGCCGGTGGTCCCGGGGCTGACGGGTCACCTGGCGATGTCCCGCGAGGTCCGCTTGCCCCGGGGGGACGTGTTT
>VXAV01009741.1:28301-46994 GCA_013399715.1 Alectura lathami
CAGCAGCACCGATGCCAGTCCCCGCGGCAGCAGCCTCGCCCCAGCTGCCCGTCACGCTGACGTCGGCGCTGTCGCTCTCGCTGCCTGCCGAGGCGGAGGTCCCGTGTCGCGTCGCACCAGAGCCGGAGCCGAAGCAGGATGCGGCGGCGCGCGGTGCAGAAGAAGCCGTGCCCCAGCACGCGGCCGAACCGGTGGAGGTAACTCCACAGAAGGAAGATTCCCATATTGGGAAAGAGGATGAGGTTTCAGACAGCTCCAGGGGTGCTGCTAGGAAACAGGGCTCCAAGAGGAAGTTCTCCCAGTCCGACGGCACCTTGCTGGGCTCCGAGTCCGACGAAGACTCCGTGAGGACTTCTTCCAGCCAGCGCTCGCACGAGCTGAAGGTGTCCAGCGCGGAGAAAGAGAGGAAAAGCTCTGCCTCCCTCCGGGGAGAGGAACTGAAGTCCTCCTCGCGCTCCAGGTCGGACAGGGATGAGAAGTACTCCAGCTACTCCAAGTCGGAGCGAGATTCGCGGTACTCGTCCTCCCGATCGAGGTCAGACAGGGAGAGGAGGCGAAGCCGCTCCCATTCGCGGTCCCGGTCGGATCGGGGCTCCCGAACCAGCTCGTCCTACTCGAGGTCGGAGCGCTCCTCGCATTACTACGAGTCCGAGCGCAGGTACCACCGGAGCTCCCCGTACCGGGAGAGGTCGAGGTACTCCCGCTCGTACGCCGACTCCTGGGCGAGGGAGAGCTCCGATTCGGAAGATGAGTACAGGAGGACGCATTCCAGGTCCGGCGACTCGAGGCGCACCTCGTCCCACTCCTCCTCGTACAGAGAGTCACGGACTTCTTACTCCAAATCGGACAGGGACAGCAAAGCGGAGTCATCTCACGCCGAGGCGGAGAGGAGAGGGAAGTCTTCTTCGAAAGCAGACAGAGATTCAAAACGGACTTCAGAAAGTGAAGTCACCAAAAGGTGCTCTCCCCTTACTGAGCTCGGGTATCGAAAGGGGACGTCCCATTCTAAGCCTGACAGTAATGTGAATTCCTCCCGTTATAAGTCCACCCCTTCAAAGACCCCTGCACCAAAGCCTGATAAGTTTAAAAGTTCTTTCTGTTGTACAGAATCAGTTGAAGAAATAAAACCGCAGTCTAATTCTCTAGATTTAGAGACCTCTTGCCTAAAAAGCAATGAGATCAGAGTGTCCATTGCAAGTAGATTTGAAAGGGAAAAGACACTTTCTCCATTAAATCAGTTAAATGATTCACCCGCTTGTAAAAAGACAGAGGACCCCAAAGCTGGCGTTCCTCACTCAGTGTCCGAGGAGCTCGCGGGAAACGAGTGCCACGGCAGTGTTAAGGAGCAGGAGGCTTCCGGAAGGGTGAAGCACGAGCAGGCACGGACGTGTTTCCCTACGGAACCGAACGTAAACGGGTCCCCAGAGGGCAGCTCCGACCAGCCGGCAGCCCCTGGTGCCTGCAAGGCAGAGGGTGCGGCAGCGTCTCCTGACGACAGCGGCTGCGGGTCGGAAGTGTCGCCCGTCGGAAGGACGAGTCAGCTGCGCCCGCTGCCGTCGAATGGATTTGAGGGCACGTGCACCTCTGACGAGCACGAGCTCGGCGATCCTCACGTGCAGTCCAGCGAGTGTAGCAGCCTGTTCAAGGAGGAGGAGGCTCCGGTCCCGGGGCAGCAGGGTGAAGCTTTGCCGCTTGGGGCCGTAGATCATTCCGATACCGTAACGAGGGAGCTGGACGACGAGGCGGCTCCGTGTGGCAGAACCAAAGAACCAGTTTTTTGCTACGTTTCAGAGGATGCAACCCCTTCCTTGTACCATTCCGAGGTTGAAATCGAAGCGGAGCCGGCAGACTTCAGAGTCACTTCCGAGGCGTTCCTGGACGTGCAGGTCGAGCCGCAGACGGTGACGTGCAACTACGACGGCACGGAAGATCAGAATTCCAAGTCTGCGTGCGAGGAGGAGCCGTACCACGCTGACCCCTCCCATCAGGGTAGCCTGGCTGTGGACAGTTCGAGCGGGGATTCCTCCCAGGACGGCTGTTCCCCCGGAACCAGGCTGGACAGTGCCGTGGTTTTGCAGCGTCCGGAGGAAAGCTTCCCCTCCAAGTGGGACAGGGCTGCGACGAGCCCCTCGGAAGCTGGGGAGGTGCTGGGTTTGGGTGCTCGGCGCGTCGACCCGAGCTCAGCAAAGGGCAAGCTGTCGTTTCAGGACGAGCACTCGTATTACGCCGAAGTGCCGCTGGCGCACCGCCGCCGAGAGGAGGCAGCGGAGGAAAACGCTGTGTCCACCGAGGGAACGGGGCCGGACGACCTGAAGGAGCGCGGCCTGTGGGCACCGGTGGAGAGCGACGAAGGAAACGAGCCCTTGGTGGCGTCGGCAGTTCCGGACGCTGTGTTTCCCTCTTGTGACGCCACGGTGAGCGCGGAATGCCCGGAAGCGGCGACGCAAACGCCGACGTGCGACAGCAGCGGCGCTGCCTCTGAGTTTGCTCCCGCTGACCGCGATGACTACTCGGACACGGCCGAGAGCGACAGCGAGCCGGGCAGCGCCGAGAGCGACAGCGAGGATTCCGATTCGGACGACGGCGTGCCGAGGAAGAGGCTGCAGTCTGTCGTGGTCGTCCCGAAGAACTCGAGCATCGCGCTGGAGGAGAGCAGCCCCTGCTCGTCGCGGAGCAGCCAGGGCAACCGGCGCTACTCCGACCACTGGGACGACGAGAGGCCGGAGCCCAGCAGGCCCTACTACGAGGACAGGGCGGAGGCTGTGGTGAGTAAAACGGGGCCGCAGGCGGAGAGCAGGTGCTCCCCTAGGGGGATGGAGAAGAGCCCGACCACATCCACCGAGCTCGGCAGGAAGGACGGCGAGGAGCCGCGGCCCGACGCGTGCCAGCCGCAGAGCGACGGCGTGGACAGCACGAGCCAGGCGGACCTGGCTGCCGATTCTCAAGGCAAACCCGGCGCCGAGGAGAGGATGCTGAAGGAGCTGCTGGCCGGCGGTAGGCCGCTGGGCCGGCAGGAGGAGCAGCCCTTCTGTCTGCCTGAGAGCGTGGAGGGCGCTGAGAAGTCTCACCACCAGACGAGCTCTTCCAAGCCGGACAGCAGGCTCAACCAGTCCGGCCTCGGGGAGTTCTCCGGGGAGGACGGTTTTCATCCGGCAGAGGATCTGGGCGCCGTGAGCTGGGACTTCCCCCAGGCGGAGAAGCCCAGCAGCACCTATCAGCAGCCCGACAGCAGCTTCGGGCTCTACTCGGGCTACGTCTACCAGCCGGGCTCCGGAGCCTACGGCGGCTCGCAGAGCTACTGGCAGGGCAACGGCTACTGGGACGCGAGGCCCGCCGGAGTCGGTTACGAGCGCGTCCAAGGGCAGGTGCCGGATTCCCTGACGGAGGATCACGAGGAGTACGAGGATGACCGCTGGGACGACGAGTGCAAGGCTCGCTTCCCCAGCCCCTCGAGCCAATTCCACGCTGCCGAGCCGAAGGAGACGGGCTCCGTGCAAGCCCACGAGATCAGCAGCAACTCGAGCAAGGAGCCGGTGGCCGGCGGCGAGAAGAAGGAGGAGGCGAAGGCTTTGGAAAAAACCGACGCGAAGGAGCGAGGCCCGCCCAAAAAGCGGCGGCAGGAGCTGGAGAGCGACTCGGAGAGCGACGGGGACTCGAGGGAGAGGAAGAAGGCGAAGGTGGAGGGCGAGCAGGGCGAGGCGGCGCCGCGGGACGCCTCCATGGTCGGCCGCCTGTGCATCATGGACGACTTCCGGGACCCGCAGCGCTGGAAGGAGTTTGCCAAGCAGGGGAAGATGCCCTGCTACTTCGACCTCATCGAGGAAAACGTGTACCTGACGGAAAGGTAACTGAGTTTTTTTGACTTTTTTTGTTTTATTTCGTTGTTTTGCTTGCTTGCCCTTGGTTCCCTCGTCGCTTTCTGAAGGGCAAACCAGGAGGCGTCGCGTTCCCCGCACCTCACAGCGCTGCTCTAGAGGACAAGAAGCTGGGTCTCCTCCCATGGAGAACGGCCGTGGTGGGCCCAGAGCGATGCTGGGGCTGGGAGGATACAGGGGGAGGATCGCTGATGGAATTTACACCCTGATAAAGTTTACACCCTGATAAAGTTTACACCCTGATAAAGTTTACACCCTCTTCCTGGTGGGATGCCCTCTAGCTGAGGGTAGCGGCAGGCAGGGCGTGCGCTCCTGAGATTCCTGCCAGCAGCGCCAAGCAAGCGCATGGTTCTAGTACCCACGGTAGTTTGCAGAAGTGTTTTTTTTTATTTTTTCCCATTTTTTTCCCCATTTTTTTGCTGCTTTCTCTGTTTGCCACCGTTCGTGTGAACGTGGTGGGACCCAGAGCAGTGCTGCTGCAGGTTCACCTCTGGGCCTGCCCTCGTCTGCTCGGTGTCCCCACGTGGCAGCTCCCTCCAGACAGAGGGAAGCGAGGCTGTGGGGCAGGTTTTGTTCCTCGTGGTAAGGCCTTCTGGTAGTTTATCCCCATTTAAAATGTTTGCATTTTTAAAATCATCTTATTTGACGGTGGAACAGAGGTTTAAGTTGCTAAAATAAGGGGTTTTTAGTCCTGCCTCTGTGCGTGGGTGTGCGTGCACACATCTGCACTGATAGCAGAACTGGGCTGAGTACACTGGGGGTCAGAAAAAAGCCAAGTACCCCGGGATGTCCTTCTGAGAAACCGTCCTGCGAGACCAGAACGTCCTCCCCTCCTGCCCCAAACCGTGTCCTGGCTCACCGTCGCGTGGTCACGCAGGGTTAGCCCTGCGTCCTGCGGGAGAAATGAACTCCCCGCAGCAGCAGCTGAGGAAGACGTAGGATTAATTCCCGTCCCCAAACGCTGTCTGAATGCTTTTCCACGGCTCGTCTCCACCAGGAAGAAGAACAAATCCCACCGGGACATCAAGCGCATGCTGTGCGAGTGCCCTCCTCTCTCCAAGGAGGAGCGGGCGCAGGGGGAGGTGGCCTGCGGGGAGGACTGCCTGAACCGCCTGCTCATGATCGAGTGGTGAGAGCTGCTGGGGGGGCTGGGGCTGGGCAGCCTCTGGGGNGGGGTGTGGGGCTGGGCAGCCTCTGGGGGGGCTGCTGGGGTGGCCGGGGCTGGGCAGAGGTGGCCTGGGGGCTCCTGAAGGAGCTCGAGCCCTGCCGGTGGCTGGCAGGGAGCTGTCCTCGTGCGCCTGTTTTCCCTGAGTGGTGTGGGCTGAGCTTCAGAGCCCCCAGGTCAGGTCTCCCAAGCCGGGGCCTTCCTTTGTAACCTCCTGGTACAACCAGCTGCAGAGGCCTGGAGTCCTCCGCTCCTGAGGGTTAATTCTGCTCTATCAGAAGCGTGGGTGGAGGGGAGAGTCAGAAATGCAAGTGGAGATCCTCGTTTCCTTTCATTTCTCCTTTTTTTTTTTTTTTTTTTTTGTTCTTTCTCCCCAGAGCCTTGCCAGGCTGCTGCTCTTGTGTCCTTTCCCCTCCTGGAAGGGGCTGGGAGGCCAAGGGAGCCACCAGCAGGAGGCAGGGGCTGGGCTTGGTGGGCACAGCATGGGGATTGCTTCCAGCTGGGGTGGAGGTGAAGCAGTTACCTGGCAGGAGCCCTGCCCTTTGTTCTTAGTTTAGCCCAAGCCGCAGATGCAGGGGAGATCTGGGGACGGACGACCCATGAAGTCACGGAGAGAATTGGCCACTTCAGCCCGTTTTGATGGCACGACGACACGACACACGCGTGCAGTAGCGCTTGCATTGAGGGTGTTTTTATCTTCCTTCCAGACATAACTCGTCTGCGTTTGCGTGGTGGCAGTCAGACGTGCTTTTTGCAGCAGAACAGTCGACAGTTTTGCTCTGGGTTCACAGTGGTTCCTTGGTGTCTCTTTCCCACCCGCCTCTCCTCCCGCTGTCCCCCTGCTGCGGGTTGATGCCTTCCCTTTCCCTCGCTTAGTTCTTCCAGGTGCCCAAATGGCGACTACTGCTCCAACAGACGCTTCCAGAAGAAGCAGCACGCAGACGTGGAAGTGATCCTCACTGAGAAGAAAGGTTGGGGGCTCAGAGCTGCCAAAGATCTCCCATCGTAAGCTCTGCTCTTCGGGCGACGCGGTCGTGCTGCTTTGTTCCCGTCTGCCTTCCTCCTCCCGGTCGGACTGGAGGTGCCACAGGGCTCTTCCCTCCCTCGTTAGCCCATCGTTAGTGACCTGCTGTACTTCTGAGTGCTGATTTTACACCAGCAGTGCTCGCAGGTCCGAGTCTGGCTTTGGCTTGGCTCGGTTCAGATGTTCCTGGGTCCATTGTAGTGCTGGGCACAAAGGAGCTGGCTGGGCCTGAGCACCAGTGCTGCGCTGTGCCTGAAGCCGTCAGCCTCCTCCCAGGCTGGCAGCAGGATGGGTGCCAGTGTTTTGGAGTTCCAGTCCCGTTCTGAGACTGGTGCGCCCCCAAAGCGAGTGCGACTGGGGGGAAGCATGGTGCCAGCTCCATTCTGCCATGGGAGTGCCCTCTCACGGGGCAGGGCAGACCGTGCAGGGGCTGTGTGTGTGCCAGAGCTGCTGCTTTTGGTGGACGACCGTTGTCTGGGGGAATGTAGACGTGATTTGTAAGTGCAGGCTGGGAGGAAGGGGCTGCAAGGCCACCAGGGCTCTGTGCAAAAGATCCCTTCCAACCCAGAGCATCCCCTGCCAGGGGCAGGAAGGAGGTGGGATGAGTGAGAAGAGTGCTTTACCCAAGCTGGGCAGGAGCTGCTCCTGCTGCTGCCTGCAGGGTTAGGCACGAGGGAAGAGCCCAGGGGATCAGGGTGGCACTGAGCAAGGGAAAACTCAGGGCAAGCACCAGGAGAGCTCTCAGCTGGTCGTTCTCCTCCAGCGCTGGCTGAAGACTCACCTTTCCTAAGGCTAAAAAGGGTTTTGCCCAGCAGAGCAGCGGGGCACAGGCTGCCTCCCCGTTTCCACGCAGGAAAGCCAGCACCTCCTCTCCATTCTCTTCATTTTCCTCTGCACATCACCCCCAAACTCTTGTTCTTGTAGAGGACACACACAGCTTGAAGGGTAGGCCTTGTTCTCGTGTCCCTGCATCGAGTCCAGGATGAGTTAGCTGAATTTCCTGAGCTTAAAGCTGGTGCTGCACAGCCACGGCAGCTGCGACCAGAGGCGGAGCAGCCTGCAGGCCGTGCTCTGGGAGCTCGCCCGGTCGTTTTCCTCTCCCTGCTGCTGCTGACTGCCGGCGCCGAGCAGTGATGCTTTCCCCTCTCGTGCTCTGCAGGAACACCTTTGTGCTGGAGTACTGCGGGGAGGTGCTGGACCACAAGGAGTTCAAGGCGCGGGTGAAGGAGTACGCCCGCAACAAGAACATCCACTACTACTTCATGGCCCTGAAGAACGACGAGGTGAGCAGAGAGCTCGCCGAGACGCTGTGCACGGAGCCCTGCTTGCTTCCAGCCCTCGCTCAGCGGGAACACCCCCACGTGCACGGCACCAGCCCGAACCTCTCGCAGAGAGTGCTGAACTCGGGCTGGCTTTGCGCTGTCTCGCCGCACGTTTTTTAACCCCGTGTCTCTGCCTGGTGTAAGGGAAGTCCTGTGGCTCAGCTGCATCCCAGCGACCTTAAAACATGGGAGGAGGGAGAAATCCCCACACGCAGCATTGCTGTCGCTGAAATATTCATTTACCAGAGGGTCCTCGGTACTATCTCTGCTTCAGCTGCTCAGCTGGTTTGGGGCTGCGGGGCTGCAGCGCAGAGAGCTGCACTGCTGCTTACCCAGGGCCGTGGGCTGGGCACAAGGTGTGTGCATGGAAACATGACACCCAATGCTGCTCGCTCTTCTGACAATGTTTTTTTGGGGCCATGGTCACCTTACAGTGAATGAGCTAAAAAAACCACCCAAGTGCTTTTTTCTCTGTTTGTTCCTTTTTTTCCCCTCCGTGTTAGCAGTCCTGGTGGCTGCCCTGGGGCTGTGATGTGATCACACGGAGCACAGGGCAGTGTTCTGCCCAGCTGAGACAGGGAGGGCACAGTGATCCCTGGGGCAGCCCTTCTGCTCTGGCACAACCTGTGGGGCGGAGATGTCAGCTCCAGCAGCCCTGATGCTCATTGTACCAGAGGGTCAGAAACGGGTGCGAACAGTCCAGGATCCCACCCAGACTGAAGAGCTCTGTGTTGATCTGCACTGAAACCTAAGAACCACGCATCAGCTGCAAAGTGTTCTGCGTTTGAGGGCACTCTTATCCCCGTGAAGCCCCTGTGAAATCCCCTCTCTCCAAATGAAGTGATGCTGGTAGCTGAGGGAGGGGCGAGGGCTCTGCGGGACTGTGTCCTCCTCCAGCCTCTGTGCCCAAGTGTTCCCGGCTGCCCTGCTTGGCCTCCCTGCCTGGTGCACGGGGAGGGGAGGCTGCCTCACCACGTTTGTTGTTCCTTCCCTTTTTAGATCATAGATGCTACCCAGAAAGGAAACTGCTCTCGGTTTATGAACCACAGCTGCGAGCCGAACTGCGAGACGCAGAAGGTAAACTGCTGGATCAAAGCTGCAAGCTCAGAGGGAGAAGCATCTCCCCTTTGTGTGCCTTTGTTTTCTTGATGTGGCTCCTCGTTAGTCAGATGCAAACAGCCCCTTTGATATGGGTACAGCTGACTGAGTTGGCAAGTTTGTCGCTGCTGCTTTGTGAAGGAGCAGCCTTGCTAATTTGGAGCAGGAAAGAAGCAGCCTGGCTTTTTTTAATAACTGTTGTCACTGTTTTTTGTTTATTCCTTGCCTTAGTGGACGGTGAATGGGCAGCTCAGGGTCGGGTTCTTCACCACCAAGCTGGTCCCCTCGGGCTCGGAGCTGACGTTTGACTACCAGTTCCAGAGATACGGGTAGGTTTCACCTCTCTCTGCCTAGGGCATAGCAGGAGGGTTTTTGAGAGCGCGGATGCACTGAAGAAGTCCTGCTCCAAACCTGCCGAGAGCCTCGTGTCTAGCAGAGCAGTTGGGGCTGGACCGGAGTCCAGCGATGCGAAGAGCTGCCCGGATGAAGGCTCCTCCATTTCAGACAGAAGAGGCTGGCAGGGGGATTTTCTGTTTTATTTCATGTATCTGTTCCACTGTCACTTTGTTTGCTTTTTCTTCCACTTCATTCCATCTCCCCCAGTGGAAACTTCCCAGATAATCACCTGACCGTTCCTCTCCTCTGTCTAATTATTAATTGCCACTGCTTTTCTAACCGAGCACAGCTCCTGCTGGGGGCGGATGCTCAGCCCACACCGTCAGGGTTTGGTCTCAGGGGGCTGTTAGGGACCTCTCTGGGGGCAGACCCTTCTGCTGTGGTGCCTCTCACACCTGGGGTCAGTCAGTCCCCTCTGTCTCACTGGAGTGTCCTGGCTCTGATCTGTGGGATTCCCCCTGACCTCAGCTTCTGCTTCACGAGAGACCCCGCAGCCCAGCTTCCCTGTTTCCTGCTGCAGGTACTGCAGAGCCAGCTTCCTCCGGGCAGTTGTGCGTGTTTCCAGACGAAACCACCATTTTTCCCCAAGCAGTTTTGGCACACGGTTTCAAATGTGTGCTATGTCAGGTAGAAAACACAGAGGCTGTGTAGAAATACTGCCTGAGGACAATGCAGCTTGGAGCTCTTGTGCTGTCCTTTGCTGTTGAGCTGTGCTAAACCCCCACCATCTTCCACCTGAACCTTCCAACTTCCACAAAGCCCAGTCTTTGTTTTCTTTTCAGCAATAAGATACAAGTTTTTTTTTTTTTTCCACAAAGCCCAGTCTTTGTTTTCTTCTCAGCAATAAGATGCAAGTTTTTTTCCCTATGAACATGTGATCTTGGTTGACTGCAGGATGAGGAATGAGGGTGGTGGACCCAGCACTCCCACCTTTTCCTTTCTGGTTCTTGGCTCTTGACCTGGAGCTGTACCAGGCTCTGCATTTTTAGGGGCCAGACCAAAAGGCCTGGAAGGCTCTGACCCCTTCTGAATGCTGCAGAGGGCTGGTGAAACTCTGTGTGCTGCCCTGTCTGTAGGGTCTGGGCAGCCTTGCCTTGCAGCAGCGTTGCAGGGGGACTTCAGGACAGCACAGACCACCTGAGATAACAGGGATGTGAACATGATCTGTGATTTCTTGTAGCTGCTGGGCAGGCGTTTGGAAAACAACGTTGATGGGAAGAAGAGGGGAGTGGCAGTGTGGCAGTGGGCTTCTCTGGTTGCAGCCTCGGGAAGTGCTTGAGGTGAAGCCGCTGGCTGTGGGTGCCGTGGCTCTGCTGTGTAACTCGTTCTCTCTCTTCTGCCCCCCAACAGCAAAGAAGCTCAGAAATGTTTCTGTGGCTCAGCCAACTGCCGGGGCTACCTGGGGGGAGAGAACAGGGTCAGCATCCGCGCTGCGGGGGGGAAGATGAAGAAGGAGCGCTCCCGGAAGAAGGATTCGGTGAGTGGGATTCTCCTCTGGCTGTGGTGGTTTGTTGTTTTTTATTTTCCTTCTTTTTTGGCTTTCCCTTAAGAGTTGCAGCTCCAGAGGGCTGACCCGGGGCACAATCCTCCCCATGGTCTTCAGATCTCCTCTGCAGTGCAGCCGTGCTCTGGGATCGGCCTCGAGGTTCCGTCTCCAGGAGTGCGTTTGTGTTGATTTGCTTCACGTGGGCCACCAACACTTGCATTTTCTTGGTGCTGTAGATGCACAGACCTCTCAAAGCCTTTTTGTAGCTCCTCACGCATACAGTCCTCCTCAGCCTGCTCCCTGCACTGAACTGCAGCGGTGGGTTGGTGTGGGAGGCGCAGGAAACTTTGCAAGAAAGCAGTCAGGGGCAAAGTGGGCGCAGAGTGCAGCCAAGAAGCGAGGTGCGCTCTTTTTGCCTCCTGGCAGGCAGCGTTTTCCTCTGCTTGAGGAAACAGAGCCTTATTCCTGCCAGAAGCACTGGCTGCCTGCTCTTGTGGGAGGTGCTGCCTTGGAAAACACCAGCTTCCTTTTCTTGTGCTGGATCCTGAGCGTCAGGAGGTGGAGAGTCACTTCTGAGTGGCTTCAGAGTGCTGGTTGGTGCCACTGAGCTAAACTGGGGAGGCTGGTGGGTCGGTGCCTGCGATGCCTCTCTGGCTGCAAAGGCTCTGAACAGGAGTCAGGTCTTTAAGGGAACGAGCTCAGCTGCAGCTCGGCAGACACGGTCTTTTGGGGCACGTCTGTCTCCCCGTGTGAAGAGGTGAGCTCCCGAGCAGAAGCATTTTGGGGCAGATGCCTGGCATTTCCCCTGCAGAGCGTTCTGCAGGTAGATTTGCACGTCTCAGGTGTGCTGCTTGTGAGTCGAATTGAAGCCAGACTTCCTCTGGGAGCTGGGCAGGAGGGACGTGCGCTGGCCCCGGAGGCCAGGGAGGGATTTTCCCATGGCATCAGGTGGGGTGGCACGTGGGGAGCTGGGCCTGACGGTGGCTTTCTCTCCCCCTGGCAGGTGGACGGGGAGCTGGAGGCGCTGCTGGAGAACGGCGAGGGCCTCTCGGACAAGAACCAGGTGCTCAGCCTGTCCCGGCTGATGGTGCGCATCGAAACCCTGGAGCAGAAGCTCACCTGCCTCAAACTCATCCAGGTGAGCAGCTGCTGGCTGGGGCAGGAGGGAGGGGCTGCTTTAAGCTGTGCCTGTTAGCTCTCCTCAGGGTTAGAAGGGGAAAACGGGGGGAAAAGCGTCTCTCAGCTGTGCCAGCATCCCGACCGTGAGCTGGGTGGCTGTGGTTATCACAGAGCCACAGTGTGGTCAGGTTGGAAGGGACCCACCCAGCCCCAGCCCCTGGCTCAGGCTGCCCAGGGCCCACCCAGCCTGGCCTGGAGCACCCCCAGGGACGGGGCACCCCCAGCTGCTCTGGGCAAAGTGCTGACGTTTCATTCTGCAGGGTGAGCTGTTCGCCATGTAGCGCTTACAGACGTCCTGCTGCATGCACTGCTGCTCCAAAGCCGGCAGTCGGGTCCCTCTGGGTTTCGTCAGGTGCCTGCTGATGGCACCAGGTGCCTGGCTCTGGCTCTCTGCTTCTCCCCTAGCAGCGGGTTCTGCAGGTAGCACGTGCCCGGATCAGCATCTTCGCCTGTGGAAACCCAATCATGTTTATTTTTTTACTGACCCTTCCCTGTAACTTTGGCTCCTCCAGAACACGCACTCGCAGTCCTGCCTCAAGTCCTTCCTGGAGTGCCACGGGTTGTCCCTGCTCTGGATCTGGATGACGGAGCTGGGCGACGGCAGGGGCAGCACCGCCAACAACCTCAAGCTGCAGCTGGAGGTCAGTCGTTCTCCCAGGCCTGAAGGTTTCATGGTGGCTTTGCTAATTGCTCACAGGAAGCAATTATTTTTCTTTTGCTTTATTTTATTTTACTTAATTTTGATACACACATGACATACCAAGTGCTATTGAAAACAAGCTGCAGGTATCCCCGCCACTGCAGTCTGAAACTCCTGCTTGCAGGGATGTTCTCAGTGCATGGAAAGAATTTGCTTCTGTGGTTTTCCTTAGATTTCTGAGTTAGTGACATGAGCCAGACCCAAACAGCAGCAGCAGCGATCTTTATTTATTCCATACAGAGGGAATTTGAGGGATTGCTTCGACGGGCTGAGGTGGAGCTTCAGCATTTGTGCTTGCTGTGTGCACTCTGCAGCATTGCGTGCAAAAAATAAAAACCTGGAAGTTCCTGTGTTAAACGCACTTCTACAGAACCGTGCTGCGTTTAGGAGAGGCTCACCCAGCCCTGAACCCAGGGCCAGAAAGCTGAAGCTGGCCAGGCTTCAGAGCTCGGGGTGCTGCCCTGCCACCTCCAGCTCTGGCGGCCGGGGCGGTGGCCCTGCCTGGCAGCCCTGCTTCCTTCACTCGGGTTTTTCTCCCTTAGCGTTGCTGGATGCGTCGTGCCACGCTCGTCTCCTCCTGGTCCCGGGAGGAATGGTGTCTGACAGCCCCAAAACCCAGTGGCTGGTGAGAAGGTGGCACTGATGGCAAGCCCGTGGCAGTCCTGCCCTTCTCCTCTGCGGCTGCTCTAAGCTCATGCCTCGCGGGTTTGGATGGGAGCACAGGAGAAGCGTCCAGCGCTGTGGCTTTAGATGCTCACCCTGAGATGCAGACACAAAGCTTTGTCTGTAAACACCTGGAAAGGTTCTGTGCTGTCGAGCTGGGGCTCCCTGAATCTAGCAGGACTGCGAGGGTCGTGGCGTCTCTTGCAGTGAGTGCCCCTAGGAGGGAGCTGAGCTCTTCCCCCACGAGTGTTTTCATCTTTAGGGTGGGTAGAATCCCGCATGTTGAAGCCAGTGCTCCAGGGAAGCCTTAGCTCTGAATTTCTGTGTGCGTGGTTACCGCTGTCCTCGCTCCCTGATGTGCGAGTGCCGCGGAGCTGCTCGGCTCCCAGCTGGAGGGCTCCCGATGTGTGACCTCTGGCTTCGGCTGCACAAATCGGGGTTCAGGTTAGGGCTTGGTTCCCCCCTGCTGCACGTGGAGTGGGTTCAGGCACTCAGCAGCGTTGTTCTCACAGCCAGAGCTGCTCCCTCTCGGTGTGAAGGGGACAACGAGTCACTGTGCTGGTGGTGGCTCTCTCCACTCTCAGTGCACCTGGGCATACCACGCTGATTCACTTCGATGATACTTCATGGACTGAATATACTCCTTTAAATTTAGGTGATTTTTTACTGAGTTGCAAGTGGAATTTGTGATAGGGATCACATCACATTTTGTTTTTTTTCCCCCCAAACTTTATTTTTTACTTTTTGCAGTCAGTGTTGTGAGAGAGTTGCTCTTTGCCCATCAGGTGCCCATGGCAGAAATCAGCACAGTGCCCTGAGACAGGCTTCTGTCCTTTGCTCCTGGAGGACTGTAGCACACATCCCGAAATCTCTGAGCTTTCCGTCCTGCACCCCGTCCAGCCCTGTGCTGGCAGCCGGGCGGTGCGGGTCGTCCCAGCAGTGGCTGTGGCCGCCTCTCGGTGCCTGAGCTCCCTGACCGCGCAGCCTCAGCTTTCTGCTGGCGGTCGGTTGGCTCTCAGCAGATGCTCCCCCTGCCTCAGCTCAGCCTGCGGGAGGGGTGCTGCCATCCTCATCCTCCTCACGTTGCTGCTTCGCTTCCTTCTTGAGGCAGGAAAATTGCTGCGGGCGGGAGGCGGCTCTTCCATCCCAACGGCTCTAACGGCCCCGCTCTTCTCGTTGCAACCAGATCATGAAGACCCTGGAGCTGCTGCCTATCCCCAACAAGAACATGCTGGAGGAGAGCAAGGTGCTGCCCATCATCCAGCGCTGGGCTCAGACCAAGGCGGCCGTCCCGCAGCTCAGCGAGGGCGACGGCTACTCCAGCGAGAACACCTCGCGCGCCCACACCCCGCTCAACACGCCCGAGCTCGCCGCCAAGCAGGGCGGGGAGGGCGACTCCGACACCCCCAAGAAGCTGGTGTTCAGAAGGCTCAAAATCATCAGCGAGAACAGCATGGACAGTGCCATCTCGGATACGACCAGCGAGCTGGAAGGGAAGGAGGGCAAAGAGGAGCTGGACCAGCTGGAGGTGGCCCCGGCGGAGGTGGCGGAGGAGCAGCAGACGCAGGAGGTGAAGGTCGCCGCTGACACGCCGCTGGAGAGCAGCAAGCCCCAGGAGCTGGAGGCTGAGCCTGAAGGAGAGGCGAAAGAGAGCAACGGCAGCAAGCTGGAGGAGCCCATCGCGATGGAGACGCCGTCCCAGGATGAGGAGGAGGGCGTATCCGACGTGGAGAGCGAGAGGAGCCAGGAGCAGGCGGACAAGATGCTGGACGTCAGCGACCTGGCCAGCAGGCTGCTGGACAGCTGGAAGGAGCTGAAGGTAAGGGGCCACCCTGCTGCGCCCGCAGCTCCGGCGCCTCTTTGCTGAGCCGCCTGCAGGGCTGAGATGCCGTCCTGCAGGTAAACCTGGCGCAGCTCGCTGCCCTTGGTACGCGAGGGGCTTCTGCAGGTGCTTTCTGTGCGTGTCCTTCCACTGCACGCTCCCCCGGCTGCGGCTCGCAGGTCTCTGGGTGTTTCTGCGGTGCACGCTGGAAGGATGGATCCTTCAGTCTGGGCGCCTGGGCCATCCAGCTGCGGGTGGCCCCAGACTCAAGGGGAGGGTCTGGGGGCTGCTGGTTGCCCTCCCCAGTGCTGGGCAGCCGGCCCTGAAGAGCTGCGGGTGGCCTTGGCCGCGTGGTCTTCGGCTCTCTGATGGAATTCGGGACGCAGTTCTGTCGGCTGGCACCCCGGGGGTTTTGGGGGGGGTTTCTTTACCTCTGTGTTGTTTCTGTGGGATTGTATTCCTGGGGAGAGCAGGGAGGGTGGGAGCTTCCCTTTGGAAGTGTAACAGCAGCGTTGGCTGAGGATCCAGCAGAGCAAAGGCACTGCCCTGCCCCGAGGCGCTAATCCTGTCCCCACCAAAGTCAGAGGGAGAGGAAAGGGAGCTCCGCAGCCCGCCCTGTGCCACTGCCCTGCAGCGGAGGTGCATCCGTCCCAGCCCAGATGGGGTGGGCTTGGTGGAGGTCTTCTGCCCTTCTCTTAACCACGCACCTGCCCGGTTTTCAGTAGCACTCTTGAAGGAAATTTACATTTTCCAATGCACCACACAGCTCAGGAGCTGCCGTGCACGTTGGAATGGGTAAGGAGCAGTGACTGAGGGTGATCAAAATAGCGAGTGACGCCCACGGTGCAGCCCCGTGTGCAGATGGAGGGGAGCACAGCGAGCTCTGGGGCCCTGGCCTGGGGTCGTTGAGCTGCCCTGGGCACAGACGTCTACAAAACATGGCAACAACAGTTTTACGTAAAGCTTAAGAGGAATCTCACCTTAATCTCTGCGTTTTTCAGGAAGATCAGGTACTCTTGAAGACTTGCAGAGTTGTTTGAGCGTAATCGTTTGCGCCACAGATCTTACTGGGAGAGGAAGTACGGCTTTACCCTGCGAGGTGTGAGCTGAGCTACGGGTCTGTGGAGAAGTCAGGCGGTGCCTCGTGCTCCCCCCTCTCCCCTCGGTACCCAGTGGGTCTGTGGCACGTTGTTCTCCACGTTTTTCACCTGCGTTTGCGTGGCTCTTATGGTTTCTTGCTTTAAGGGACACTGTCAGGCTGGATTTAGGGTTAGATGGAGAAAAACCCCACACTGCCTGGGAGTGCTTAAACTGGAAGCCAAGCTCGTGCCTGGTCCTGAGCTGCTGTGGGCTAACCCAGCCTCTCTTTTCCTTGCAGCCAGAGGTTTTCACACGCGGCACTGTTTAAACTTGGAGCAGCACAGCATTTAAAAGCGCTCACAAAAAGCGGGAGTTGGCACAAAACGAGGGATCTCCCTCAAAAGCTGCTGCGAGGCCAGGTTTGGTCCGCTGGCGTCACACCGACACCGCGCGCTGGGGGCCAGCCTGGGTTACCTCTGGAGCTTGGAGGGGCTCAGGCGTGGGTGCGGTGGGAGTCCTCACCCCGCAGGGCTGGTGTTTGGCATGCGGGCTCGCATCCTGCCGTGGGATTTATTATTGTAGGGTCTTTTTACTGCGGGGAGGCCAGCAACTCGCCTCGGGGTGAGGGCGTTTGCCGCCAGAGCAGGTGCAGAAACCCACCCAGCCAAGCAGAATTACAAAAAAAAAAAAAAAAAAAAAAAAANAAAAAAAAAAGCCCTTTTTCTCCTGCAAACCAGGGCCTGAGGGTGCGTCCTGTCTGAGTTAACCTCTTCTGTCCGCCTTCCACCTGCCAGGGTGCTGTTAGCCCTAAAGGAGCTGCCAGAGCTGGCCCAGGGTGGCTGGGAGGGGGGGGCTGGACCCTCGTGTCCCGTCCCGTGGTGCTGATGAGCCCCTCGTAATTTCCCCCCATTTCCATCCGGCTTCTCCGGGCAGCCAGGAGCTTGTTCACATCACCAGCTGGCCGTGTGTCTCCTTTCCTCAACTGCGTGCTGAAGAGGGGAGAGAACGTAGCGTGCGTGCTCTGGAGAGAGACGGGAAGGTGGTTGGGAAGCTGGGTGGGGGATGAGCAGGGTGATGGGTGAAAAGAGGACAGAGGCGGTTAACGCGGCGCTGCCGCCCTTGTTTTGCCGCGTCCGTTGCCAGTGGGCGTCGCTCCGGCGTCGAAGGATTGGAGTGAGCTCTTTTTTTTTTTTTTTTTTCCTATACCTCTACACACAGGCCAGCTGCCTTGGCTTCCAGGGCTCCCCCCAAGGAGCACGCACCCTCTGCACCTCACACCCAGCCCGCCCCACGGGGGGGATGTTTTCAGCCGGGGCTCGCGCCCGCCCTTCCCGCTCCCCGAGGAAGCGGTGCGGCTCCTTCCCCGGGCTGAAAACAGCCCCCGTGCTTCGGCCCGCTGCACCCCCAGGATGCGCTGTGCTCCTCTGCAGGTAAGGCCCCGTGGGGAGCAGCGAGACCCACACGGCGCAGTGGTGAAGGGCTCCGGCGCTGTCCCCTCTTGGGGTCTCAGGGTGGCTTCTTGCGTCGCCCTCGCCTTCTGCCGTAGGGTTGGCACCGCCAGGCGTGTGCACACCCCCCGGTGCCAGGGGTCTGCAGGTGTTAGGAGCCTGCCCTGAGGCTTTTCAGCTGTGGAAGGTTTCCATCTCAGTGGTCAAGGCAGGTCAAGGGAGCGCGGCGCAGCGTGCTCTCCTGGCTCTGGCACTTCCAGCAGCGCTTCCCCAGCGGCAGGTTTGCGGTCGCCAAGGTGAGCTTTCTCTCCTGCAATCCAAACACCCTTCGTGTGAGCTTCATTCTCAGCCCCATAGGGACAGCAGAGCTTGGCTGCTGGCCCGGGGCCTGCTCCTTCCCCTGAGACACCCTCCTCAGATCCCGCTCGCCGCTCGGGCAGCAGCCTGGAGCTGCTCTTCCCCTCCCGTTCCCGAGCAGCCGTCCCGGAGCGACTGGCTCCCGCCCCGGCACGCGCGTGGCGTGCCCTCATGTCGTTTGGTAGAACTTCCAGCGAGGAGCAGTTTGTGGAAACAATGGGGCACTGGTGAGTGGCCAGGCTGTTGTTTGCCCTGTGGGTTTTTTGGCCTTTTTGTTGTTACGGAGGCGTGGGCTTCGTCCTTGCGCCCTCTGCACCGTCCTGTAGCTTCCTGCGCGTGTGCAGGGGTGGGGATGTTCTTGGGACGAGCCCCTCTGCCCTGCAGCAGTTTCCCTGCTCCTGTTTTTGGTGTCCGTGCCACTGGTCTTCTCCAGCTCAATGCCAGCAGTGGGCTAATGGACAGAGTTCCAGAACCGAGTTCAGCCTGCCCTCCCTTCCCGTCTGCGGTGTGTCCTCCGAGTCTGGGGACGGTTCTCCTGCCTCTCCCGGCTCAAGGCAGGTTCTGCGTGCACCCCACAGCCCCCTTCAGGGGTTTGTTCCTTTTCTTTCACTCCCGACAGGCTCACATCACTTCTCTTTCTGTGTCTGATTTCTGCGCAGCTCACTCGGAGTGGTTCTCAAAGGCAGAGAGCCCCGTGGGCTCCGCTCGCAGCGCTCCCGTTCGCCCAGCAGAGCCGCGGCCGCTCGAGCTTCCCTTCCCCGGACTGACGCGGGCTCTCCCTGGAGCCCCTGCTTTGGCCACCATCTGCTTTCTGCAGCACGGTGCTGGCACGTCCCTCTGCCCGCTGCTGGTTCAAAGGCGCTGCTGCCTCCAGAGCGATCCTGGCAGCTCTGCATCCGCTCAGCTGCACGCCAGCCAGCCGCACGCAGCCCGCTGCCGTGCAGCAGCTCACAATTAGCTCAGACCGTTTTTTTTCCGGTAGTTTCACGTTGCATGTTGTGCTGTTTAGTGGGAGAAATCTTTTTTTTTTTTTTTTTTTTTTTTTTTTTGGGGGGGGGGAACGTTTTTTTCACAGTGT
>VXAV01009742.1:54873-66986 GCA_013399715.1 Alectura lathami
GTCGTATGCTCATTTAAAGTCTGCCTGCTGATAGTGACGAATGCTGCTGGCAAAGGCAATGGTTTGGAGAGGTTATAAAAATTCTCCTCAGTTATATGTATGGCTTCACTGTTAGTGCTGCTTTGCAGAGCTGGCAACCAGACTGGACATGAAATGTCATTTGTTGTAAATTTCATTAAAAAGTAGAACTGAGATGATGACAAACTGGCGTGAAATGCAATGTTGGATTGTTAAGATATGAATAGTTTAGACAACGTAAACATCTAGCATTTATCATTGCACTGTTTATTCTGTTACGTGCAACTTACCGTTAGGCATTAAACAATTAAGACATCCATACAGAAGCCCATTACAAACTGCTCCTTAGCAACTGCCAGTGATGTTTCTATCCTATAACCATCTGCAAAATCTAAGCTTTCCATGCTTAACATATATACTTCTCTATAACAGCTTAGCAGAGATAACTCATGCAGTACAATATATAAACTAATGTGTATATAATAAAAATAAAATCAAGGGCTGAGGAACAACTGTGTAAGAAAGAAAACCCTCAAAGCACTAACTGAAACACTAAATCTAAACTGATGTGGCTATGAATTCCTAGCTCAACAGTTCAGAATAAATATTTATAGACCTGCTGAGTTCAAGAGAAATTTTGTGAGCTTACCTCTCCTTTTTAATGCTTTCTCTCATAACTAAAATTTCTGTAATCTTGGTAAGAGCAACATACACGTGCACTTAAAAAATAGCTATATTTGTTTAAGTTGTGAAAAACGTGCTTACTCTGCATATGCTTTCAATAGAGCTCCACTTAACTGCAGTTGCTGGCATTCCTGATGAGATTTGAACAAATCCATCATAATGCTTTCCATTAAACCTGTGTCTAGTAGTTTCCCGAGCAGACAAATCGTTGTCTACAATTCCATCCATTAGCATACACAGACATGAAAACAAAATAGTTTTCGTATCAAGGCACTGAGGACCTAATTCTGCTATTCTGTTTTCATTAAAAAATGCTCTTAACCCAACTGCAGAATCCTAGATATTGCATTTATTGGAAATCTTAACTTTCTTTTCCAAAATCAGCAGCTGTTTATCTCCAGGAAGGACAGGATCACATCTAAGGGGATTCGGGATGAGGACTGAACTTCTGAAACATGCCGTTCAGTTCTGAACCCAGGCACGTATTTCCACATGATCTTCTACAAACCAGTAAATCTCACTGTGCCTCAGCGTCCCACTCGCATGTCGCAGAGGGTAACAACTATTTCCTCTCTGTTGTTTTAGCTAGGGAGGTCATCAGAGAAGTGTCCAGCTATAGACTGTCCTATATATCTGTTAAACACTATCAGAAAACAAATAGTAAGACTCCTGTTGAAGTGGGCTATTGAAGTGATACCACAAAATAAGGAAAAATCCATACCATTTACCATAGTTCTTAAACTTCTGCTTCCAAGATTTTATGATAAGTTTTCCTCCAGAGCCCTGGCTTTTAACATCACTTTGCTGTAAAACATTGTATTTGCCTTCCTGCAGAGACAAACTGCTGCGTTCTTTTATAAAGGAACAGTAGAATTTATATAAGGTGAAGAATCAAGCTTAAGTATATTTAACTTGTTCCAGGGTGTTCCCAGAACTGAAAATTCTCAATTCAATGTCTGTCTGATAAGTACGTGAATGTGACACAAATGAGCTAGATTTCAGACAGAAGATGCCAGATTCAGCTAGGCGGGGGAGCCTTTTATAAATTTTTACAAAATTGTATGCATCACACTAATACTCTAAAACCTTGCAAAAGCCATACAAATAGTACATTCACCATAACCATAGGCTTGCTTGTGTATCATGGGGCACACGGAAAGAACAGCATCCTCTCAAGCCGCACAGTTACAGTTTGAGACTCTACTGTACAGCTAGAGGCAAATATCCATTCAAAATTATTGACCATGAGTCAAGAAAGCACAGAACTGGATGAAATCAGCTCAATATTCTGTCACCAACAGACAAGTTTTTACCCGCAGAATTATTTAGTTCGTGACTCTTTGTGTCCCATTTTCTTTGTGCCATATGTGCATATTATTGTCGTCTTTAAATGAAAAGTTCTCATATGTGCTACACATGGGCATACAAGGAGACTTTTAATTAGTACTTTAGTAAGCTCAATTGTTATATTTATAGTGAATAATATATTCCACAGAGTAACATTTACTAAAGTATTGTGAAAAGGTGCAGAAAAGCAAGGAGAACTCAGAAATGTTGATAAAAATTTATTTCTCCATTTCACCTCATTCTGCACATGAATTACAAAGATCTCTATAAAGCAATAAAAACATGCAGAGCTGACTTGGAATTTGCATCAGCTTAAGGCAAAGTATTTTTCAGAAGACAAAGATTGCTTTGTTCTCTCTGGGTACAGGTTTACAGCAATACACTAATTTAAGGAGAGTAAGGCTATCTTCACCACCAGAAAGCCTAGAAAGAGATGCTGTTTTATTTTATTTTAGAAAATGGAACATTTCCTGGTGTTCAGACTCATGCAGAGTTGTGCATAACGCTATAATGCCCTTGAAGGAGAAAGGTGTAAGAGCTTTGATCACCTCTAGAATCTCACTACAACATACCCTTGATGTGGGAAGGCTAGCCCAGATTACTAGCCCGTGAATCAAGAATAATGACTGCCTCTGAGTCCCTGCTATGACTCTGAATAGTAGCAAGCCTTGGGCACTTGGAGATAGATTCACTGCAGTTTGGAGGCCTTGATTCCAGGACTATCTCTAATGCCATATTCAGTAAATAAACAAACAGTCCTTGGAAAATTGGTCATTGAGGTAGCTGGTCATATTATATACATAAATAATTAGGGAACCTTCCATCCAACATAACCAAATAATTTGGCAGTTACTGGCAGCCAATAACTTGGCTGTCAGGTTTCTTAAAATAAATTCAACCTATCTGAGCAGCCAATTCAAAGCCCTTAAACTAGACTGGTCATCTGTTCATGAATTGTACATGATTCACAGCATATCTTATTTTCTATTCAGCACGCACTTAGATGCTAGGAAGTCCAGATGTTATATGTGAAAAAAAGTATATTGTCTGGTTTTGCCCAGTAGGTTTCCAAACTTTGTACTGCATCCATGAATGAACAGAGCCAAATAACATGTCAAAAGCAGAATTTTTAGCTTTGGAATCTAGAGCTAGAGTGAGTGTGGAATGAAAAAAACAGCAATGAGTAATGACGTGTTTTGATTATAAACCTCCTCCACATGTGGCCTTCTGCAAAGGGTTGGAATACAATGGGAGTGCTTGCTCTCCACTAATGGCTACTTTATTTTCCTACACAAGAAAAGCAGAATTATATCAAAAAGTGTGACTTATCCCAGCACAGGTGGCAGAATCGTTGTCAGTCTCCCCATTGCCCCCTGTTCCTCCCTACCTGATCTCAGCAGATATCCTCAGGCACCATGTTTCAAAAAGTACCTGCGTAGCCAGCAGCAGCAAAAGCAGCTCAGAAGTTGGCAAATTCACACATATTTTTGGAGTTAACTGAGATTTGGAGAAACAGACACAGATCTGGTGTTGCAACTGCAGGACAGTAGAAGGAAAATCAGAAAGCACATTAACCAGGGGAAGGATTTGATGTGAACCTGTCTTGTCTTAAAATTTACCATCCTGTTTCCTTATTTGTGGTTGGACGGAACGGGAAGAGCAGGACTATAACTACTCAATGGGCATTAAACTCTAAACTACATGCCCCAATACCTACACAAACTCTGAACTACATCTGTAAAACCATGACTTACAGGAAACCTAGCTCCCTCAGATTAGAATACCAGCCTAGATTTAGTAGCTTGATATCTTGGCTCTGGCAGTGGGCCATGTATGATGGTTCATATGAAGCAGAAAAACAACATGTACTGTACTGCTGCCAGCTGTGCAATGCTTTATTTCTGACCTCTAGGCAATAAGTCTGTGGTCCGTAGCATGACGCTTGGCCATTCCTCTCAGGCAGAGCTGTAGCACAAGTATCCTTTAGGCTCATAAAATTAATGACCATTAATATTACCCTCAGAAATGATACACGCATATAGCCAAAGCAGGTTAATTGCCAGCATTGATTAAATGCAGAGGTTAACACCACTCTGGGCAGGGAAGGGTTTATTGGGAAGTGACAGCTGACTTGCCATTTTTTACTGCTTAATGCAGAGAACATCACAATAAAGAACAAAAAATTGCCCGTGCTATATTTTTGATGTAGTCAGTCTACTGCTATTGAAGTTCAGCAAAATTATTTCTGGGCAGATGAGCACAGTTACCAACTAAAAATGCTCATTTTCAACAACCAATATATCTTTTTTTTTTTATTATTTTTTTAAAGGAACAATCTTTCGGTCTCAGAACTCAAAGATAAAATAGGGAGGGAAAGATCAAGAGAATGCTCAAGTCATTAGAGAATAGCAAGGTTTCTTGCTTTTTGTTCTCAGTTTCAGTTTGCATCCATATTGGTCTATTCTGATCTTCTGAGCCTTTGCTATAGAATAGTACGGCTGAGTTTGGGTGATCAAGAAAGTCTAAAAATTTTTAATTTTTGAAGTAGATCTATATAAAGCTAAACATCTTATAACTGTAGGTCAGCACAGTATTGTGCATCAGCACCACTCTGCCTGATAATTTACAGACTCTTAGGTTCTTCAGCTGAAAGGGATTTCCCTGTCCTGCCTTGGGACACTTGAAACCCTCATGGTATTTTCTACAAGTAAGGAATCTCCTTTGTCAGTACGCCAGTGAGGATTATGAAATCCAGTGATGTACAGGTGAATTAGACACGCAAACACAATTTATTATTGCAAAGCAATGATAAATATTCCAGTGGTAAATACAACAGAGCAATAAATATCTTAAAACAGAGCCCAGTTACATTTTGGCATGCTCTTCTTTTCCAAAAGTATCTTAAAAAGCACTGACAGACAAGCTAGAATGCCTTAGCACAGGGCAGGGGTTACTACCCTGAGCTGCACACCCCACACATGATGTGCAATGAAGATCAGCCCATCAATCAGTTCATGCAAAATTGGGAACCCATAACAAGATTTCAAAATGATCTGGGAAAGTTTCCCCACCACACATTTCAGCATTGATTGATGAACAATTTGGATGTCCATTCAGAAGAGGTTAGGAGAGTGCCTGGGGAAGATAAGTCTATTGTCTTAGCATAAGTGGTTCCACATCTCAGTGAGCGTTCCAGGCCAAAATGACGTTCGTTCACTTGAAAGATGATGAACGAACTTTTTACCCTGAGGTCACATCGGAAAACTGAGATCTGTAGTCAGATACAGATGAACTTGCTGAGGTTTTAGCAAGAAAACCAGAGTAGTAGTGGGAGGAATATGGGGGCGGGGGGGAATCAAGAGAGATTCATACTAATGGCAACTCCAGCTCCTTTCCACCTCCAATTTCCTATGCTTACAGGCTATTTCTCAATTTCTGCTTTCTCCTTGATCTTCAATTGTCATTTCACACAATTTGTCTTACACATAGTTGGAAAGAAAAGCAAGAATCTTGACTTCAGGACTGTCTTCCCCTTGTTCACTTAATGACAGTACAGGATCATCCCAGTATCAGATTTATATCTTGTCTTGGATTCTCACAATGTTTGTTCTTTCTGATAAGATAGATTCCACTAAAGATGAACTCTTTGAAGAAAATCTTCTGTCTAGCCATATTTAAAACTTTTTATTTTTTTTTTTTAGCCTGAGTGTAGTTTAATATTTATACTGTGTGATGAAGCAGAGTATCAGCAACAACCCATCATATCATCTGTAGCCTGTTCCCCAGGACAGAAAAACTTAAGTATGTTCAGTAGCTCCTTCTACTACTAAATCTAATAAATACTGTCCTTCTGAACCTCTGGGACACTGAAGTGTCAGAAGAAGCTACAAAGTTGGACCTGGATGGTACTAGCTCTGAGGCTGTGATCTAGCAGGACTGCAGCTATTAAGTGGTAGTGTCCTTCCAAACTACATCGTTGCATCTCCCCTCCATCTCTGCCCCAGTTACTAGACTAGGAGCACAATGAAGGAACTCATCTGAACCTGGCAGTTAAAGCAACAGAACCAAACACAAACTCTCCAACCACATTACATTATAAAAAAAAACAGAGCACACAAACTCAATTTCAATAGGCAATATGATCATTGAAAATCTAATTTTTCTGCAGAAGTTAATTGGGAAAACATGCAGTGCCCCATTACACTCTATTTCCAACTCTTCATAGAATCATAGAATCACAGAATGGCTTGGGTTGGACGGGACCTCAAAGATCACCTAGTTCCAACCCCCCTGCCGTGGACAGGGCTGCCAGCCACTAGCTCACGAGATCAAACTGCCCAGGAACCCATCCAGCCTGGCCTTGAACACAGCCACGGATGGGGCAGCCACAGCTTCTCTGGGCAGCCTGTGCCAGCGCCTCACCACTCTCTCAGGGAAGAATTTCTTCCTGATGTCCAACCTAAACCTCCCCTCTTTCAGTTTTAGCCCATTCCCCCTTCTCCTACCATTATCCACCCGTGCAAAAAGTCGGTCCCCCTCCTGCCTGTAAGCTCCTTTCAAGTATTGGAAGGCCGCAATGAGGTCTCCCCGGAGCCTTCTCTTTTCCAAGCTAAACAATCCCAACTCCCTCAACCTTTCCTCACAGGAGAGGTGCTCCAGCCCTCTGGTCATTTTGGTGGCCCTCCTCTGGACCCGCTCCAACAGCTCCACATCCCCTCTGTACTGGGGGCCCCAGGCCTGGACACAGTACTCCAGGTGAGGCCTTACAAGGGCAGAGTAGAGGGGGACGATCACCTCCCTCTCCCTGCTGGCCACCCCTCTCTTGATGCAGCCCAGGATGCCATTGGCCTTCCTGGCTGCAAGAGCGCACTGCCGGCTCATGGCCAGCTTTTCGTCGATCACAACGCCCAAGTCCTTCTCCGCAGGGCTGCTCTCAAGGAGTTCTTCCCCCAGTCTGTACACACACCTGGGATTGCCCCGACCCAAGTGCAACACCTTGCACTTGGCCTTGTCGAACCTCATGATGTTCTCGTGGGCCCACTTTTCCAACCTGTCCAGGTATGGTAGTATACATTGCTCTCCCTCCCCTCAAACTGCAAGTTTATATCTCAGTCTCCAACAAGAGTTGTTCCAGGGGATTTGGAACTAAGGCACAATGATGAAGACCGGCTGTTTTATGTCTACAGCTGTCACACAATGCTTCTTCTCAGCTGAGAGAAGCAAAGTGAAGCTGCATGGCGCAAATACCAGATAATACCCTGTGCACAGCAAGGAGCTGAAGTGCCAAAGACAGTGGCTGTAATTACATATCTGGGTTTGCCAAGCCGTGGACGCAGTCTCTTTGCCACAAAATAATCGCATATCTCACATGTATTTCAACAAAGCTGTGGTCTTACTGTCTAGCACTTAACACAGTACTTTGCGCAATAAGGTTTACTTCATCTATGGGACATGCATGCTGCCAGTACACTATTATCTGCATTTTAAGGACAGAAGATTACAGGATTCAATCATACACATATACCAAAATGGCAGAAATGGCATTTAGATTTTCATCGAGGAGATTCAATCCAGAACCTCAATCAAAGCTTTGTTCCTTCATGGAACTTAAGTCTTTAAGTTTAATTAGTAGTGAATTTGTGTATTTCATCCAAGCTACTAAAAATACCTGTAGTTTGCCCTTCTTGAATTCCAGGCAACTCTTAAAATGGGATAGGAAACCCTGAAGAATTAATATTTTAAAACCAAGCCTGAAAAATAATTCAAAGCAGTGATGGCACACTATCTTGTGGGTCACTAGATTTTACAGTGGCTCTAATTTGACTAATAATAAAAAGCCTGCAGAATGCACCAAAATTTGGAAATATTCTGCTTGAGCTTTTAAATAGGAAACACAAGAAATGTAAAAACAAAATTTAGCAACATCACATGCTTCAGCTTTTGTTCACTGCACTGTTACTGCCAGTTTCAGTGTCTGAAAGAATCAGTCATAGTTAGAACAGTATTGTTCATAGTTGTCATATAAAGTAGCAACATGTGGCCATTTTTCCACTGTGTTTGCAACTAAGCAGGGTGAAAAAATAAAAAAAAAAAAAAAAAAGAAAAAAAAACAGTAAGAAAGTGAATGCTTGCTTGCTGGGACTGACCAATGTTGTTCACACAGAGAATTTCCGATTGTATCTCAAAATTACAATAAGTAAGGTAATATTGAAAAAAAATATATATATTTATAATGATTGGATAAAAAATCTGTTGCTTGGTTGAAACGCATTAATCTGCTTTTTATGAAAAATGACAGTGTTTCTTCAAAATATCAAATGTAAGAACTACTTAATGAGTTTTAGTCTTACATCTAAAACCTAGTATATTCCCCCCCCCCCTTTTTTTTCCTACCCACTTCCCGTTGAAAAATCCCTGTTCCTAGTCTGCTCTTGAATAAATAAAGAAGATAAATACCAGATGCCCTCTACCGGCCCTCTGTTAGTTTCAGAAGTTATAAATTTCCCAAAGTACTTCTAGCCTTTTCTTTTGTTGTAGTGAAGTCGCAGTTACCTGCCTCTGCCAGAGAAATCCCATCACTTCAAGGATTAGAGCTGCATTTGGTTTGATAGCTGTCAGCATGCAACCAGAGCATGACAAGGACAGGAGGAAGTTGAAAAGGGTGAGTGGGAAAACTGGCAACTCCGGGAGAAAAAAAAAAAAATGGGTTGAAGGAGAAGAAAAGATAACAGAACAAGTAAGAGCTCACACCAGGATAGAAGCATGAAAGAATATGGATGCCAGTAAGGACAATTCAATGCCCCAGTTGTGGGGGGAAGAGAGAGAACCTGGGATCCAAACACCCCAACTCTCTCAATCCCTTTGGGTTAACAAGTTTCCTTGAACAAATCAGCCTGCCCTCTGAAAACGCTCTTTTTGCTTTCAGATTAGCTACATGCATGGCAGACTGTGCAGATACAAAATGTCACAACTCTCTTTGCAGATTCCTAGCACAACTAGGAGGAGGAACATGTTGTAAAACATTAGTTTTGTGTTACACCTGAAACTTGGCAAACGGCAACTTTGGGAGGCAGGTAGATCAACATGCAGTAGGGGAATATGGGTTCTCTGGTTAGGACAGTTCTTGAGGCAGTTTCCTGCTGATACTTAGCTCGGTTCCTGGCATGCTCACGTAGGTAACACTCTGAAACACACTCAGGTTTTGCAACACTCTACTTAGAAGCAGACCTGCAATGTTCCCACCTCTTCAGGAATCGAAACACTAGTGTCTTATTGAGAAAAGGTCCCATACTGCAGAGGCAATTTCACTGGCTTTGCAGGCTACCAGGCAGACTAAGGAAAAGGTGAAACCAAATGGAGAAGTTCTCTATCATCTCTATTTCTTACCTTCCCCTCAAATCTTGCGGTGGCTCCCAGCTGCACTCGGATATTCCGAGGAGGAAGAGTAAATGCTGGTGCTTCAGCAGGAACCGAGGGGCTGAGTGTCAGGGAGGTTTTGGATACCCGAGTAGATGTCACCAGTTTCACATCCCCCATGATGTGGACTGTAAAAGAAAAACACGAAGAACTTATAACCATTAATTGATTACAGTTGCAGCTAAGGATCAGAACAGAAGAAGATTGTTCTATACATGTGCTATATGCATATACATAGCGAGAGTCCTCAGCCTAAAGTAAGAAGTGTAATTTTCTGGGTGGGGAACTGAGACCCAGGAAGATTGCCTGATGTGCCTACAGTTGTTAAAGGATCACAGCCTTGAACTGAACTCAGTTTGAACTCTCAAGTCCCAGGCCAGCTCCTTAACCAAAAGTCATCCTTTACAACTAAATTGTAATAACTCATTTCAGGAGGATATTTTTGCAATGTGACTTTGATTTTCCTGGCCTGGAATACACCAAAATCAATAAGTCTCAAAAGCAGAGCCAGTGTTAAGTAAGTCTTATGAAATAAAGAGACCTCTGTTTGCACTGGAGTTAAGTTGCAAGTGGGAATGTGGAAAATCTGATTTTTCATACCATGCTTTCAAGATCTTAAGAAATATCTGGTATCTCCCTCCAAAGTACTGCTAGTACATAACAGATACTTTTACTGAAATTCCAGGTCTCTACATTACTGCAAATCCTTCTACAGCACATAGACTAGTAAAATAGCACCAAATTCCATGCTACAAAACCAGCATTTAAGAAAACTCATTACAGATATCTGCTTCAGAGATGACTGTTCTGCTACACACCTTATACTCTTCAGCAGAAAGCAAAAAAAATGACTGTATTTTTCAAAAAAAAAAAAAAAAAGCTAAATGGCCTTGCCAAGCAGTCTCTTAGATCTCAAGATGACTGTATGTTTGCACTTTCTGCAGGCAACAACAGCACTAATTCCATGAGTTATCCCTTGAAACTCTTTCTCAAAATCTCCAACATTTCTCCAAGCAGTGATTGAGAAGAACATTTGAAAAATTGACTACATAACTTAGGGACATAAACCTGATGCATTCCTAATAGGTCTTAGACTTCACTGTGTGGTTCAGAAGACCCAGTCTGAGAGCACAATAGTTCCGTACAACACACCTGACATGCCCAATAAACGTACAGCAAGCCAACATCAAGAAACACCTTTTCTTCACTGATTAGAAGCAGTTTAGGAGGACAGCTCCTCTCCTGGAAGTTATTAGTCTAGAAGTTAGATGGCTTATCTAAACTATAAGTTTTGGCTCCTTCACCCTCAACAAAGAGGGACCTCCAGATGGTACTTTGTTGTAAGGTGAAGGAGCCATAGATCTCCAGAGGACAGATAGATGGACAGATGGAAGGAAGGCAGGAGGGTTGGGGGAGAAGCAGGAAGAAAGGAAAAAGATTCTAACCAGCTAATATAGCCATTTGTACTGGTCAGGTTACATTCCTACTGCATGTTGGTAATATGCCAAAAGCTGTCAACACCTTGAGCCTAATATTATAATGAGACTGTAATGTTTAAAATAAAGTAACAGCTAGTCTTTTCCATAAGGACATCTTGTATGGATTTATGTTTTTCTAAACAAAATGTCTAAAAGCGTTTGAATTTATCAAGGAATATTAGCTCAAATCAGCACAAGAAGTTTTCTGGCAACATAAGCCTCTAATCATCCACATTTAGCAGTCTGACTTTAATTAGCTGTGTGTCCTGAAGATGTTTCTAGTAGATAATTAGGAAGTATTTTTTTCAGCTTAGAGGATGTTTAACAATTATGTTCCCAAACAAATAAATAAATCCATGTTGTGCTGTCTGGTGTTACCACGGAACTGCCTTGTCCAAATACATTAAGGAAACAGTGTTCCAAAGAACAAATCTGATTCCATCTTAAAATTCAATAGGCAGGAAAAAATGCAGCCACTTAAAAGCTGTGGAATGCATCTGACTTTTTCCCTTTTATATAAGAAACTCTCTAGAATGATCCTATCCCTTAAATGTTTTTCTTAGCTATAGCAATCTTGCTGCTGAATAAGATTACAAAGATGCTGCATGAACTCATAACATTTCATTTCACATGCTGTGCACACCTAGACTATGGTCTTTAAACAAAACCATCTGTAACTGAAGTTGCAATACAACATTGCGGTATGAAACATAAAAGAAAACTACCATGCAAATGTGGGGTTGGAGGGTAGCGATGTGGTTAGACAGCATTTCTAATCTGGATTTTTTAATTCTTAATCCTTCCTAAAAAGCACATAAATCCTTACAAATTCTCACAGTGTGCCCTCTAATCTTTGTAATACCAAAGCATATTAATGTGTTTCAAGCATTTTTTACTGGGAACAAATCTGTCACTCAATACTCTGCNTTTTATATTAGCAAATACTTACCTCCAGCTTCCTACATAACAATTCCACTATATTCATTTCCTTTTACCATGTCCTTCCTCTAAGGCAGAAGAAAAGTGAGTTGCAGAGGAAGAGGAAACCAGAGCTGCCAGCTGAAGAACTTTTGTTTGACTGACTGAAATTACAACTCTACACATAAGCAGCATATTTTCACTTGGTCCAGCTCTTCTGTTATTTTAGCCAGGCTGCCCTCAATAACCTCT
>VXAV01009742.1:113125-147784 GCA_013399715.1 Alectura lathami
CATAAGCAGGAAATTAAGAAGGTTGAGAAAAAAAAAAAAATCCAAAAAGCGCCTGCAAAGGAAGATCATGGTGCTAGTAAACAGTTGTTTAAATACATCAGCACCAGGAAGCTGGTTAGGAAACCAGTGGAACTGCTGGATGACAAATGTGCAAAAGGGGCAGATGGGGATGATAAAACTATAGCGGAGAAGCTCAGTGAATTCTTTACATCAGTCGTCACTACTGAAATCTTTGGGAAGATTTCCACATCCATTGCATTCTTCACAGAAAGTCAGGCAGAAGAGATAGATCAATCTGAAGTAAATTCAAGGAAGTTAGATGTTAATCCAAACTTTCAAACAAGGAAGTTGGTTGTTAATAAATCACTGGGACAGTACAACATTCACACATGTTCTGAAGAAACTCAAATGTGAACTTGCAGAACCACTAGCCAAGGCGTATAACTTGACACTGAGTGCCTCTGTGCTGGAGGACTCAGATTCCTGCCTGTGTTAACTCCCAGCTACAGGAAGACTGGTGGAGGAGATCCTGGAAACCACAAACTGATGAGTCCAACTTCTTTCATAGGAAGAATGAACACCTTAGAAAGAATAAGAAAGCAAGGGATAGAGCTCAACAGACTTAACAGAGGAATTAGCAGTGGAATCTCCGGGACTGGTGCTGGTGTTAGTCAGCATCTTTATTGATAAAAAAAACGGTTGGGCAAAATGTTGGCAGGTAGGCTTTAATGTAGATAAGTTTCAGGTAGCTCATCTAGCTAATACCAGCTTTAACTGTTCCTACTCAGAAGCTGGAGACATGCTTGGCAGTTCTCTAAATTCATAGTGTCCAGCAGCAAACAAACAAAAAAAAGCCAACAAAGCATAGGGCATTGTCAGAAAGGCTGAGAACAAGGTGAACAGCATCTTTCTGCCACAATACACGGCTTAAGTGCTCCCACAGATTAAGTAGTCATCTGCTCTCCACATACCAAGAAGGATGTTGTGGTGTTAGAGGAGTACTGAAAACGGCAGCCAAGTGGGAATGGAGCAGATGCTTTACTCGGAGACACTAAAAAGGCTGGGAGTCTTCAGTTTGGAAGAGAAGGCTGAGGCATCAAAAACAAACCAACAAACAAAACCATGAGCTGTTGAAAGCAGAACAGCAATTTGCCAAATCCCACAACACTAAAATGAGGTTGTGCGTACTGAAGATTGCAGTAAACCCATCTAAACATAAAATACTTAACACAGCAGGTTACATGCTTCTGGAACTCGTTATCACAGGAGATTGTGAAAGCAAATTATGTCCATAGGTTTTAAAAGGGATTAAACTAACTCTTAGACAACAAGTCCATAAATGGACAGTTAACGGACTAGATGGATATGCATCCTCTAATATTCTAAACACGAGAACTGTGGGAACTGGAGAGATAGGGACAGAAGTGGATCTCAAGAAGTAGCTGTTTAAGAATCTCCTGTTAACTTAGACACAATGCTGGGCTAACTGGAACTCTGAGCCAGTTTTAATGCTATTCATCTTTTGGATAGACTCTGTGTTCCCTCCACACAACACCTCATCCTAAGGAAAAGCAAAGGCCAATTTTCATCAGCATTTCAGAAAAGGACCTCCAGCCACTGTGACAACCAAACTAGAATTCATTACATGGTTTAACACAGAAATATGGTGTTAGATGTCTGCTCTCTTCCAACATGCTGATCACTGCCTCTTTGGATCTTAAGATAATTTTCCATAAATAACACAACAAAAAACAATATGTGTATATACATATATATATATACACATACACATGGATGGTACATGCCAGCCCTGTGCAGACTCTGAATTCTTTTTATTATTTTATTTTTACTATAGCTCTAGCAAAGGAACAAGTAGACAGAAAAGAAGCATATATGTTACCTCTCATGGCAGGGAGTGGGATAGAGGCAGACAACAACAACAAAGAATAGGAAATAAAAAAGTGTAGACCAGGTACAAGTGCCAGAGCACTTCTTTCAACACCCTTTCTCCTAAAAGAACCTTTTATGTCTGTACACACAGTACAGACATCCACATTAATTATACTTAACCAGGTAAAACAAGATTTTAATTTAATTTTTAATTCATCACAAATGCTTTCTTTTTAGATTCATCCTGAAATGAACAACATCTTTGAAGACTGCAAGATACTTATATCTCATTAAAAAAATTTAATCAACAAAGCTGTATTTCCTGTCTTGTGAGTGAAATATAAGGACAGAGGGGAAAAAATACCTCACAAGAAGTGTAGTTACAGTGATTTCGTCTTCAAGACAATAAAGCCTTTGTTTTGAGGCTCAATGCATTTCCTCATTAACTCCTGCAGTTTTAAAAGAAAATATTTTTGTTTGATTCTTGGGGGAAAAAACCTCTATGTGCTACACAAATCAAATGCTAGGAAGTTTGACAAAGATATCTCTTGTGCCTGGTCTTGACACATTCTGTCTCAAAACTTTATGCTTGTAATCAAACCAGCTAGAAAGCAACAAGCACTGGAAAGCTATATAGAGAATTCCATTTATCACAGAACACATGAATGGACATGAAGGGACATGAACTACCAACATTTTCCTCCTCTATAATTTGGCAAGAAGTAGGCTGTGTTACTACAGTTTCCTACACCAATATCAATAGCCATGCATCTCTAATGTAATATATGGTACCTCCCACATGTACTGCACAGTACCCACACACTGATGAACAATCACACCAATTTCAAAGGAGGTTACCTTGGTTGTCATGCAAACCATTACATTAATTAGACAAAACCAAATCCAAACAAGAGATGCTATTTGAGAAAAAAACAAAAGTGTTCCTAAAGGGCCAAGTACTGAAACTTACTTACACATTAATGTTTACTTTTGCCACCTCAGACAAAGCTAAAGGGATAAAGAGCTGAAGAGACCGCAGTTAGAGGATACTACACAAAGTCTAAGGTCAAGATCACACTGTGGAGAAAGGTGTAAGGTCAAAATCATTCTACCTGGAAAATGATTTTAACATCCCTGGCTTTCTGTTCTTGCTGTGGAGATGCCACATCAGTCATTAACCTGTACAACCTCTTTTTCTGCGTGCCAGTCTGGTCCAGTCAGGAACCGAGGCCCCATTTCTGCTCAGGCTAACCAGTATTGCAAATTTCTTCTCCACACTTTAAAGTCCCCAGTTACAGCTTGGAAATGTCTTGGAGAAGGAATATGACTTCCGAACTTCATACTAGATAAGAGCTAAATAGACTGAAGGAGAATTAAACGGTTTACTGGTCATCTGAGATGAACTAGTTACTGGCACGAGCTGAGGTAAAATGAAAACACAACACTTCAGCTGACTGAAGTTAAATCAACACTTCAGATGTTTCTATCAGTGGGTAGTCCAGAAGAAATATCTATTCCCAGGTCGACTTAAACTCATAACTTGAGCAAAACTCCCAGGCAGTTGCAATAAAATTTTGGTTCAACAGGTCAAGGCTGAGGCAAAATGAGTGCCTGCTTCTGAGCCTGGCCAGGTATATGCTCAGGAGAGCTGTGTCTGCAGAGCCAGGTGAGTTCCTGCCACCTCGTCTTCCCCTCAGCTCGAGGTGATCCCCTCAGACACTCACCACAAAACCAAGGTCCTGCCTTCATCCATCTCTCATTCCCTACCCTGTAATGGACAGGTCTGTGTAGAGGGGCAGAGGCCATGAGCTGCCCCAGGCCACTTCCAGACATTTCTGGTGGGCTCTGGCACCAGGGGCCCAGTGGGGAAGAGCCACACCAGAGCCCAGCTGTGGTGCCAAAACATCTACCGGTGCAGGTGTGGTCAAGCGATGGTCACCTAGAGAGGATAGGAGCCTCCACCAGTGTTGGAGATGTTCAACACTGATGATTAAAAAATAATAATAAATAAAATGTAAAATTCCCTGGTTTGAGGCTTTTTTTTTTTTTTTTTTTTTTTCCTGCCAACAACACAGAGGTGGCTTGCCATGAACTCTCCAGTAAAGTACAACATCCTGTCTGGATACATCTCTGACCAGGGCTGAGGGAATGGCAGAACCCTGTGGATCCCTGGGAATGCTGGTGCTTGGACTTCAAACACCAGCAGCCCTCTTCCATTCAAATGTGTTTGCTCTGCTCATGAATGCAGACATTTTCACAGCAACATGAAAAATTTCTGGATTGAGGAGGAACAGGCAAATTAGGAGGAAGAAGAATGGGAAATGAAGAAGAAACAAAGCATCTTTCACCACTCCCCTGTCTGTGAGAACGATGCATCCAGGCATGCACAGATACACAAGCCAAAATATCTTCCTAAAATCCTGCTTGATACAGGCCCAGATGTTTGCTTGCCTCTTACTGATATGAGTTCAGTCAGCAGCAAAAACTTCCAGCTGGTTTCAAGTTACAGCCCAAGGAAGAGGTGCCATAAAATTCCTCACAGCCACCCAAACTATTACTCTTCTATTTTCTGCCATGTGAGGTCATCACACCCCCTCTGGAAAGCTCAGAGGTAAGACACCACCGCAGGCATCTTCAGAGAGAGCCTGACAATGGCGTATTATGAGGCTTGTTGTAACATCCTTTCAATATCCTTAAGGTCCAGTGATTTAGAGAAGAGAGCCTTTTGTGTCTCCTGTCAGTTCCAGGAAGCTCCTGTCACTGGCATGGAGACTGCATATGGAACAGAGCTGCTAAATAGACCACTTAAAAGAATATAGGCCCAGCTTCACCCCCGCGACACTGAAAACCGTGAATGCTGCAGCCCTGTTGAGGTCAGAGGGATTGCACTGCTCTGAGGCTGGGGGTGAGACACCCATGCACCAGCTGTTACATTTCAAAGCCAGGGCTCCTTGGCTGTGGTCTCACAGGCCCAGCAGGAAATACAACCCCTGAGGCCACCACAGCCCCAGTGGCAGTATTTCAAGGAGGGTAGAGCATACACAAGCATAACCCAGCGGTCTAACCCACAACAAGGACCAAAGTTACCCTGCACAAAACAGAAAGAAAGGGTTTTCCACCCCAAGAGCTAGGCTGGACATGAACTAGTGCTGTGGAGACCTAGCAACATGTTCAGACAGGAATTACTGAATTATTTACATAATGTATTCCTTGTCTTCTATTAAAGGAAAGGGAAGCTTATGGCCTTAAAAAGGATCTAGAATAAATAATCTAAGACGTACCATTTATAAATGGGAAATTGAAGTCAGGCATCCTGTTACTATTTGCACTGCACATTTATGCAGTAAATGAAATTGCAACTGTCATTTAGTAGACATGGAAAGCCTCATATCCGTGTCCTATTTCGTTCATCCATCAGTTAATATTTTGTACCATAAGTACTCTTCAATTCATAGCACTTAAGAGAACAGCATCACCTTAAAATAAAACACAACTTCCTGATCAGAACAAGAGAGCTGCTATCTGCAGCGCCTGTGACCTAAGCTGTCTAACTTTTTTCAAAACTTAATTTTTCTAGGCCTTAGAAGGAAACAGGAAACTCACAATACTGCCAGGCAGATAAGAACAGCTAACTCACAAAATGGGGATCCTTTCATTGTTTGGGACATTACAGAAAGTGCCTAGGCCAGACCAAGTATTAACACGTGCCTCTCTCCAGACACACAAACCCTGATCCTCTTTGTGAGAGTATTTGCAACTCACTTGGTCCTTGGTCACCCCACTACCAACTCATCCCTTAATATTTTCATGAAGTTAACAATCAGGATAGTAATTTCTGTTACTCGGTGGTCTTTTCCACAGGAAACTGGATTGCATTGATCTAGACAGTACCTAAAGTGTCCTGGGATGAAACTCGAGGCCTGGTGGCCAGGCTGTCCTCCACTGCTCTGTGCAGGTATAATTTTGGGCACATGTTCTTGTTCAGATATCATTCTGTTGCTCTGCAAATTCCCCAAAACACAGGAGAGCTGAAGAACACCAGAAAGTGCAGTAAAAGAAAAATTCAGAGCAATGATCTTAACCTGTTGTGCAACAATTATAAATAAATTGCAGTGGGCATGCAGAAACAGCATGCACCATCACGTGCTTCCCTCAGCCAGGGATCACAGAATTGTAGGGGTGGGAAGGGACCTCAAGAGATCGTCTAGTCCAACCCCCCTGCCAAAGCAGGTTCCCTACAGCAGGTTGCACAGGAAGGCGTCCAGGCAGCTTTTGAACACCTCCAGAGAAGGAGACTCCACAACCTCTCTGGGCAGCCTGTTCCAGTGCTCCAATACCCTTGCAGTAAAGAAGATTTTTCTTAGATTTGTATGGAGCCTCCTGTGTTCCAGTTTTTGCCCGTTGTCCCTCATCCTGTCACTTGGCACCACTAAAAAGAGCCCAGCCTCACCCATTCGGCTCCTGCATTTCAGATATTTATATGCATTGACTAGACCCTCTCTTAGTCTCCTCATCTCCAGGCTGAAAAGCCCCAATTCTCTCATCCTTTCCTCATACGGAGGTGTTCCATGCCCCTAATCATCTTTGTGGCCCTGCGCCACAGGAGGCCGCAGCTTCAGGCCACCTGTGAGCTCTCAGCAATTTGTGGCATTTCACAAGAAGAAAAAGCAAGAGATACAGATCACTGGTAATGACAGCATCTTCCCTTTCTCCCACAGGTTATACCTACTATGTTCAAACAGAAAGTTGTTATGGTCTGTTTAAATCCTTTCTAGATGAAGCAAATAACTGAGAACGTCCCTCCATGAAGATTCTGAATCCTGCAGTGCATCAGCTGCATCACACAGGCCTTAGAAATGCCTCTAGTGTGAGGAATGCTGCACACACAAACAGCACTTCAGGCTAAAGAATAAATATGCCATAAACTGGACATGTTTTTGGCAAGCAAGTAAATTTAATCCAGTTACAGCAGAGGTGATGATGTCAGGCTTACTCTTAGCAAAGAATCACCAGCAGGACTGTCCTCAAAACAAGACACTGCATTTTGCTGGACAGATTGAGAGAGCTGGCACACTGTAGCGAAATTCAGCAACGCTCAATTCACTATAACAGAAATAAGTGCCAAGAAACCGTTTAGTGCCAGCAAGCAGAAGAGGAAAGGGATTCAGTAAGAACACACTTTGTAAAGCACACTGTAATCCTAAGCACTTAATTGCCTTTGGCAAGAGCTGCATCCCGTTGCTCTCTCAGAAGTCATTTTATCTGCAACTTGATGCTCACAGCTACAGCAATGAATGGAGTGGGGGAGGAGGAGGAACTGGGGGAGTAGTGAGAGAACTACAGCTACCAGTCCTTGCTGAACTACCAAAGCAAAAATATATATATAATATCGATATTTGTGTAAGCTTGATCTGCATATCTGTGATTCTGGAGAGCTCCCATTGAAGCAAGCAGAGACTGACTTGCATCCAGGCTCTTTAATCACCTACTTAAAAAAAAAAGAGATTTGTTGTGGAGTTACACACCTGTATCGATATTTAGTATTTATGTAGGAGTGTCCTTGTTTTCAGACTTTCTGGATGAACTTGAATTGATCGATACAAATTTGAAGTTGTAGCCAAAGTTTTTATTTTGTTTTCTTGTCTCTGCTTATAATGCAGCATTCACAAATATTTTATAATATGTTAACCCCAACTCATTGTTTCCACATAAACAGAAGACTCAAAGGTAAATAATGCACAGAGCCTCTCTAATTAAATAAGGAGTCTGGGGGAGGAGCTTCTGCAGACCTTTTTACATTTTAAAGCCTGCCAACTGGGTGAACAAAAGGTAGATTAGGCTCACATGTTAAATCCCAGTAAACCTGAAAAGCCTTTGTTAAGAAGTCACTAAAGGAAATTTTTTTTTTTCTTAGAATTTCTGCTCACCAGAAGTGAGAGTTAAGATTATTCTAGCGTGTTTAGTTTCCAGCAGTATTATATGGGTGCATGCTTCATGGAGCTCTAATCTCATTTGTATAGAACTCAATTCTCCTTTCATTCCTGCTAAAGACGAACCAGTTATTTCTAGCTTTTATATAGGGAGCAGCTGCTGAAACTTAGGAGGCAAAAAACATTTATGAAATAAGTTGACTTCTCAGGAAAATTAAAGGGGTATTCTAATCAGCTTTCCATTCCAGTTCTCTAACAGCAGCAGCAACAACAGAGGTACAAGTGCATTTCCATCTTGTTTTGGTATTTCTTTCATGTACTAGGTTGCAAGTGATCCTTTCAACTTTCCATTCATAAGTTAGTGTTCAGTAGCTTGTTCACAGAGCCAAATGACATGTTAGCGTGGCAATTAGTACTCTCTTCTATTTGTAGAGAAGCTTAATGAAGACATTATTAGCGAAAGAGCTTGCTGTAGCACATTCAACAGACCCTTTACAACCACTCAGGAAAGACACAGATTTTAGCAAAATCCATATTGTCATTGCAGAAGATACGGATGACATCAAATTTATCAGAGGGCTGGCTTAAAAAAAAATAAAAAATAAAAGCAAACTCCAGAGTCTGTCCTACCTGGATCCTCCATCTGGTTTCACTGATGTATCCTGTTCAGCGCTATAAAGCACTATAGTCAGATCTCTTCTCTGTCATGCAATGCTGAAGTGCAAACAGCACATGTAATCCTAATGTACACCACGGATGTCTTTTCACCACTGTAGGGGATTAAGGCAGCTGTGCAAGGCTTGCTAAGATCCTGTCTGGGGACACTGGATGCTGGTGTGGTCAGTCAGGCTCAGAAAAAATATTGCACATTAAAAAATAAAAATAAAAAAAATGCAGCATCAGATGTAGCAACACCTTGCTAGAACATTCACAGAAAGAGCATCCTGCTTTCCACAGGGAGGTTAGAAATTAATAATTTAGCAACAAAGACAGCAGAGGATATTAACCAGCCACGGAAAAAAAACATTACCTTTGTTAAGAACCTCCAAACTCATACCTCTGGAGCACAGTTTGGGAGAACTAATGAATACAGCTCTGAACAGGGCAAAAGCAAATGACTAGCATGTTTTAGTATGAATTTGACAAGCTTTTGTGAAGCAGATGAGTCTTTCTGCAAAATGGTCCAGGAACCCTTCCAGCCTGTGCTCAGGTGTGAACCCAAGACACATAGGAGAATCCAACAGCCACAGACTACAGCTCCCAGTTTGCCAGAAGTCTAACTAGAAACTTCAGCCATCTGCCTACGTGGCTGTCACAGAGATAGCTTCTGAGCACACTTTCCAGATTTAGACATCCAAAATTTTAAGGCACAGCATTTGAAGCAGCCCTGAACATTTTGCATCTGCCTTTTGTTTTAAGAGGCCTCTGAAATTAATTTGTAACTTTTGGTTTGTAGTCTAATACAGTGTGTTTGGCCTGCATAGGGATATTGGTATGGATTTTGATTGACTGTAAAAATAGGATAATCGCCCAGAGGAAGTACTAATGATCTTAAAGGAGGAGGCAGGCAGAATTGAAAAACAGATGAAAAAGTGGTCAAAAATCTTGTGTCTCTAAAGTTTAACTTAAGCCAATGACGATACGTAATCATTGCTAATTTCAGACCTAATAAATTCACTTTAAGTGTTACGCAAGAAAACAGACAGAACTTCACTGATCTGTTTCCTTTATCCTCCTTTGTATCATGTAGCAAAGCAACTGAAGTTATGGAAAGATGCTTGCAACAGCAAAGTATCAGATTTCTAACTTCCTTTGCAGCAGACCTTTTAAGATTTTCCTGTAAGACCAATAAAATTGGGTCAGCGATATTAACTAGTGTAAGCTTCCCACATCTATACAAAATCCTAGCTGTGATGTATGTTAAAGCAGGCGTTTTCTTTCTGTTCATGTCTCTCTGAAGAGGTTAAGCACCATTAATATATCGCATACCAGCACGGTACATGCCACCCAGTGGCTGCTCCTCCGGTGGCAGAGGCACTTCTCCCGCAACTAAGTCACTCCAGTTACTGCTGGAGTTAAAGCACTTGTCCTGTGGAGATGGAATGCAAAGTGCCAAGGACAAATGCAGCCTAGATATATTACGGAAACATGTTATAGTGAGCACGATATAACAAAGCTAAGCACCGATAGCTGCTAGCCTGCGTCACTACACAAGAATTGCATCATGTAGAACCAGAAAATGCTATGGATATGTGCCAGATGAAAATTAACTATTCATGCCACCTGACAGATTTTAGTAGATGTAGTTTTGGTTTAAAAACAGAAGGCTCCTAAAATGCACTGTTAGAGCTTATCTCTAGGAATGTGTCAGCAAAATGAAGTTGCACAGGAAGACACTTGCCGTATTTGGCAAATAATAATGCAAGTCATTAGGAAAAAATAAAGACGTGAAGGAAGCAGGGGGAGGGAGATCATCCCTCCATTTGGGATTTAAAATGTGAGAAGGATGACTCGTTCCCTAATAGCTTCACTGACAGAAATGCTATTTCCAGCACTCCAGTGAGTGAGGGCATCATTTTGGGGAGTCTTAGTAGAGAGCACACCTTCTGCATGTCACGTAACTCCTTGCCCACCCACCACAGGACTCAGTACTCAGAAACATTCAGAAGTAGGATGTGTGAAGCTAGGTATTTGCATGTACCCTTTCAGCCATTCCCTTTGTAGAGAGCGTAACTGAGGCTTCAAAACACTTTTGATTCTGCTTCCCCACTCTGGGAGAAGTAACCCCATGGACTTGTTCTGCAGAAAACTGGGCTAGGTCTCAAAAGTGTCTTTAAGCTGCAAGGGAAGGGAAGGATTCTCTGTCTTTTAGTCCCCAGTCTCCAGCCCCTGCCATGCCACTCCCTGAGCACAGGGAGCAGTGCCAGGCCAGTGTCCAGATGTGCCCAGACAGGAAAGAGGATTAAACAGCAAAGCATTTATTTTTAAGGCAAAGCAATCCCAAAAAGCACATTGCTCCACAGCCTGAACGCTGCATGCAGAGAAGTGATTTCACCTCCTCCCCCCTCCCAAGTTAATGACTTTAAGCATTCATCTCCTTCCCCCATCCTTACACGTCGTATTTCAGTAGTGTCACCAGGCTTTATCCTTTACTGAGACACTGAGTAAGTCGTGTGACATGGTGCAAACTATTTGGAGAACAGCAGAAGTTTAAAGCAACAATAACACTTTTTGGTCTGAAACATGAGACCTAGATGCTCAGTGAAGGAACATTTCTGGATGTGGCTCCGCGTATGCACCCTCGTATTTGAAAGGCTCGTAAATTCAAACCCGAGAAACGACCCTTGGCGCCTCTCCTATAAAGCTTGCCCTTAACAGTGCTTTGCTACCTGCCGACTGAGCACAACAATACCACAAGTCACGCATAAAAGATGACAAGTACTCACTCCCCGGCGTGCTCGCTCTCGGACCGGCGCACTCCGGGAGCGGAGCTGGAGGTGAGCGCTTCTCCCAGCCGCAGCCCCCGGACGCTCCCACAGAGGACGGCTCGGCAGCGGGACCGGGAGACCCGCGGGGAACTCGTGGCTCCGATGCTCCAAGCCCGGCATGTGCCCGCAGCCCCCGCCGCTGCGCTGGCTGGCCGCAGCCCCGTCCCTCCGGAGCGGCAGGTTCCCCTCCTCCTTCCCCGCCTCCTCCACCCCCGGGCGGCTTTCGCACCAGGATGCCCGGCACCCCCCGCCCCTGGGCTTACCCCCTCACGGCCCGGTACCGGGAGCCCCGCCGCCTCCCTCCCCGCACCCGGCTTCCCCGGGCCGCCCACAGCCCACCTGCCGCCGCCCCGCCGCCGGGGGAAGTGCGGAGCCCGCGAGGGAAGCGGTGCCCGGCGGCGATACCGACTGCCGTTCCGCTGCTCGCTTTAACTCCTTCCCTGCCCTGCTGGAGGGAAGCCTGGAGCCCTGGCGGGCAGCGGCCGGGGGGAGCCGGGGCCGGCAAAGTCCGGTAGGAAAGGGGGAGGAGGGATCGGCATCCCCTCGGGGTCCTGGCACCTGCGGAGTGTGGGTGGGGTCGAGGAGCTATAGAGGGGTGAGCATATGGTAGGCATAGGGGGACTGCACTGATGGGTATGAAGGGCTGTATGGGAGCTGGGGGAGATGCTTTAGTGGTGTGTTTACAGGGGTGTTCCTATGGGTATGGATGGAGAGCGTAGGAGTCTGCGCAGCCCATCACCCACTGCCCCCATCCCAGCAATGGGCACCCCCACACCCCCCTCCACCCCACCCCCCAAGGGCCTGCTACACCAGCCTCGGGATGTCCAGAACTGGGGCAGGGGATTTAGTTTCATAAACCATTTACTGTTAATTGTGTTAAGTGCTAAAGTAGTGTCCAAGAAAGAACATTCAAGAGATGGGGACAAACAAACCTCTTCCATGCCAAGACCTTACAAATGCTGGTTTATAATATGGAATGAAAGACCCTGAAGAGGAGGAGCAGGGAAATCCAGGTACGTGGCATTCTTACAGCCTTTTTATTCTAGTACTTTTTAAGGTTTTTACCTACACATTAAAAAAAAAAAAAAAAAAAAAAAAAAAATGACCTTTGTAATTCCCTTCCCTGTTAGTGGATAAATTGTGTGACCATCATCGTAAAGCTCTAAAACACTTGTTTTGATTTCATATCCACTCCCTGAGCTAGTGCCATAGATNAAAAAGCTTCTCCTTTCTGTTGTCTTGCATTCTTCTGGGCTGCCATTAAAACATTGGTAGGCACCATCAGTGGGGCTCCTAACTGCTATAGAAAAGGGAAGGCACATGCCTCAGAGGGTTTGCCTCCTCACCAGGCTCTAATATGCCTCTAGGGGAGGTGGAACAAACCACAGATCAGGCTTCAATTCTTCCCCCCCTACTCCATTTCTGCTAAACAGCAGCCAATTCAAAAAACATGGACACGGTGAGCAAGTCACAGCAAAGCTGTAATTTGCTGCAGCAATGACAGGAGTTTTGTATCTACAGAGACCTCTGTGTTTTTCATTTTGATCCTGGGGTGAATTTTTCAGCTGTTGATAGAGGATGGACACGTCCTGCAACCTGAGCAGGAGGCAGTGCAAGATGCTGCTTTGTCCTGGTGCATCATTTGTCTTGCTGAGCACAACCTCCACGAAGGGTGAGAGCATCTACCAGCCTATGGAAAGCTGTAGCCATCCCTTTTGACTCTTTCTCTTCCAGGTACAGTAGAAGCAGAATGATTGAGGAGGAAACTGCTACTGTCTCACCACAAGGAAGCTGTTTGCTGGCATTTATCATTTTTTTACTCCTAATGCCCTTAAATGGAATATCTGTTGAGAATATAAGATGCATTCACTGTTCTACAGGCTCTGGGACTCTATTTTCAAACCTGATATTTTTCAAACCTGGATTGCTGAAAAGAGTCCTAAAGAAAGGTGACTCTATTTCCAGAGGTTCTGGAAAACTGAATACCTCAGTTTTCACTGGCTCTGTTTAACCTCCCTCATCAGATCTGCATTTCTGTGAAGTCACAATGAGCTTTCAAGGAAGTTTTCCTTGTGTTTTGATTTAGGGCAAAGCAAATGCACATCCCAAAAGCACGTACATCCTAAATGGACATACATCTCTGATGAGGGGCATGAGCATCTACACCTTCTCCCCTGTGGCAAAAGGCAGTGCACATGCACAGGATCCAACAGCTACGCAGCCATAGCCACATGAGCTGTTAAAATAAAGGTGCGTACTATAAAATCATTTTATTTCTGCACATAAATGACTATTTGGCACTACAATGAGAAAAGACCGTGAACCTCCAATATACCCTTGCAGAGCCTCACGTGAGCTCACTTTGACCTTTTCCACATCACAGCTGACCCAAGTCTGTACTGGCAACGCCTTTTGGGAAAGAGTTTTCTTTACAGCATTTTTAAGCATATGCTCTGAGAAGATACTGCTCTGCATCACACTCACTTTTCTCTGCTGAATTCTAGCTTAGGCTTCATGAAACTCTTCTCCTGTAAACGTGTTCATGTCTTACCAGCTGGGAATCACTGCTCTAGACAATCTTGTAATAGCATCACCGTCTCTGCTTTCAATTTAAAATGATTGCTCAGGCCTTAAACACTCACAAAGAACAAGGCCCAGTGTTGCCAGTGAACCCACATCTGCCTTCAGCTGGGAGGGAGGAGTAGGAGACTCTTGAATTGGGATGAAAGCCACTGAGCTCCATAAGGAGAGCAGACGGTGCCCCTGCTGGGTTTCAAGGGATTGACTCATTCTCAGCAGAACTCACATATTTCTCCCTCCTATTTTTTTCCCCCTCCTGTTTTTTTTTTTTTTTTTTTTTTGTTGTTGTTGTTAGCACAAGCCAAACCAAGAAGAGGGAAAAAACTGGGGGACATCCCATCCTACTAGAAACCCATATGGGGTAACACTTTGTGTCCAGTCACAGCATCTCCCCAGCATCCTTGCTAGCAACTTTAGCTTAGCCCTGGGCCTTCCATGAGATGTAGGAGTCAATAGAGCCTCCTCTTTGCATTCTGATCCTAAGTCAAATCAGGCTCACAGTAATGGATTTTCAGATATGACATTTAACGAATGCTGTTGGCTGGAATAATCCTGTGCATTCTCAACAGGCTGCTTGAGGTTTTGTCTTGTTTTGTTTTTTAATTGTAAACATTCTTCATGCAGCTGGTCCAGGGACATGTTTAGGAAACAGCGGCTGGCTGTATTTAAAAGGTTTCAACTCATCTTGACCTGCATTTAGATTTCTGTAGTTTACAAGCCAGGACTGTAACCAGAAAAACCCTCAGAGAGCTTATATAGCTTCTGTATGGCAAAGCACAGGAAACAAATGAAGGATGAAGTTACCCAGCTGAAGTGTTTGGAAATGTGAGTTACTGAAACTGAATGATAGATTCAGATGATTATCGGGTGATTAGGAGCTAGAGGAGCAGAGCTACAGAAAGTGAGCAAAGATAACCTCTCTCTCCTTTCATCTCGTGTTTTCTTCCTGATTCTCACTGCAATTGTTCTGTAAAATCGTTTAGGATCCTTTCAGCATGAAGTTCAGAAGGTACCTAAGTGCAGTTGTAACTTTATGTGTGCTCCGTTCTCACTCAAACTTCTGCTCCAGGAATTAAGTATAGTGCTTGTTCTTGATATGACCCTCTATTAAGCAGAGAAACTGGTAACATCAAAGATGCTGAGCAAGTAACTTTGTTGAGAAGGAAAACACTCATCTGTTTCCCAGAGCTGATTCCTTCTCTTCTCTGTTTTTGCAGGGTGTGAGCATCACTTTAAAAAGCAATGCAGCTTCTAGCTGCTTGAGATTAGAAGATAATCTTCTAAATGCGAGTCACTACAATATCTTTCCAGATCTGCAGGCAGACTAAATTATCATGCTCCCTCCTGCTCTTGTCTTTGCTGACCATGTACGTAGAAAGCATTGAGAACCTTTGACCTTCATGTTGCAAATATAGAGATTGAGTAGATAGGGAGGGAGAAAGCGAAGAGATCAGGCCCACTGGGTCAAGTACAACGTAGCGCTGACATCAACATACAACATTTAGACCAGCGTGAGTTCACTTAGCTCAGAAGCAGGAAACATGAATTAGATCTGTCAGCAGAACTCCACAAAGGCAGTCTATGCTTATCTGGTAAAATATACAGATATCCGAGCCTTTATACATTTTGGTTTGCTGGGAGAAGTCAACAGGGCTGTAAGCATTTGGCTTTTGGGGAAAATGACAGATTTGGAAACTCAGCAGATGTTTTAGTCCCTTATATTTAGAGGTCAGAATAATGTATAGGCAGGGAACATAAACAAGGAAAAGCTGAGAGTTTTTTGCTGATTTTAGTTGAAGCTAAAATGTAGAACTTGTGTTACAAGCTGGTATTTCTGTTCAAACGAGCAGGCCAAACATCTGGTCAGGCTGCAAAAATTCTGAACCACTGTTTTTCTAAAGCCACCGGTGGTGGAGACACATTCCATTTTCATATAATAAAAGCATTAAAAACATCAACTACTTCTGACTGTTGAGTTAAAGCCATTAACAGAGTACTACTGGTACTCACGCAACTCAGGTGATGCATAAAGTGGGTGGTCACTGTGTGTTATGCAAAAATGAATTCAGAAGCAAGTACTGACTGAGGCTAGACTGGTGCTGTAAATGCATGGATCAATATAAAGCAATCAATAGGAAGACAACATTGCTACTCACGCAGCGAACTTCACCCTTTTCTTTGCAGAATGGAAACAGGGAGCAGCTGCACGTATGTGGAAGACTACAGCTTCATTTTCATTTCTTTTTCCTGAAACTCTCACTCCAGGCAAACCGAGTTTGAATTGGCAGGGAGGTTCTGAGATGAACTGGAGTCTGGAGAAAAATCAGCATGTATGCTTATTAATGATCTTTACCAGAGCAGACTTATGTTCTGCACAAGTAATGGTCCAGAACTAGAGAGCATCCATTATGCAGTTGAGTTAGTGCCCATTCCATACAGAGAACAGCCAAGCTCACTACAGAGTATAATTTACTATTATTACAGCCTTCAGTCTCTAATCTTAATTTCTAGCCTAAAGAAAGAAGCAGTGGTAATGGCTATATGGCTATCACATGATTACAGAGAAGCACGATATTCTTGCCTTTTTTNCCTTGAGAATGAAATAACCAACTGCTGATAAGTGTCATAAACCAAATTTGTTACAATGAAGATTTAAAAGTGATATATTCAAAAAGGTGTATTTGCAGATTGCCCAGTTCATGGCAATAAGGCTGTAATTTTGAAAAGTTCAGATTAAGTATCCCCAACACTCATAGGAGAGTAACATACCATTTGTAAAGTAAAACATTTGCCAGGAAATTATATTGCATTTATCAACCAATACCCAAAGAGAGGGAATGTAAGAGGATGTTAGTGTTGTCTGGAAATGCCACACATGCCTGACCATGCTCCAGTGCAAATTTGGGATTGCCAGCCACCCACAGCAGCAGTTCCACGCAGACAGCTCCTTACCTACACTGTGGAACACAACCTCGGTTCCACTGTGAATTTCTGGATTTATAGCTAGAGCTCTGTTGAAGAGCAGATGAAAACATGCGGCTTGCAGAGGGGAAGCCTTCACATAGGATTTCCCAGACATTTGCAAAATGGCTGCGTCTGCACAACATTCTTAGGTGTCACATATGTCTCAGGATACCATACAGAGATCTAGGGAGAGAGAAAATGATGCTTACTTTACTTGTTCGCCTTCCTTCTTTTTCCCTAAAAGAGAAAAGATTTATTCTTACTAAACATAACAAGAAAAACCAATCCTGTTATATCAGCTCACTAGCTGAGAGTATTGTCAGCAAATTCCATCTAGACTAAAAACTTTAAGTCCCTGTGGTGTGTCAAATTTCTGAGACTTTAAGCTAAAAATGAATTTGAAGAGATTAACTAGCGAGGACTTTGAGATAAAGCTGGCTTCTCTGAAAGAAATGTGTTTTACACAGTGTTAAGTGTACTTGGTTCCCCTTTTCACAAAACCCCTTTGCTTCCTTTGAATAAAGGGCCTTCAATAGAGTCTTTTCCTTTTAGAACTGTGGAAGAGTTCCAGCCTGTCTGTTGCATTGGCCTGAACTTTGTTTTTCTCCAAAGCAAGAACCATTTAGTTTTCAGTGGCTTCCACATTTTTTTTCTCCTTCTTTTGTAAAATGTGCCAGTGAAGTCAAGTGGGTTATATTAGCTTAACATTTTTCCAAACGTTCACACTTAGGACCAAAAAAGGGAATATTTAATAAACACAAGTGGGAATATACTGGAATGTTGATCTTCTGATGCTTATAAGAATTTTCTGTCATAAGGTCTAATTAAATATCCCAAGTTGGAAGTGCTTCCAGTGACTGTTACGTCTCCTTGTTATCTGGTCAAATATTTTTAAGTCAGGTCAAGTGGCTTCTGTGCCAAAGTGATTCTTTTAACGTGAATAACACACATGCAAAGAGACTGCATGAAAATTCACCTCAGCTCATGACATTTTGGCACCTCAAGTTTAAAGTTTAATCTGAAAACATCAGCCTATGCACAAGGGGCTAAATGGCAAAGAAACAACCCTGCAGAGGTAATCGTAGTTCTTTCTCGCACTAAGATGTTCTACTCTAAAGAAACACCTATCTGCATGGTCTAGTGTGGGAATTTGGGCTCCCATTGCCAACATTCTTGAATTTCAGTTCAATGGGTTTAAAGACAAATAAAGACATCACGTAGGGTGGTTTTCCAAAAATACCATACAATGTTATTATCCACGAATAAAGCATTTTTGTCTAGATTACATAAAGAAAACAGAAATGAAACCCAGAGATAACAAATGACTAACTAACCACTTCTTCTGATCAGGAGCAATAGAGTTTCAGTAGCGCTCAGATAATCAGAGCTGCTTTGTATTAACTGATAAAACAAAAACATTTTAAGAGACAATCACTGCCTTAAGAAGCAACTCAGCTAAGTAGACAAGCCAGACAAAGGAGCATCAATATTTCAGAATTAGGGAAGTGAGGCACAGAATTGTCTTGTCTGCAGCCAGCCTGTGGTAAGATAGTAATTGAATGCAGATCTCCTTACCACATGCACATTCTGCAGCTATATTTCAACTGGTCAGCTGAGACAGCCTTTCATTACCACTCTGTCAACATACCAAGAATTACACAAGACCATGAACATTTCATATGTTTGCTTCAAATCCACTTCTCTTCCCACCGCAGCATTTAAAAGCATGTAGCCAGTGAGCAAAGACGCAGGCACAAGGAGATCCCAAACCCAGAGAGCAGGCGGGAAGATCACTCTCTGTATGGAGACTCCTCCTGCAAAATCCCACTGATTTTGTGTTTTGCACCCCAACTCCATTTGCAGGATCAAGTTTTTCTTTAGAAGACCTTTAAAAAGATTTCCTGCTTCTCTTCCTACAGCTAGAAGGAAAAGCTTCATTTACTTTAATCCAAGGTCTGCCTTTTCACTGTATTCTTACTGTGTGTTTCCCCATGCAGTGTGCAGGGCTCACCTGTCCAAACACAGCGAGCAGTACCATTCACAGAAGGAATAAGACCATCATGGTACCCCTACAGACAGTATATGCAGTTCTGAGTTCTACCATCAACCAGCAGAAGCCAAAAATTAATCCTATTCAAGATCTTCTTGAATATCTTGAAGTGTCAAGACATTCTTCAGGGAAATTAAGCAAGGTAGTAACTGCAGGAAAGTTTTGGTAAAACAAAGGAAATTTTATCCTGGACTCTCTGAAGCAGGCAGGCTGTAGAGACCATTCACAGGCAAACTCCACTCCCAGGCTGTAGCACAGGGAGGAGCGCTGTGGGTTCCCCTGCTCCTGCAGTTGTAAAGGCATTTCTGGTACAGACCTGTGAGAATGCCTCTTGCTGTGACCTTCTGCCATGGCAGTGCCCAAAGTCAGGCCATTTTCTTTTCTAAACACAACCTTCTCAAAAGCATTTTTATGTCACACTTTTGTGTATTTTATTCAAACACATTTTAAACTACTGGGGTTGAGGGAGGACAAAGCATTTTGAGAACCAACTGTGAGGACCTCCACTTGTTCACAGGAAAAACAAGAAGATTTTTTAAAGCTTTGGCGCATGGGCAGGGATGCAAGCAGCTTCCCAGTTACTTGAAATGAGGAATAGAAATAAAAAGAATCAAAAGCAATAGAGAATATTTTGATCCCTGCTTCTCTTCACTTGAAATCTGGAACCTACTTGAACTTACTTTGTACAACAAGTAGTTCAGTCAGCACAGGGGGAATTTTGTCCGTCAGGAAACAAATCTGTGATTCCTTTGAAACCTGGGGGGTGCTAAATAACTATTTGTTACCCTTGCAGCCTCTGGGGTGACGGTCCACATACAAGCCTTTGTGCAGGGATGCTATAGGATATAGGATTTGCCTACATGACACTGCAAAGAGTGAGGCAACCAGCTCTGAGTGAAGCTGATGGCTGTGCGGGACATCAGCACAGCCCCATGCCCCTGCCTGCTGCTCCCCAGAGCAGCACAGCTGCCTTGCAGGAGGCAACACAACAGCAAGCCCCTACCTGGTTTCTCTAAAGAGATGATTGCAGCTATGAGACAGAATCACTGATACCCTTTGAAAATCCACTGTGTTTATTTTGAAGACTCAGTGTTGTTGGTGTCCATATATTCAGATTCATTCCAATCATACCAGTTTTCTGACCAAAACGTGTCTTACGGCTGTGACTTCCATAATCTAGCCTTATATTGAGATACTTTATTATTAGAGTAATTTATGCTGACTTAAGTTTTGTTCCTTACAAAACCTACTCCACCCCCTCCTTCCTTTCCCTCCCCAAGGAAAGACAAGGGACCGCTGGGGTCAGGGCACAGCACCAAGCACTACACATGACAAGTTCCCATTCCTGCATTGCCATTGCAACATGTCAGGTGAATTACAACAGCCACGTCCCCTATCACTAAGCACACAAAATACAACCTTCTGCTGTCAGCATCTTATACCCACCAGAGAAGACAGATCTGTAACCAGTGAGATTTCTACAGCAGAGCCACCTGTCCACAGCAAGCCAGGGCAACTCCATTTTCAGAAAACCGCCTCCAACTGGGACACCCCCTCCCAGCATCTGCCCACGGCCGCCCCGCAGCCCCGCAGCGGCCTCACCGCCCCAGGCAGGGCCGTGCCGCTCCCACGCCGCCCTCTGCCGACCGCTGCGGGGCGGTGCCGTGGGATGCGCTGAGCGCTTTGGGGTGGGCTTGGGCAGCGCGCAGGTGAGCTTAGTTTTCATTAGGGGTAGAACACGAATTAACTCTATCCTAAATAAAATAATTCCTCGTCTAGACGGCGTTCCAGACAGCGACTGGCTGACGAAGAGTTGGCAAGCTCCAACTACCAGAAAATAACAGCGATCAGAGCTTGCAGCATGACAGTTGCTGTTGTACTGCTTTTAATGTGGCACCTGGGAAACAGCCACCAGATCTTCTTCTGTGGGTCTCCCTGCCCTCACCCCACGTGCTCTGTGTAGAATATGTCGTACTGCATACACATTGTATATGCACTCCATCATGCCACTGCTCTTCAGCGTCACCATGAGTAACAGCCTCTCAGTACCACCTCTGCTCTTTCCCTTCACCTATGCAAGGAAAAAGGGATGTTAAAGACAGATCATTTGTCTTCCTTGCAGCTGAGAATCTGCAGGCATCAAAGCTGACAACTAATTTCTCTACAGCCCTGTGGTAAAATATTGGGAATTCAGGTCACCTCTGCTCTGAAGAAATACTTTTTTCAGTGCTGCTTTATGACCTTACAGTTTCTACGTTTTGGGCAGCCAAACACAAGCAAGCACTCGTATAGTAAACACTGTTTTCAGACAGCGTTTATGCAGCCTGGCATCTGCACCAAGCTGTGCCAGCGCTGCCAGCCCCAGCTCCTGCGGCTGATCCTGAGCCCAGCACTGGGACAATCTGATCGCTGTCATGCTGCAGCATCGTGGGATGCGCTGCTATTGTTTGGCCAACAAGCAGACTGATTCCCTGGGCATCAGAGGAACAAAGTGTGGCTTGATGTTTATTTGTATCTCTTGATCAATTGCAATGTTTTCGGTCTGCAGAGAGGGGATTTAAAAGAGATCTTGCCTGCATGGATTCTTTGATCTCAGAGTACACGTGCGTTCTTGCAGCAGACTTCTGGTGCACTTAAAGCTCTCTCTTCTATCTTCTAACTTTCATGCACCTTGTAACAGCTTAATTAACTTGCTGTTCCCCTTCTTCTCACATTAGCTTGAATCAGACAATGAGCCCAAAAGTCATTAGGGGGATACAGACAGATACCAGGATCATATAAGCCTCATTTCCTTAATAAACAAAATTAACATTTCAGATGGTGTCTGGTTCTCATTGCTCGCTGTCTAGACAAAACAGGCACACACATAGCAGGCAGAGTATTAAAGCTCAAATTTATTTTTATCTTTACTCCATTTTCACAGAAAAGAAACTGTAGCTTCACAATAAAAAATTTAAGTGGTTTTGGGGACAGTTCAAGAGAATGGTTACAGAAGTAGAAGCTTTTCCATTTCTATGATTCCAGATTTATTCCAGCACAGGACAACAGTGACCAAAATCAGGAGTGTCTAAATTTAATTTCCATTAGATGGATATCCAATTCACACAGCACTGATTTGCAAATTTATTTTGATTTTTAGATGAGATACTAAATCGTCTTTTGGGACTAACCAATCCTCCTGCTGGTGCCAGATGATGAGGAACAAACAAGTATTCAGATATTCAAATGTAAATATTATATTGAAGTTGCACATAGATCAACAGAGGTATGTGTGGTGACAGGGTGTTGACAGTAACCTGCAAACTAATGCTGAGTTTGCAATAAGAAAAAAGATAAGAAGAAAATCAGACAAAGGTGTAGCTTTGAAACACACTCCAATATCATGGCTGAAGAACTCCATCGTCAGAAATGAAGAAGGAACAAAGATGGATATTGCTTTATCAGTGCTCATAAAAACTGGATGTGCAGTGAGACAGCTATAATAAGCTGAATGCTGTGTGTTAATCCATACCTTTTTTTTTTTTTTTTTTTTTTTNTATTCCTTACTTTTTTTTTTTTTTTTTTTTTTCACAAGAACACTGAAGCTAATACATACTGGCATTAGCTTGGGTAACTACTCTACGCAGGTGCATACATTTGCTGTGCTTGTAGCCAGCTTTGATGCTGCTCCAACACAAGCTGTTAGCAGGGAAATGAAGGCAGCTGTGGGTAGGTATTTTGTACCTGGCATTCATTAAGACATCTAGTATGTATCCCTGCTGGAGGAGCTGGAATTTGGCTCTGGTGAAGTGTGTATTTGTGGATTTCATTTCTGGAAGTGCTTCTGATACGGAAAACTGTGACTAATGTTCTGTTATTCCAATGTAAGGATTAACAAAATATTGAAGTCTTTTCAAAATAATTCTGTGGCTGTAGGGTTTTTTTTTTTTTTGCCTCCATGCACGCATATAAAAATGTACATGTGTGTCTGAGTGAGTGAGTGTGGTTGTCTGTCTTTAGCTCTGAGGCAATATTTAGTCATTAAGCAGAAATCTGGAGAAAGGCTGGCTGCTAGTTTGCCTCTCTGACCTTCAAAACAGACCAAGATGTCATTGCAATGCAGATGTCAACTCTGATCATTATTTTCAAAAACAATTGTTTTGAATGAACTCAAGGTATTTGAAGATTGATGGCTGTGATGGGTCAGGGGGCAGATATGATTTTGGTGAACTGCAGAATTGAAGGATCAGACAGAAATGTCTTAACAGGCAGATTTTTCTAATGAACACAATTTTCAAGCTTTTCTCAAAGTTTCAGATGTGTACTAGCCACATCTTGCTTACATCCTAAGACCTCCGATGTCGTGCCATCAGAATGGATGTTTCCACTGGAGTGCTGCAAAATGTCTACCATGAAGATGAACAAACAGAAAAGGTCCTAAATGAGGCAATATTAAAGGTGTGAAATCAGATGAATTATGGTAATATTTAGCTGTCAACAAATGCTCAGTCAACAAGTGAGATTCAGTATTTTTCCTGCACTCAGTTATCTATTTTCACAAATAATGGTTTATCCATGCCTCTTGAAAGGTGCCTTGCTAGTTTCATGCAGCTTTTTGTTTATTTGTTTGTTTTTTGTTATTCTGTTTATTTTGTTTTGTTTGTTTTTAAATCTAGAAGCATTTCTGTTACATCCTAGTTATTCCTGTATCAGATTATTGCTCAGATTACTTAGCTCTCTGGCAGCAGCGATTTAGCACCCTCATGGGCCACCTTCTCAGGCTGAAGGAACAGCTTTGTTGGCCACCTGCAAGCTCTAGCTGGGGATGCAAAACATAGAAGAAGAATGCACATACGTGAATAGAAAGTCTGCAGACTTGTCAATTCCCATAGTTTTTTTAGGCATTCAAAATACAGTTTTATTTTTACCCTTTAATGAAAAAGAGAGAGGCTTCCTAACCACTGTCTTTCTATGAATACATGTGAGCTGGAAAACACTCTTATTTCAGCCCAGATTCTGCAGTCATTTCACTAACATACCGAAAACATTGGGGTTAGACACAACCAAAAAGACTACAAAATCAACACCCAAAATAAAATACAGAAAAAAAACTGGCAGCCCATGTATTTTGTTGCCAGTGTTTTATTTCGAACTGTAGCTGTTTGCCATCTCTATATGTTGTACATCTTGCTTTTATCCTGGAGCATGTGTTCATTGGTTGCATAAACGTGTCTGTCAGGTTAAGCTGAATATTGGAAATGGAAGTAACCTAGTCACATCAAAGTGAAAAGTTTCCACCACATCCAGGCAGCTCAAGAAACTTTTAAAATTCTTCATTGTGGATTTACAATGTAATTTGATTTGGAGCATCTTCAGCGTGTGTCAGTTTCCCTGCTTTAAATGGAAGTCGTAATAATTGTTTACATGTATCTTTGCCTATTCGTATAGACTTTCAGGGCTATAAGACTATATGTGTTCCTCATCTTCTAAAACTGAGCTGAGTCTGCAGTCTTTTAGCCTCATACCAATATGATTAATCTTGTTGACTTCAGAGAAAAATGGCCTTAATCAATAAACAGAGTAAGGTGGAGACTGTGACCCAGATCAGATTCCTGTTCAGCAGAGGCACTCAAGCATTAAACAATTTGCAAAATATCATGCAATAAAACTTTAAAAGATTTTCTGATACAGTAACTTTTTTTTTTTTTTTTAAAACATTTCAAAATAATTTGCTAAATGTCTGAAGAACTGAGCATGTGAATTAATCAGTTTATTCATGGAACTATGGCTTGTAGTAAGTTCACCTCATTAAGGCAAATCTAATGGTAGGTTGTAAACAATTGGCCAAATAAAACAAACATGCTAAAAACCCACCCCTCCACCCTGCTTTCCTTCTGTGTTGGAAACTGGTGAACTGTTAACAGGTTGACTGCTGTTAACATGCCTTTACCTGAGACTTTAGGTTCTGTAGCTGCTGTTGGAAAGCCTGCTTCCTCCTTACGCATAATCTTTCTCTGAGGCACCATCTTGTCCAGAACTCACTTGGCTTCAATAAATCTGAATGTCAAATTTTAGCATTTTTATGCAATTCATGTCATCTGCTTTTAATGTGGTTATGCATGTGTGCAGTTCAGAGAGAAGGTAAATGAGATGGGACACTGGGTCTGTGAAATGATGTACGGCACCAAAGAGTATCAGGCTGTCCCATTATCATGTCTGCTGGTATCATACTATGGAATAGCAACAGAAAGTTCAAGACAACATATTTACAACTGAACGAAATACCGTTTATTATTCCAGAATACAGATATCTTCCAAAGCACACTGCCTGACAGCATTGAAGCCAAAATGTTAAAAGAATTCCAACCCTAATTATCTACCTGTTTGGGTGTTAAGAACTTCTCTAGCTTTGTTATACATTGTGTAAGTGCATGCAGAATATACACTTGCAGTTCAGGATATGCCACAAGTTGTGTAGTGTCACTGTAGCCAAACTGCAAGTTTTCTTAAAGACAGTAAATATAGAAGCTGTGATGCAGAGGCCAAATTAAACATTTGGAAAATACACATGTTTGGAAAGAGCAAAGCTACTGCATTTGCTTCTATGGAGCTGACACTCTTACAGCCTAAGAGAAGAAATTGGGTAGGGACTGGAACCTGACCTATGGGGAAAGGGATTCAGTTGCTCAGCAGTTCAGATAAATTCTGGTTAATTTAAATAGTAGTAGATGATGACGGCCATCTAGTGCTTCCTGTTGTCACTGGCTCTCTCTCTCCGCTTTCTGGCCCTTGCTACAAGGCATTATTAACCTCTGGCTTCTCTGTGTCATGGAAGATGATGCCACCAGTCCCCAAAATGATCTTTACAGATTGACGGGAAATCATCCCATCTCCCAGCATCCCAGATATGCCTTAGGCTGCCGGCACCCAAGGACCTGCAAGTATCTGCGCTACTATTTTAATTAGATTTGATGTTTCCACAGAAACAGCATACCTCATGCCTACTAGAGCTAACCGGAATTCTTTGTAGGATCAAACATGCTTGAATGGAAAACAAATGCATTCTAGAAATGTTTCTTTGAAAATAGTTTTACAGTGCAGAAGCCTAAAAGTAGTAGAATATAAATTCTGATGACATCTAGCTGTGGAGTTCTCCTTTAGATGTTTCAAGGACTCAACAGACCTGGAAATAGAGAGATTATCTAACCAGCCAGACGCTGGCTACCGGTGATCGTGCAGAAATTAAGACATATTTTCTCCCTGTCTCATCTGATTTTTTCCCTCTCTTTCTCTCTGTTTTCATTGCTCTGGTTTTAGTCCCAGCCTGACTTCCACTGCCATTCATTGTACCTGTAACAATTTGGGCCCATGCCCTTTCCTTGCGCAATGAGGGAAGAGATGGCATTCCTAGATATATGTATCTAATAAGATAAGAACTACTATCTTACCTTATGATCTTTAGAGCATACATTCATGCTTAAATGACTTTTCGGACGAGCAGAATGATACCAGGACAGCTACAATGCTTCAAAAGCTGTACAACACAAGAACTATTAACTAACTCTATGTATGACTTATAAAACTAACAGTCTTTACTTTGAGTTCTTCAGGAAAATTTCACATGAAATCTAATGGTGTAGGCAGCGAGTCCAGCATTAGAGCTCAGCAGTGCAAAAGAAAAACCTTTCTAGGGCAGCCCCAACTCTAAAGGGGAATGTGTCCTGAGATACCAGGACCATCATCCACCACCTTGCACCTTCTCCATTTGTCTGGGGTGTATTTCAAGAAGTTTGTCTTTCTCCAAAACGTATAACTATGCTGAAAAGAAAATAAAAGAATAGAATTCAAGTGTCTCGACTAGTAGTAGAACTAGCAAAACATGATTTCCTACAGATTTGTCCAACACTCAGGTCACAAAGAACCAGCAGAGTCCCACTGTCATACAAACCATGCTATAGACAAACAAACAAACAAAAATTCCTTATGAAAAATCCTGACGAAAACTGGAGATTGGCAAGGGGTTTAACAATAACTCATTGTCCAGGCAAGTTAGAAATAGTGGCAATATTTAAGGAACTTAAATATTTAAGGGGTGTGATGATGGAAGAACAACACAGTGAATTAACCAGCAGAACACACGTACAAGCGTTACACAGACGTCACTGTGGTGATTGTCACTAGTCCATAAATAAAATATTTACTGCCCTCCAAAAGGACCAAAGAGATAAATCTTCCCTCTTATCTACTCTGGGATAACCTATCCTGTAGCAGTAGGTCCTGATATTCCCTGTAACAGTGGCTGCCTTACGTAAACCCATTGCGACTGAAGCATAAGAATGTTGTGATTTATTATTGATTATAGATGGAGTAGGAAGAAGAATAACTGCAAGCTTAGACAAAGCACCCCTTCAGCTATTAACTTCTAAATTAAATAGTGTAAGCACTGAAAAATCTGAGAAATATGGGTACTGACTCTAAAATTGAGATGTGGAGTGCCTTCGCAGGCTTGGAGCCCAGACACTTAAGCTAATCTTAAGCACACTATCTTTTATGAGCATTCTTAGGGGAACTTGGCGTGGAAGCACAGAGTCCCTGGAAGTCAGAGCCATGATTTGTAATAAACTACCCACAGACTTTCAGATGCCATTATGGTAAGAATTTGTTTCCTGCAGTGGGTAACCAAGGAAGTCTCTCATTCCAATCGGGGTTGCATTGGAAGGAATATGGGAGCAGAACCATGCCCAATATGACATTTGCAAGGAGAGAATTATGTCAGGAAGGAAAGGGAGAAGCCTTAGTGTATGAGCATAAAGCCATACAAATTAGATGAAGAAATCTGCAACAGTCTTTAGTGTTAATAGGATGATGTTGCCAGATTTGATCAACCGTAAGTGCAACAATGAATGAATGCATGAATTATAATATTGATTTAATTGTCAATATCTGCAAGAATTGGATGAGAACAACCAGACTAGTCAATGTGCCCTTAAAATGTCAGAATAACTCCTTTAAAAACTAAAATTCTGCAAAACCACAAACATGAAAACTTTAATGACTAGGCGCACTGCACAGCCAGACTGTCTAGAGCATAGAGTGAGAATGATCAACTTCAAGCCTTGTGACCCAAGTAATGAATCTTCTCTCGCAAGCCTGAAATATAATCTTCAAAAGGATAAGGATTTTATTTTTTTTTTGCTAGTTTTTGGAGCACTGACTGGTTTTTCAACAAAACCCAGCTAATGTATTATGACTTTCATTAGCACTCCTCCCAGGTCTCTGTACAAGGAATACCGGTACATTTGAATCGGATTGAGTATATTCCTATTTAAAAGGTGAAGAATCTGCTGCTCTGTTACTTCAGCAAAGGGGATCCAGCTGAAAAAGCTGACTGAGGGAAAATTTCTAGGCTTTCAGAGTTGTCTCTGGATTTTAGATGCAAAATGTTTCTTATTGTGGCTTCTTCTGTTAGATCAAATAACTGATGAAACTGTTTGGAAGGTGCGGCCAAGTCCAAAGTAACCACTTGCTGCAGCTGAGGTGCATGACAACAGATTTTGTTGTAGCTAGGTATAATATCTTCTTTTAGAAATGCCCAGAGCTTTTTACAAAGGACAAAAATTAAACCAGCAGCATACAACTTTTAGAAATGATCCCTTTTGTTCTGTCACAAGCATGAAATGCAGAAGCAATGCAAGATCATACTTGAGGACCCCTGTGCAAGAAGGGTCTAGTAGTGCAAGATTAGGACTATGTCCTGCCACTGCTGGAACCTTTGGCAGAAGTTTCTGGGAAGACTGACAGAATAGATTTTAAAACCATCTCAGTAATTTAAAATATTAATGGTGAACATGTGTTGTGACTGCAGTTAATTAAGTGTTGATAACACAATCTGAGTGTAAACAATTACACACTCCTTGGACTATTTCCTGAGTGGCACCAACAATAGCAACTCTTCCGTACATGGCCCAAACAGCCTGCACCGAGGGTGTCTCAGGCTCCCAGGGGGTGCATGTTGTTCTCTCCTTGCATTGCCACACCAGCTGCTTGGAGGGGTTTTGTTACCATGAGCGTGCCCTGAGTGGTGTTTTCTCGGGGGATGGTACCCTGGGGTGCATGAGGCCCAGCACTGCCAGCCAGGCGTTGGTGCAGCCTCACTTTGACCACTGTGTGCATTTTTGGGTGCCACAACATAAGAAGGACATAAAGCTATTGGAGAGTGTCCAAAGGAAAGCTACAACAACAGGGAAGGGTCTGGAGGGCCAGGTGTATGAGGAGCAGCTGAGGCCCCTTGGTTTGTTCAGCCCAGGGCAGAGGAGGCTGAGGGGCCGGAGGCCTCATGGCGGCCTACAGCTTCCTCCCAGGGGGGCGGAGGGGCAGGCGCTGAGCTCTGCTCTCTGGGGACAGTGACAGGACCCAAGGGAACGGCATGGAGCTGTGTCAGGGGAGGGTTGGGGGGGGGTTAGGAAAAGGTTCTGCACCGGGGGTGGTGGGCATGGAACAGGCTCCCCAGGGCAATCAATGGGCACAGCCCCAGGCTGCCAGAGTTCAAGGAGCGTTTGGACACCGCTCTCAGACACAGGGTTTGGGTTTTGGGTGGTGCTGTGGAGCCAGGAGCTGGACTCAGTGATACTTGTGGGTGCCTTCCAAATCAGGATAAGCTATGATTCGATGATGCTATGATTGGAACTGGGCTACCAGATGGTAAAGACAAAAGTGAACTTCAGGAGTGCTCCTGGGAGGAACTCAGAAGCTCAAACAGGTGAATGCCTGCATTTGTTCAGGATATGATACACCAAGAAAATTGGAGTGAGTGACAGTGAATAGTCTTTTCTAATAAAAACTGTAAGTATTCTTAAAAGAGCTCACATCAAAATCTGGTATGTCCTTATCATTCCTTAGTCAATGGCTGCTGTGACAATGATCACTTAAATTCTAGCTTCATGGCTCATAAGAAGCTCTACTGCTCTCTCACATAGAGGTTTAAAAGCTGGCTTTGGTGGCAGTGTTCCCATGTGGTTAGTACTACAAAGGGAAGATGGTAATCAATAGCCCTTAAATCTGAAGCCTTGGTGTGGAGGCCAGTGGAAGATGTAAAAATGGGTGAAAAATTCCTTGAACAGGAACAGAAACTTACACCAAGACAACACCAGTGCTGGAGAGAGCCCGGCATCATGGAGATATCATGGAGATATCATGGCGATATCATGGTGATATCATGGTGAACAGCTGCACCTCTGCAGAATGGGAAGGAAGGTGCATGAAGGCTGTGGGAATGTATGGGAACAGAATTATCTGCACAGAGCAAGAATTCTGAAGGCCTGGGGGCAGAGTAGAGTTCCTGGCCCTGCTCTGCTTGTGTTTCTCAGACAGAGGGTGCTAGGGTAAGGGTGATGCTGGGATGATCTTAGTTCTGAGATTCAGTGTGAAAGAGAACTGGCATTCCCAAAGGAATAAAGAAAACCTGAAACTGATATTAAAACTATTTATATTCTACTTTATGCCAAGAAAAATAGTTTATACTTAGTTTAATATCATAACTGCAAGTCCAAAACCATCACTGCTAGCTTCTAAATACAGAATAGAATCTGGGAGGAGGCAGTAAGAAAATATATGTTTTGGCTGTATTATTGCAGCAGGGAAGTAGCCAGAATTCATCATGGGCTTGAACAAAACCAGGAGTCTTAAAAGAAATACTACTTCTAAGTAGTCTTTAGACATGAAAATGCTTTAAGGGCCTATAAACCACATAATGTTAGCTTCAGCACAGATGGCCCCTACAATCTGGCTATAGCTTAAGTTACTCTTTTTCTAGTCCAATTTTTTTTTCCAGTACTGATTTTTACACTGTCTTCGGAGTGTAGCACAGAAATCATTAGCAATGGATGTTCTCAAGGATGCGAAGAGGAGATTTTCAGCACGTCCTAGTGCTGGTGAACTAGTAATACTACCAGTGCAGCCAATGGCTGGGTGTTGTAGGGCTGTGCATGAAGACTGGAGTCTTGTGCATGGCCAGGACCAACACTTGAGGCAGTGACTGGAGAACCTGCGGGACAACACGCTGTCCACTTTGTGTCCTGGCAAGCAGAGTATTTGGTTTTCAGTTCAGCTTGGTGTTTGTTCTTCAGAAATCATATGGAAGCATTCACTGAAGATGCATTTAAGTAAGAATGCAGCATCTGGGTACATTTAAAATTCACAGTGACACCATCTCATTTACATCTGATTTCATTTCTGAAAAAGATCACCATGTAAGTGTGGCTAAATTTTGGAAGGGAATGCAATACGTGGCAATGTGGATTGACTACCCCACACCTGCACAAAAACAATTTAATGAACACTGCTCTCCCCATAGTCTACCAGGAACCCTTCTGAAGACTCCTGACAAGAATGATTGAGGATTACCAAGAACTGAAGGTGCGGGCTACTTACAGAGGAGGTACCTTTCCCTTGCATACAATGCAGTAGCAGATGAGAACACCTACAGTGAAAACACTAACATACAGTAACGGACATAGTGGTTGTTCAATATATAGCAAGGCAGATTTCACAAGGGCAGCATGTTACCATCAAGACCCAAACTTGAATACTCTGCCTCATTTAGGGACACTGTTGAAATGACTAAGTCTATGATTTTTTTTTATTTTTTTTTTCCACCCTTCTGAATCTATTTTTCAGATCTAACTTTCAGATTCTATCCAAGAAAATGTGTTTTCCCTCCTTAGGGAAAAATAGATATGTATATAATGCTAATTAAGGATGCCTTTGTAAGTCAATGCCTTAAGAAAGATATTTGAGATACCTGTAGCTAAATGTATCACAAGCTGTAAAACCTTCCTTCCATACAGAGTTGAATGATGTTGTCACTTGACCACAGCTGGTGTCCCAGGCAGTGTACATACACATACAGATGTAGCACTGGCTTCACTTCAGCAAGCAAGGCATCTTTGTTCCTAATGCAGACTTTGAGAGGCTTGGAGCCATGGTGAGGCAGCAATCCTGTGTCAGCAGCTGTCACCACTCAGAAGCTCTAATTATAGTCACTCATCACCCAGAAAGTCAGAGTAGGAAACTACATCTAGGTTAAACTCAGGTATGCTGGATTCTAGAATATTGCCTATCCCTTCTCTTTTCCATAAGGAAAAGGGCGCACAAAGGGGAAATTACTGTTAAGGCCTTGCTCTATAACATTGAAACTCCTGTATCTTGTCACTTTGTACCAACAAGGAAAATCTAGAGGGTGCTACATGATCACTAAAACTGCAGCTGCTGAGCGGCTCCTTGTAAAGTAACCCTTGGAACAGGAGAGGCGTTTCGCAGCAGCTATTCCTGCATGTAAAGCTGAATGACGATTTGATGTTGAATACATGAATTTCATACATCCTTTGTATTTGGAGGCTGATACAGTGGTGGGCGTAACCTGAAACTAGCTGTGCTGGCCAAGCTGGACGTTCTGCTGAATGCTTGTTGGGCTGCATGGTCAGCTGGCTACCTGTGACAAAACTGCTCAGCCCACGTACCTGTGTTGTTCTCAACTAGACGTCATAAGTTCCAATTGCAAATCTTCATAACCACTGAAACTAACTATAAAATAACTTATTTTATAACTGTACACAATACTGTGGAAGAATATTTTAAGCTGGCTTTCCCATGACCACAGCAGAACAGCTGGTGTGGAAGGACGGGCAGACACAGAGGTGCTGGTTCCTTTTGAACGCCCCCTGTTATCTTGAGGCTGTTTAGGGCACCATTAGCTTTGCTCACTCAAACATTGTCTCTTGGCTACAAAACCTGAAGCATCACAGCTGGCTGTGCTTTGTCTGATCCTTCAGCTCTGAGGGAGGTCCATGTTTTCCTCCCTAAACAGGAAGTCCGCCTAAATTTAAACATCACCTTTTTTGTTTGTTTACCCTTAGAAACAACAGCAAAATTTCATTTGCAGCAGAAAAGGCTTGCATAACTGACATGCCAGTCCAGTTAATTACTTTTCTCTTTGTCCCTTCCAAGCTACCCTATTCTTAACAAAGCCTGGAACAGAAACGAAGCTGGAACTGCATCAGAAATACACTTGGACTCACTCCTCTGGCAGGATTGTCTCTCTTAGACAGGTTGCGCTCAAAAACACTGAAGTCAACAGAGGATTCCATTGCTCTTCTTGGAACATCTGGTGGGAAGGTTGGATTTACAGAAGCAAAAGTTCAGTCTTACTTTCAAATAGAAAGTTACAGTTTTTAGCAAGTGTAACCGAGGAGGTGAGGAAACATTGTTTGGTGTTGGAACCCAGCCAGGTAATTCAAGGAGCTGCATCAGACTTGAGAGTCCTTTAAAGTAGCATGGAGAGAAACAGGCCTGAACCTGTGAAAGATGCAGACCTGAGCTGCACTTCTCTGCAACACAGTTGAACTGAATAAATCCCAGTTTATGGAATGAGAAGCACCTGTCATAACACAACTGCTGAAGAGCAGCAACAGGTAACACAGTGTGAGCTACTTCAGTGGTCCAAGGATTGGTGTTAAGGTGATGCCTCTAGTCCATAGTGATTTCCACCTTGCTACTATGGGAGTGAGAAGAAATAACTTGTAAGCTGTTTTAGCCAGCAAAGACAAATCTCTCTGCTCAGTTACATGGGATCTTCACTGTACTTCTCAGACTATGCAAACTTGAGTGGTCAAAATGCTTCTATAGTATGCCAATTGAAAGATTTATTTAATTTGTTGTAGGTATTATTGATTATATACAAATCATTAAAATAATGACTTTGTAAGAGAAAACCAATAGTAATAACATCTCTTGAAGTTTCTAACCGTTTAAGTACTCACATATTTGACCTTGCTTTTGCTTCCACAATGCTGCAAACTAATAAATGCCCATACACGGGAAATTTTATAATCTAAAGTTCTTATAGCTCTGATTGGTACATCTGAGTACAAATCAAAGAACTATATTAAAAAAGAATCTCCCCTTCTATTTCTTCTTAGTTTCTCCTCCTTCACGTACTACCAAACTGCTCACATCTTGTTATCCTAAAACACATTTCGCAGCAGTCATCTCTTGCTTTAATAGAACTAGTCCTGTAAGGATGTGTAGGACACAAATGAGACAGTACAACATCTACCCCATTGAGAGCGCTTTCATTCACTTTTTTCTCAGCATAAGAAGTCTTGACACCAGAGCTGCTTTGCACAGATTATAACCATCTTTGGCCAGGAACAATGGTCCTAACTGCAAGGAGAAAACTGGCTTAGTCTGTGCAGTAATGAATAATTTCCCACCTTCTTTCAGCCACCTTCAGAGTTGTAAAGACTAGAATTCATTGTAGCTTCTCTTTAATCCACGCTATAATCACAATTTAAATCATGCTTTGCTTCTTCTCTGATACTACTTGTAAATATTTAATTAAAATGTGTTCACTTTCATACCATCAACCTTATTTTGAATCTGAGCACAAGTAGTGTGGAGAGTACCAAGAAATCCAGGCCAAGCCTTAAAAGCATTCTAAATCACTGAAGTCACTATTTAGTCTAACTTTCCTTATTCGAAGCTGGAGTGCCAGTTGGCATTTTCTCTAGTATGTCGTCTTCGTACCTTTTTATTGCTCAGTTAACAGTAACTGAAATAATCTCAGAACTGCTACACAGCATCATTTACGGATAGAGCGCTAACTTTGAAACCTGCTCATTCAAGTCACTCTGCCTATGGAAAAAAAACTTCAGAGCACTAGAACCTGAAGCCTATGTCTTACATTCTACAAGAAAATGTAAAGGAAAAGGCCAGCACCGTG
>VXAV01009742.1:148911-192373 GCA_013399715.1 Alectura lathami
AAAAAAAACAACAAATCAACCAAGCAAGACTCTTGAAGAGGCCGATCTACTTAAGGCAGAAGACTTGTTAAATAAAGGCGGAACTGCCTGTAATCAGTTAAATTTCCACTTCCTTATTACTGGATAATATTGGACCCAAATGCATCCTGAATCAAGAAGTAATGCAGCTGAAAAAGAAGTCCTGCCCACCCCTTTCCTTGATGTTGACACTATTGTTTGCACATCTTCGTGGTAAACTAGAAAAAGGTGTTAATTTCTGAAAATACAAGTTCAAAAACAAGGGAAATAACTATGCATCTAATTTTATATAGGTTGAATTATAATTCAGTCAAATTTTCTTAAATTTATCATATATGCAATTGACTTCAAGTGCACCTCTCAATGTTGTTCTCACTACTTTTAAAAAGCACACAAAACCATCACGTGTACTTTACCATTTAATAGAAAAAATATTGCCACCAGCACATCAGTTTCTTAAAGAGTTATCAAACGCTGTGCTAAGAATTAATTTTGCAGTTAGAGTATAAAGTTCAGTTATGAATCTAAGAAAAGGAATTTATAGCAGTTATTTGAAGTTGTACACATCAAGGGAAGCAGCACCATGACTTAATGAGGAACAAATCCCATTCATAATTTAAACAAGTAGGAGCCCAATTCATATTAAAAAAATACTAGTATCAGTACCACACTTACTAATATACCCCACAAAAACCTAAATAATCTGAACAAGCAAATCCTATTTTATATCCTCAAATTTATTGCTTTGTGATGCTATTCTGCAGAGTTCTTTGTAACCTAGCTATATTGGCATCCAACGCTGCTAAGCCATTCTTAAAGTCCTCTTCATCCTGAGAAGTAAATGTTGAGAAAGAGGATGCACTCCACTCAGACTTCGTCGATACATTGTCAAACGAAATAAAACTAACATCAGCTACTTCACTGCCTTTCTTCTCAGAAACATCTTTCTGAAACAGCATCGGAACACAAGGCTGAAGTTGGCCTGCTTTGCCTGTGAAGTCTTTCGCAGCCCCACTTGAAGTGCCTTTTGGCCTCGTTTGGACTTTGTCTCCTGGCTTCACTTTATCCCCTGTAACTTCAAGTGTGTTTTCCACAGTCGTTTTCATGCTGTACCCAGCACTCAACTTATCCAGAACAGCTGGATCCTTTGACATTTCACATCTATTCTGCTGCACAGAGCTCAAGAGCTCACAGTTGTAGTCCAGGATCTTACAAGCCCCTTTAGCATGGGGCAGTACTTTAGTTCTCTCAGAGACTAGCTGTTTTTTGGAGGCACTGCTAGTCAATGGAATATAAACAGTCTCATCCAGCTTGCTTTGTTCATCTATCAAAGTCCCAGAATCATTAGCTGGTTCTGCATCTTGCTTCAGTAAGGTTGGTGATATTCTGGAAGCTGCTGTTTGTTCTTCTGAGAATGTATGGTTTATTTTAGCTCCTTCACCAGCAAACTTTTCATAGGCTTGATTTAGCATTTGTAGTTCCCTGTTTTTATTTGAAAACTGAACTCCTGTATCCGTCAAAATATGATCCATTTCTAATTTTTTAAGGTAAGTGAGTACTGAAGTATTCCCAGAAAATGAATCAGGTTGCATCTGTTTCTCATGGTCATCCAAAAGAGATTTTGAGAGACCTTTTTCAGATTTGGGCCTAGCATTGTCTGCTGTGAGGTCTGACAGAAGCTTGGCCATACTGCCCTGCAAGGTTCTGTAAAGATAAATGTATCAGATTAACTATAGTTTTGGCAAAGGTTTTTCCAAAACTTCTATATAAAAATCAAAACATCAGATTTGTCAGACTGCAGCCAAGTTACAATTCTTTCTATATACGGTGTGATAGAATAGTAACATAGACTGAAGTAATTTGGAATTGTTTCACATTTCGTTCTTCAGCTCAGAGAAATGTGCCCAGTGCAACCCAAGAAGTTATTTAGATTATTCCTGATTTATCTGCTTTGAGTACTACAAAACAAAATAAATGGATGCAAACGAATTGTTAAAAAGCATATAGAAACAGCTTCCAAAATCAGTGAGAAAGTTGTTCCAAATTATTCTTCCCATTGCTTCTAAAGGAAAAAAAAAATGCAAAAGAATGAATTCTCATTTTCTTAAAAAAATAAACACTTAGAGCTTTCACAGATATATACACACATTATGTAGCACATACATGCAAACATGTAATAAGACATCATTATACTGCCATCTGGTGGTCAGTGTTTAATAGCCAGAGAACCGCACAATGTATCTGAACTTGTACTAAAGAATCAGAAATAATGACTAAAAACACTGTCATTCCAATCAGCACCAACTATTACCACAACAGACAACAGTTCAGCCTCCTCTGCACATCATGTCCAAGAAAATTTTATGTACACACCACCCTGGATGTGAAGAAAGCTCTGTGAGCCCCCAGCTTATCACCAGATTTATAGAACACCACGATGAACTAAGGTTCACAGTAACAGCTAAGAGTTGGTGAGTAACACAACCTTCCTTCAGCGATCCAAATTCTCCCACCCTGACTCATAACTAAAATCTGGGCATAATCTAGTCCAGGTGCATGCACAGCGAAATAAGGGGCTGCTCATTCCCACAGGAAGAATTTGCTGTGGGTCTTGAAGACAGATCTTTCTGCAAGCTCTTCTCATGGGAGACTGACTTCTGCACCAGTAGAAGAGAAAAATCTCTCCTTAATTCAAGTCAAGAGTTAGTTTCCTAATTCTAAAGCTTTTAGGGAAGTATCAGCAGGTTTTCAGACCCATGCTCTTCCCATGCATCTCCTTATGGGCAGCCTGCTACAAGCATTAAGACTTCACCTAAGTTCTGCCAGGCAGCATTTCACTTCAAAACAGAACCAATGTCATAGAGCAGGAAAACTCTGCTCTAAAGAAGCAGAAGAATGCACAGAGAGAGGATTTAGCCTACACCACCTCCTACGCTGAAGACACTGGTGTGATACTAAAGATTACAATAATTCAAAGTATGAAGAAAAAAAGTGATGTTAAGAAGCAAAACTAACACTTAGCAAACAGCACCTGGTTAACTCACGCAGCCTGTTAACCTCTGCATCACGCTGGCGTAACGTTATCCCCAAAATCTTGTTTTCCTTCTCTGAAGCTTCCAGCTTAAAGTGAAGGCTCTTCACATTTGCCAATGCCTCTTCCACTTCTAAAATGCCAAGAATAATTTAAGTAATTATTCAGGTTTTGAAATGTTAAATGAAGAACAAACAAATTCCAAACACATACCAATCCTGAGCTTGGTGGAATGAATATCATATTGCTGTTTGTTTTCAAGTAAATTCTTTTCTTTATCTTGAATATCTTTTGCAAGATGTCTATTTTCTTCTTTCTGACTTTCTATTACTTTAAGCAGTTCTTCATTTTTAGCCTGCAGTGACTCGAGGCCTTTCAGGGATTCTTTCAGTTGAGTCTGGAGCATCATATTCAAGGACTGCAAGGAAGCTACTGCCAGAAGTAAAACATACAAAGTTCAGTATGTTGTGTGCTACAGTTTGGATTTCTACACTGAACTAAGATTTTAAGAAATCCTGGTATTATGACTTCAGCTTACAGATAAAAGAAGAGTCTTTTGAAGCAGGGAGATAAAACTTGAACTCCCTTAGTTATCTGTCATCCTCGTTGTAAGAGGGACATAAGGAAACAACCTGCTCCGGAGCACAAGCCCTGAGTTTCAGCATCCACAGTGCTTCAGTAAGCAGAACAATCCCTGCAAATGCAGCTGCATGACCTTCAACAGTTATCTCAGGTACCACTAAAGGCCAGAATACGACCTGTTACTTTTTATTTATATATGTACCTTGATATATCTATTTAAACAAAGTCTTAACAAAAATGCCCGTAACAAACATCATTTTCTATTAGTACTTTACATTCATAGTTGCAGCTCTGTCCAGATGTCTTCTCAGTTCTCTCTCGTTCCCTGAGTTGCTGGTTTAATATCCTTAGTCTCCTGAATGTGAATTGTGAAAAAGCACATATTCAGAAAGTTCAAAGCGAGTTCAAAACCAATGAATTTTAAATCAGTTCAGTGATCAGTTGCTACTCAGAATATAATGTCACAGAATGTTTTAGAAATATGAGGAAGCTTTATTAATATGTTTCTCTTGCATTTCAATCTTTCTTCAACACAGAAGGCCCTTTGCAAGTTCTGGTGAATGTATCTCCCTCTGCTCTGAAGTGAAGTGTGAGCCATATATGCATTTGAGAGCTCTTTTCAGGACAGCTCTATTTCTGTGCCTGAGAAAACACTACAAAAAGAATAAAAGCAAGCTATGCTAATACTGCAGTCTTCAGACAGAAGGATAAGCCACCAAGACAAAGGCCCAACCATGAAGTAGCTGACGCTACTAAAACATCAGTGTAAACTGACATCTTGCTTCAGCATTACTTAAAATACATAGCCTTACCAACAGGCTTGTTAATCTAAATATTGCACTGACAAAAAATAAAGGGCCACAAGGCTTACACCACAGCAATGCTGGAACATGCACTTTAGAACAGACCAGTGAGAAGATCCTCTAGGTGTTTTTGCAGTAGATACAGAAGCACTGGACAGTTACTAACCTACGCAGCTGGGCATTTTCACTTCTGAGAGGCTGTAAAGCTAGTGCTACTTCAGTTTGTATATTCGTGCTCCCCACTACAGCTGGGAGCAATGATATGCAGTCTTCTATTTCATTCATCAATCTCAACATTTCTGAATCACCTGCAAGAGGTGAAGAAAAAGAAATAGAAACACCTGTAATAGGACAGTCAAGGTGATGTCATAGTATCTAATCTTCTTTTAAAGAAAGTCTTGTTTTTATTCTGACCGTTTTATTTATTTTAAACTTTAAAGAACTGTTTATCCTAGCTGTTACAATGTTAAAATACTCCAAAAAAATAGCTTAATATTTCTCCACAGTAAAACATGAAGTGATTAAAGTTGTGGAAAGCCACTCTAAGATGTCAGGTATCTTCCGGAAACTGAAGCACTCACCCATTTAACACAGCTTTTCTGTTATTTTTATATAATTACTCTACTGCACAATGAACGTGTCCTTACCTTGATCCGTTACCAGTGCTCGGAGCTCTCCCAAAAGATGTTTTACCACCTTAACTTTATGGACTGTTTTTTCTGGACTTTCTTGCCTAGGTTTTAGAACTTTCTTTACAAAACCTCGCTGGCTGCTTGTATCTCTCACTGGGGCCTCATCAAGCACATTCAATTCATCTTCTTCACTGACCACCTCCTCGCTGTGCTCTTCAGAAGCACTGTCCTCCTTGTCACCTGAGACAATATGTGTTGCTAGACAATGACAGCGCTTCTGTTCCATCCTGCCATTTGGCATTTCCTGGGTTTGTAACAGGGCCAGGTGAGCCTGTACGCATCTTATCAAGTCTGCTTCTTTACTCTGTAGCTCATGGTTTGGGGTCATCTCTCTGCCAGAAGACAACGGGTTGAATGTAGGCACTGTAGAGCTACCTGATGCACCTGGAGCTGTACAAGGTGCCACACCAGGAAGAGAGTTGGCAGACTGTATTTGTGCAGTAGTAGGAGCAGCAGAAACAACAGGGAAAAACACGGTTCCTCCCATTTGTGGTACACATTCGTTGCCGCTGTCTACAAGAACATCCTGCATAAAGAAGGTTCACATTAAACAGAAAATTAACGTAGAGGTTTTTTAAATGCTTGAAAAACAACAACAAAAAACTCGTCTCATTCACTGTGGTCTTGATCATTGCCATTTATAAAAGCAGTTATACTCCTTAATCACACAATTCTCCAGTATATTGAGGGGAATTGAAGACAGTCCAAACCAGATTTACATTTGACCTTAAATGTTACTGATAACATTAAAGCAGTTCATTTTCAGCTGTTCTGTAAGGAAACAAACAAACAAAAACCCTCAGCAGTGTTTTGTTCCTTTTTTGTTTGTTTTTCAGGACAGGGAAAAAATAAAATATTGAGAAGTAACAGTGTTGCCTTTCTTTTTAAGTTGAAGAATTTCTAAAATGTCAAGATAGCACTAAGTGAACATAGACTGCCTGCAGATGGAAGGTGATTCCACAGTCTTACAGTTTCAAAGTGCAAACCCACTACCACTTCCCCAAGGTGGCAGCTGGTACTCTCCATTAGTTTTACTCTATGCCCTGAAATACACAAGCATTTTAAGATTCTTCAGATACTCAGCATCCGAAGAACTAATCAACTTGATCATTGGTGGGGGAAAGCTTCATATGAGATACGATTTCTTCAACCAGAAGTTGGTTAGTGATCCTACTGCGCATCACTCAGAATATAACCATGAACAGTAATGAGTAATTTCCTGCACCTTTCATCCTTGCTGTCCATTATAGAATTCACCATATAGAAACAAAGTCATTTGAAGTGCCTCCAATTTTACCCTGCGGTATCTACGTATAAAACATTTTAAATGGTAGTATACGCAAAATTTTTCTTACAAAGAAATTACATGAACACAGTAAAACCCCCATAAATGTGTGTGAATAGATATGTACTGCTAATTTAAAATGCTAACTAGTAGTTTAAAACCAAACTTTTACTTACAGACTGAGAATATAAGGGATTAGCTGCATGCTGCAGGGACAGGTCTGCTGTGGAGGTAGGTAACCGACAACTAAAAGCTGTAACGTTTTGATATCCTAAAAGGAAACAATGCTGTTGTAAGTCAGGGCAATCTGGGGCAAAAATTCAGAGTACAACAGTGAGCCCTACATTAACACCACTAACCATGACCTGAGGTAGCAAAAGGAGCTACAGCAGGAATTCCATTACTGCTCTGTGGTGGCTGGCCAGTTATCAGGGACATCTGCGTCTGCACATGATCACACAGTTTCTGATGCATTGCAGGAGACTGCTGACTGCAAGGCACATGAACTGGTTGAACCAGCTGACTTTGCACAGCATTGGCAAGTTCTTTCTCAGTAGATAGGGTGGCAGATGAAACAAGTTTCTTACTTGATATTGGCACTAGAGAAAAAGAAAGACAACTTCAGCTGAGGTTTTTGTTCGGCCTTCTGAATTACAAAATAAATACGTCTGGAGTCTCGCAATGTTGTTTGAGAAAGAAGCAAGCCCGAGAAAATCTGCTTACCAATTTCTTTTCGGATGTGGGCAGCAGTAATGTTTTTTTTCAATACTTTCTTCTTTGAAGGATTTGCTTTGGTTAGCAGAGGCTTGGAAGTAATTCTAACAGAAGCTGTTTTCCCAAGTTGTTTATGGATTGTCTCCTTTCCTATTACTATTTGAAACAAAAGCTGGTCAAAACACAAAATCAAAACAGTCTTATAAAAACTAAAAACATAACTGAAATTGTCAGTAGGTACAACCTGTAGCCTCATTTTGTAAGATATTCTTCAGTAAAGCTGCACAACGGTCAAGTCCATTATGAATAGTATTAACCTGCACAAAGAATACTGCAGTCAGAAATTGAGTATCATTGTTCTCTTTCAGTAAAAGAAGACACTGTTATCAGAAGGGGCTGTTCCCCACTCTATCATCTTTAAAAAAAAAAAAAAAAAAAAAAGGGGGANTATTAGTTTCCGATGCCATTGCAATTACATGAAAATTTGCAACCACCAAACTCTTTCCAAAAAAATCGCAATTGTTTTGTTGCATGGTGTTTATTTGTTGGATTTTACGTTTTGGTAATTGCATGCTGTATTATTATTATTATTATTATTATTATTTCCACTTACAGTTGAACTATTATCTACAGTATATTTTTAGTTCGAAAATAATTGTCTCAACACTACACAGAAAAGACTGCTGCAGCATTGACTCCACACAACTTACACTTAATGGCAAAAAAACCTAACAAATATGGCTATACTTCAGGGAACACAAACAGTATAGTTGTGTTCACAAAATATATTCCATACCTCAATAAACTCTGTCAGAAACAAACAGCCAACTTGCAAGCATCTGCAACATGCAGTATGGACACTCTCAATGGCTTTGTAGGAGCTATTTCTAGTCCAGATGCAGCAGCACCTAAATTAGCACTTTTAATTCCATTGTTTCAGGTGTTTCAGTTCCTGTTCTCTCTAGATAACAGGCAGAACTGTCTTAAAAAAATCAATTAGTTACCTGATCATCAGAATCAGTGGAGCAGAGAGAGTATCCAGCCTCCACATCAGAATGACATCCTTTTCTTAAGCCAAACCTGAAAAAGTCAAAGTTACTTTTCATACTACCTCCTTAATATAAAAAGTTTAAGTGAAGTTACTTCTGTTCAATAACAGTAAGCTAGAAAACATTTTATGAACAAATAACCTTCTCTTTTTGCAAACTCTACTGCTGCAACAAGAGTGTTTAACATATATTAACAGCTGATGTCCAAGGATAATTCAGTCTTTATGGAGCACTCATGTATGGGTAAGTAACTATATGAACCCCATCTTTCATAAATATGATATGCTGAGAGCCAACCCTGTATTTCCACAGGCAAACTTCCTATTCAGTCTGTGTCTGTCTGTTCAGGGGCTGCTTAGAACCTGGCTGTGCTGCCTTCCAGCTGAGAACCTTTTCTGATATATGTAAAGAATTTCTGGCTAGTTGCTATGTATGAGGGATGGGAGGTCCCCGCATGCTCATGTGTGCACTCAGTCTTAGTGGTCATGATTTGAGTCTTACTGCTTTCTTCCACTCGTTAATTTCGCTGCTCCTGTTAGCCTTCCAGAAGATAGTACCTGTTGATTACAGAAACATACTTTCATTTTCACAACATACACTATTGTCACACAATATTTTCAGGATGTAACCGCAGATACCATCCCCCGCTAATTCCCAGCAGTTTGAAGAGGCAGACCTACCAGAGGCCGGTCACAGCTACCCTCAGGCCTGAATCTTGCCAGCTCCTTTCCACAGAACACGCCTCAACAGCACCACGCTTTCTGAACTACAAGCACAGCCAAAGGCTGACCCGCAAAGCACTTCCCAGACCGAACTCAAGCAATCCAAGCATGCCTGAACCGCGGGGATCTCACGAACACGCCACAGCCCCAGCTCACGCCCACCCAACCGCAGACAAAAGCCCCTCGCGGCGACAAACCCCTGAGGAGCGGCAACCCACCCGCACCCCCCGCACCTTCCTGGGGTCAAACAACACCTGTGGAGAGGGCCGAGACCCGACCTCAGACCCAGACTACCCTGAAGCCCCTCGCCCACCCCGCCGTGTAGGACCCTGCCCGCCGCCCCCCACGCACCTTGCAGGGCCGCGCAGCGCCCGCCCTGGNTTAGTGTCCTGTTAGCCTTAATAGCGCAGAAACTAAGAGGGTTTAACTCTTATTTAAGGCTTTGAAGGCCTTCGGTTTAGGGCGGGCGGTTATCCTAAGTTTCTAGACTATGCTGAGGATCATGGGGGAGAGGGGCAGGAGGAGGGCCCCTCCTCCTTCAGACGGAGCGCTGTCGGGGATTGGAGGAGAAGGGTGGAGCAGGAGCCAATCGGATGAAGAGATGGGGAAATGGGCGTGGCTACAGCCGTCTGTCAGCGCGCAGGTGGCCGCTGGGGCGTGGCGGCGGTTGCAGCGCGGTTTCCCCCTCAGGGGCAGGTAGAGGCGGTGCAGGAGGGAGAGGCAGCCGGGTTGGTCGTTTGGAGAGAAGTCGCCTTCAGTCCGCCCAGCGTTATGAGCAGTTAGAAATAAATCTCTGAAAAATAAACTCAACTAATAACTCCCGAAGCTGTGTGTAATTGTGTCACAAAGCTACTTCACTAAAACGCTTGCAAACTTTTGAGGAAAAGACGGTTTCTTCCAAGTAAAATATAGCATAAGTCCGAAGTATGTAAAAAAAATTAAGATATTTCTACAAAAAAAAAAAAAAATTCTACTGTCAATTACTACAACTGTGTATGTTTTCAGTGTTATGTAAAATTTACTTCTTAAAAGTTTATAAAATAATTATTTCCACTTGATGCGTAATCTGATTTAATATGAAAGATACCCAAACCATCAATGATGAAAAATTTTTAAAATAAAAAAAGGTGCACACTAAACTGATTACCCATTGCAGTTAGCCCAGCAGGGGGTCGACTGCCATGAACGACCAGGCTAAAAGTGAAACAATGCTCAGAGAAAAGACCCAGCCTTTCAGCTCATCATATTTCTCTACAGAAAAATAAAAATTGCTTCCTAACGGTCTGGTGCTGAAGTGGAAAACAAGAAAAGTAGCCAATGCTTTACTTTTATAAGGGCTTGTGGATGGTGGCAAATGTCCTCTGGGGGTGGTAACAGCAATGGAAGCAGAGCAACTGGCAGTGTAGAGGCAAACCCATGTGGGCCGCTGTGCTGTGGAAAGACACTGCTGCCCGCCTAGCAGGGTGAATATCACTGCCACAAACCTGCAATGGCAAGCGCTATCTACTTACAATGATGGAAACAACCGCTGGATGGCTGGAAACATGTCGTGTCCCCCACACAACTGCCTGAAACACCATATTAGGCCCTTAAAAGGGAGGGACTCTGCTGCAGAGGGACCAATCCCTGACTACTCTTTCTGAGAAGATATTTTCTTCTAACATACAGCCTCCCCTGGTGCAACCTGAGGCCATTGCCTCTTGTCCTGTCACTTATTACCTGGGAGAAGAGGCCGACCCCCACCTCACTACAGCCTCCTTTCAGGCAGTTGTAGACAGCAATAAGGTCTCCCCTGAGCCTCCTCTTCTCCAGAGTGAACAGCCCCGGTTCCCTCAGCCACTCTCCATTCGCCTTGTGCTCCAGGCCTTTCACCAGCATTGTTGCCCTTCTTTGGGCACGCTCCAGGGCCTCGATGTCCTTCTTGTGGTGAGGAGCCCAGAACTGAAAACAGCACTCGAGGTGCGGCCTCACCAGGGCCAAGTACATGCAGACAAAAACCTCCGCGCTCCTGCTGGCCACGCTGTTTCTGACACAAGTCAGGATGCCGTTAGCCTTCTTGGCCACCTGGGCACACTGCTGGCTCATATTCAGCCGGCTGTCAGCTAGCACCCCCAGGTCCTTTTCCTCCACACAACTTTCTAGCCATTCTGCCCAAAGCCTGTAGCATTGCATGGGGTTGTTGTGACCGAAGTGCAGGACCCAATGCTTGGTCTTGTTGAACCTCATGCAGCTGGCCTCAGCCCATTGATCCAGCCTGTCCGGATCCCACTGCAGGGCCTTCCTGCCCTCAGGCAGATCAACACTTCCTCCCAACTTGTTGTCATCTGCAAACTTACTGAGAGTGCACTCAAACCCCTCATCTAGACCATCAATAAAGATATTAAATAGTACTGGCCCCAGTACTGACCCCTGGGGAACACCACTCATGACCAGTTGCCAGCTGGATTCAACTCCATTCACCACCACTCTCTGAGCCCAGCCATCCAGCCATTTCTTTACCCATCGCAGAGTATACCTGTCCAAGCAATGGGCTGCCAGCTTCTCCAGGAGAATGCTGTGGGAGATAGTGTCAAAGACTTTACTAAAGTCTAGGTAGACTACATCCACAGCCAGCCCCAAGCACACCAGCAAAGAAGAACCAAGTGGAGGCAGCTGATCCAAGATGTGTGGTGTGAGATGGAGCCAGGCCCCAGCAGCCTGAGATGCTGCCCAGTTCCCAGCAGCCCTGCCATAGCAGCCCTCCCATCACACCCACTGAGTGACCTGACGTGAGCCTCAGCCAAGTGTAAGAAACACCTCACAAAGTCGGGTCTTCCCCACCAGTCCGGCCACAATGCGATTTCTGCTCCTTTGGGGATCCTCGAGTGGCAGGTCCTGCAGGGTGGGAGCTCTGCAATCAAAATACACAGAGCTTTGGGCTTTGCAGGTTTAGTGGCCTGCCCTGCCGGAAAAGTGAGATATCTGCACAAGGGGCAGATCATAAAACTGCCTGAGAACCTCAGCTTGGCTGTGCAGCCCAGCTGACCTGCAAGTCCTCGGACACAAATAGTAAGCTGGTAGCAAGTCGAAGGGACTTTGCTCTTAGGTGGTGCAGAACCTTCCCTAGCTGTCCTTTAAAACACTCACATAAATGGACCCTAAAGGATGGACAATGCCTCAGCCAGGTTTCACACACATTGAACAGAACCTTAGTAGTCTGTGCATGTTTGCTTTTGCTAGCTGAATAAACAGACCTTCTGAAAACATAGCATTCAAAGCAATTACATTTAGCCAGGCTGAAAATGTACTTACATTGCTCTGTTATTAAGAGCACTGTAGCAGAAGTGTGTATAAATATTCAACACCTGTGCTCTCCCAACACGTAATTTGTGTGGTTATTACGTATTACTACATTAACATTTGCACTGAAACGTGCTGAACTGAGTAAAACCTTATTTTGAAGGTTGTAATCTTGTCAAAAAAAAAAAAAAAAAATCACCTTCTGGAAGGATTTTGGGACTCCTTCGATTTTTAACTTTGAAATTTTAAATGTAAGGAGGGAAACAGCTGAAGTCCCCTTTTAGTGTTGCTGAAGTAAAGGGTATACACTGGAAGAATAGAAAAGACATGGCAACTAGCAAACCAGTGCCAGAAACATTGGAATTGTTTTTTTCTTGAGGGGTTTCTGGGACTTCATGGGTGATTTCTCACTGTACATGAGAAATTGGAAAGGTTGTTCTGTCTGTCCGTCCATCCATCCATCCATCCATCCATCCTTCAATATATGTGCTACAAACCAAAAAAGGGAAGATAAATAGCAATGTGTATGTAGTTAAGAATGAAAGTCTACAGAAAATGAGTGTTTCGTTTCTCAAAGAGTGGACATCCCTTAGATGTCTTGGTCACAGTAAAAATACTGTCAGAGAAAGCAGAAACTTAGTAGAGAATTTTACAGTTTGATAAAAATATGACAAGAAGTTTAAGCTGGACATTATTGATACTAGAAATGTGGTACAATTTCAAAGCAGGTTGGCAGAATACTCTGCAAAATGTAGACTTCTAATCAGTGTTAATAAAATACATGCTTTCATTTAGTCATACTTACTGAAAGCCACTGTATGGAAGAGACTATATAACCTGTTTGTTTCACAAGGCTTGTCATCAGATTTTGATTTTGTAATGTCTTTTGAAGGGATTAATATGTAATTCATGAATTTCTTCTACCTAGTATGTAAATACAATGGGAAAAAAAATAAAAAGCTTTGGCCTGCCTGCCCATATTGAAATAACTTATATGAAGCATATTAAATGTTCTTCACTTTGAGAAGTTCTCACAGGGACAACCAGATTTTCCTGAAAATTGGTTGTATTGTGCTCCAAGAAGTTCTGGTGCATGAATTTTGCGTGCCACAAGATGGCGAAACGTGAACAGAGCATGGTGAACAGCACACAGTGACTTGGTATTTCCTTAAGACAAATCAAAATTTTGCTGCAGTAATGTTAGGACAATTCCTCTGATATCTCGTAGACTGTCTGTCAAAAATTGTATTTACATGCAATTTTACTGACAGTAGTAATGTTTTATTAGTGAAAGAGTATGTATGAGTAGTCTTTGGCTAAAACTTCATGATATCATTTATTTATTGCTGTACTAAATATAAAATCTACTGTGACATCAACATGGCCTTTAAAAATGCATAGGCTATTTCCACAGCACCAATACCATGTAGTTGCTATAACCAATGCTCTGCTAATCCTCCAGTTGGCCCAGTGTGTGTAGTGAAACAGTGCAGTCTTCAATATATAAACACCTGCTGCTCTTCGCTGGTATTCAGGAGGAGAGAGAGCCCTTCTGAGATCTGCAGGTGAATCAATCACACCAGTACATCTCACTAATCATGTCAGCTCAGTAACTTGTGTCTTCCTTTGTTAATAGGAACTCACAACTCGTTGTCTTTTCTCTGTGGCATGGCTAAAAGAATCAAGATAGCAAAGCATTTAATGCTGGGAGAAATATCGAGGTGCTTTTTTGCATAGTGAAGTATGTGACTGTATTACGGGGTTGGTAACATTACTTGATAGCTAGGTATTCAGCTTTCTTGTGGTTATGAGAGAAGGCTGCAGTCTGCTTCCCATACAGAATATCGATTGCCCTTAGATCCAAAACCACTACCTGCCCTTCAATTAGTCAGGAAAACATGAACTGAAAATATATGTTATGGTACCAAGTTTCCCTCATTTTTTTGGTTCTCTTTGACAAACATTGTCTAAATATTAGGTAGTGGTGAAAAATGCTGACACGTTTCCTTTGACACAAGAAGTTTGATCCTGTCTTCTGAATTAACTATGCAAAATCAGAGTGAGTAAGGAATAGCAAGACAGAGCCAGGGTATTTCTCATCAGTGATGAGTGATGCTGGAAGCAAAGGGACTCTTTACCCTTACAGCTAAGGCATAGCGCTGCAGAAACACCTTTAGCAACTCATTAGATGAGGCTTACAGCCTCTGTCAATGATTCTCCAGCTGTCTTGCTCAATGATTAATCTGTCGTGAATTGTCTGGAAAGGAAAAACTGAAAAAGAATCTACTACATATATACTGGCTCCACTGATCCCTGAAAGAATATGGTTAAGGTAATTCCCTTATCTTTAAAAAAGTTTTCCTTCTGACAACAAACAAACAAACAAACAAAAACCAAAGTCTGGATTAGTCAATGATACCGTTAAAACTCCTGATTCCTACATCTCTTATTTCAACACTTAGATTAACTCAAAATCCAGGACAACATAAAAGTAGGTATTAATTTACCACTCCAATTAGATTACACGCCAAGGCTAAAAGCTTCAGTCACTCAATTTCTTCAGAAAATACATCCAATATTCATTACACTTGCAAATAAGTCTTCCGGGATATCAGAATTTTCTGTAATCCAAAATTGGGCCAAAATACTTGAACTGGGTTTGACCTAGGCCTTTTGTTTTGTTTTCAAGAGTCTGTGCTGATAAGGGGTTAGGTATATAGGGAGCACCAGTGATATCAGAGACTAACTGGATGCCTGAAGCACACCTTTGGTGGGTACAGTTACAGAAGATTATAGCAAGAGTGCTCCATAAAGAAAATGGAGAAAAGCACATAGTGATTACAAGTTATAAAAATACAGATAGAATTAACAGTGTGAGTACAGGAAGTAATTGCTTCTATAACATCTGGAAGGGTGTTAATTTCACATATAAGTGGCCTAAGTATAATTTTAAACTTGTTAGTGGACATTTATTCATGCACAGTGTTTCTTTGGCTACAGTGGTATGACTTTGGTGAGCAAGTTATCTGAGTATTAAAGCCACCATTCTTCAGGGCCAAAAGAAGCACAGCTGAAGAAATAATCTACTTTCAACTATATAGAAACAGGTAATTCAGTTGAATTCACCATATCCACTATATTTATATTAACTCTATAGAATATTTATGGACAAAGAAATGAAAGAAGATTACGCAAACTGAAAATGTAGTCAGTGCAACGATACTGATGGAATAATAAATATAATGGAAAGCCTATGGATGTAAATTACCAATCTCTCATATATGTGACCCAGAAATAGGAAGATATTTCCTGCTCTTTGACACAGGACCTTCAAGAGCTCTGGTGTGACATTTTCCATTCTGACCAAGGCACCCCTTCCTGATGGCTGGCTTGCTAGAGGAATATCAACAAGAGGCCACGGCAGAGGTACAACAATTAAGATGTATGGCACCAGCCTTAAGAGGCCTAGATACAGAAGGCAAGCTGAGAGGTCATGTGGTCTCTCCTTCTGCTCCAAGCCTGGATCTGTGGTGCCTGTGCCCTTCCTGGCAACAGTTTGTTTAACCTGTTCTTGAAGATCTCCAGCCTTTTATCATGGTATTCTACTTGACACAGCCTTGAGGGTATTGGTGAACAGCCCAGGCCACTCTCCCCTGGGGCCTCAGCCACTCCTTCCCAGAGGCCCAGGAGCCCCATTGTCAGCCCAGCCTGGGGCCACCCATCTCTGTCGCAGCAATGCCAAAGGATGCTTATCTCCGGCTCCACCAGAGCTCTGCCCTGCTTGGCCATAGTCTCTCTTGACCCAGCCTGCTGTCTGACTTCTGGAGACTTCAGCTGATCTTTCTTGAAATACAATGCCCAAAACTGGACAAAACACTCCAGCTGACCTTACCAATCCTAAAAATAGCAAAGGGTTACCTCAGTTGGCTATAAATGATATCTCAGTTTATACTTCCCAGTACAATATTTTTCTCTTTTGTAATAACATGATGTTTTTGACTGATGTTGAACTTGTATTACACAATAGTCCTCAAAACTTTTCCTGCAACATTGTGAGCTACCCAGTTATTCCCTAAGTTTGTAAGTTGCTACTGATCCCTGACTCACTGTAAAACCTTGAACATTCCCTGACTCAATGGCTATCATTTCTCCACAAGATTAGTCTAATATGTTAAGATATGTTGAGAGAGTTTTTAAGGTAGGTTTCATCCCCTAGGTCCTTGGATTAGAATCTTCTCCCTTTAATCCACACACTTGTTGTATAAGTACTTTCCCTTTCTCTTTTGGATCAGCAAAATAATGAATAACATGGACATTTCCGTTTTCATTTAAGTCAATGTTAACACCATGTTACGATAGTTAAGTTTTGTCAAATGACTTTGTAAGAAAAAATAAGTACATTGTATCTGGTATACTACTTGATTATTCCAGTTTAGGATTGCTGCTGCAGTGGATTGGCTTCAGAATGTGTCATGATGCTGTGTTTTCTCCCTCTTCTTCCCTTGGGCATGGTTCCTAGAGCTGTATCTCACCCATAGCTTTACTTTCAACTTCATTCTAGACCAGCAGAGACAGAAGTGGTGGACTCAGTCTTAGCACCTGTGTGAGGACATGGAAGAAAACTGATGACCTACAAGAACTTGTTCCTGTGCTCAGTGTCTCCCGCTGAAACTCTCTTCCACTTACAACTCTAACCCCTGTTCTAGTTCCAGTAGTTGTAATTCCCCGTGGTTTATTCCCATTTCTTTGCTTTTCCATGCACCAAAAGTTTTGGTCTTTTTGATATGATGGATCTACCTTTACAGCATTCAATGATGGCTCTTTGCTTCTGGTCACCTCCTGAGGAGTGTGACATCTCATGTGTTATGTTCTGATCTTACTTGGCACTCCAATAGGTAAAGAGTACGTCTTTCAGTGTGGGCTTAGAAAAGACTGGCTTCTAAATGTGCTGGAATTTGGATTAGATAAGTAGCTTTGGCCCAAAATGCAGGCTTTGCAAATTTTGAAAGATTTCCAGATCCCGATATGAAAAAAATGTCATATTCCTTTAACAAAAAAGTTAGGAAGGCGGAGCTAATTTTAAATGTTTGGTTTAGTGTTCAGATTTTACTTCTGCATGAGAACCAGAGGATGAAACTGTAAACAACTATTTGGTGCTTAATGTGATTAAACGTGAAATGAATGAAAAAAATACTGTTATAATAATCCCTCAAGCGATTACCAACAGATAAAATAGGACTTGAAAAGTGTTAGTTCAAAAACAGTAAAAGAAAAATTACTTTTGGAGGTGAATCCTACTGTGAAGAATGCTAATGAGACTGATGGATCAAGAAATCATGCCAAGAAAATTACAATAACCTCCTAAATGTTTGTAAGTCACACTGCAGAAAAATAAAACTGACACCCCAATAGCTTCACCCCTTCAGGCGCTGAGCATATGTATTTCTATACCTGAAAAATTACCACCCCATTAATACCTGTATTCTTTGCTCCGCTTAGTGGAAGTTTTCCAGAATAAGTCTGGTAAATCCCACATTGCTGTTTTCAAGTCACTTAGCTCCTTTGCTACTACTACTGCTTCCAGCTGTTCATGCTTCTCTTCCCAAAAATTAGCAAGGCTTTGTCATGAAATACCTCCCTGTTCACAACAAATTGTCCTATAGCAGATAATTTCATCCCATTTCATGGCAAATATCTCAGTTCTTCATAACTTTCCCACCACCTTAACAGCATCCTCTCTGCCACTCTCCTCGGAGTATTGAGTAGTTCCTGCCTCATGCTCACCCTTACTCCAGTTATTTTGCTTGAGAAGGAGGTACAGTTTGAAACCAGCCTGAGGGGTGGCTGGGGAACAGATGTGAGAAATGGCTAAGGAGATGACTGAAGAACAATGTCCTGGTTCTAAACAGTCTGTCATACAGAATGCCTAAAGGTAGCATTGTACAACAGGCTTATGAATATAGTGGGGCGACAGGGACCCTGCACGCAGCTTGTCAGGGAACTTGCAAACAGATTTGTACAAATAGCGTGGGGAACTGTGTGTCTGGGAGACAGGGTTCTCCACTGGGATAAAGGGGGTTGGACAAAAAGCAAGAACCGGCTCCAAGTGTACTTCTCAGCAAGCGTGTGAACATGTGCGTTACAGTGGGGCTGCAGCACAATGCTATTTGGAGGTCCAACTGGGGTACCAGCTTCTAGAATTGTGTGTTTAAGTTAGGGCGTGTTTAATGTTAAAACATATATTCCTAAGGTTTGTGTATCCCCCGAATCCCCATTTAAAATCATGCTTCCAGTGGAATGATGTTAGGCAGGCAGCCTAAAATCTCCAGGAGTTTATCTGAGCTCTGAGATGTAAAAGCTTTCCAAGGGAAGGCAGGGTCATGGTGAGGCCTGGTCCCTACCCACTGAAATGATACCTTATCTCCCCAGACCAACAAATGAGTATGTGACAAGGAGCTCAGATGGATTGTCTGTTGTCTCTGTATGTTTTCTGAATGGTTCAGTCAAAAATCTTCAGATTGAAAATACCTTAAAGGATGAAGTTAATGTCAAGAGATACAGTGCATACCTTCCTCATTAGGTATTGTCAGTACATAACACAACAGATACAAATACATTGATACCAATGTAAACTAAACTAGAGATCTGACAAAGGAGTGATGTAAGTAATAATAATGTATGAATATGAGAAAGGGAAATATTATACATCTTTGTAATTATAATAGGAGAAGAGCTGGAAAGCTTTTATATCAGAATGCTATCATTCCTGCAGCCTTCCTCCAGCTTTATGGGAGACTGGTGCCTTAGTTTCAGGTGACAGAAACTCTGCTTTATGTAGGTTACAGTGAAGTCCATCCAGAGGTGTATCCTAAGTAACCTCCAGCAGAAGTTGGTAGTATTTAATCTACAAATTAAATAGAAATTGCTATTTTATTCCTATATACAATTTTTTTTCCCCATTACTGATGCCTTTGTTTGAAATCCCATTTTGGCATGTCTTTGAAGGCCAAGAATTGGAGGGGAGATATCCTGCTGCTTGTGGAAGTGGAACAATATAAATATACAACTCTCCTCTTTCAAGCAGTTCTTTATTCTCATGGATGTAAGACGATAAAAAATGTTGCTAAATTGCCATTCACCAAACTTTTCTGGTTATTTGGGCTTAGCTAGCTGAAGTCTGTGCTGAGCTGTTTGCAGGCTTGCTGAGGATCCTTGCTGAGTTCTCACACTCAGATGTGTTCTTGTATCTAACAGTTTCAAGTTGTGGTTAGGCTTTATATGTCTCAGAGAGATTTGTTGCTAACCAGTTAGCACTAATAATATTACTTCCCTTTTCCTATTTATGTCAGAGCAGGCTTTTGTACTTGATGTGGTGGGAATAGGATGGACATCTTAATTACTAAGAGCTGGATCATGCTGCCTTGTAGGAAAACCAGTGGGAGGAACGAAAAAGAGAGCTAGATTCTGCAAAGTTGTTCCTGCCAGAGCTTCCTTCGATTCCTCCAGTGGAAAAGAGAAGAGTTACACCAACTTCTCCTTCTCCTAGCAGGGAGAAGGTGGCACAGGGAATCCTGTCTCTAGCACTTATAAACCATGAGCAAAAGTCACTGGGGGACTTCATTCTCCCCCGGCTGGTGACAGCACTGCTCCAGTATAAGGGTATAGGACCTTGGTATCATATACAGCCAGAAGATTAACATTATCTTCTTTGTAGACTCCCCTTGGCACCTGGGAAATCAACAGCTATTGCTGGGCTTCCTCACCGTCCTGTAGGATTCTCAGAAACCACTTAAGAGTCATCTGAAAATATTCACCCTGGCTGCATATATGTATTTATTTATATCTAGGTACACGTATTTATTTTTCATCTTATTACTATCTAAGCTGGTTTTAGCAGGCATGGAATTTTAAATTTTAAGTGTGTTGTAAGAAGACAGATATAATGGCAAAAACGTAAATTTTCATTCTGTTTTCCCTTTAAGGCATTTTGTGATACAGTATTATACCAAGGTAAAGAAAAAAAAAAAAAAAAAGCAATCTGTAAATATTGGGCAAACTGTCGTGAGGGCTTACTAATATTTATTTCACTGCTCAGAGGGTGCAAATGCAGTAGGATATGGGCACTGTAATTTTTTTTCCTGTGGATTATGAAGAGCAGAAACAAAGCTCAGCTGCTTATGGAGAATGAATTAATCTGAGAAAGTGCAGAGACACTTATTTCTTGAGAATATTCATTTTAAAAGTTTTACTGAGGCTTGATCAAATAATCCACATGATTTTTTAATGATTCATATTTCATTTTTATTCTTTCCTATATTTAATATTATGCAGATTTGCTCATAAACCTTATTAAATAAGAATGAATTTAGTTAATCTATACAGAATCATGAATTCTTAATTTAACATAGCGTGGTAATGTCATTATAAAAAAGAGCTGAACAGTGGTGAGTGGGACAAGGTGTGCAAAGGAATTGTCTCTCGGAGAGAATGCTGCTGTGTGGTAACTGCCTTACCAATGGAAGTAAGCAGGCAGCAGGTTGCTTTGGGCATGGAAACATGCTGCTGGCATTAGGAAGGCTCTGCTTATGCTCCTTCCTCCTCCTAGTGGTCTACCCTTCTTTAGTCCATGTGCTGATAAGGTGAGCAAAGAGGGACTAATCACTCCTTCATAGAGAACACAGATCATCTGACAGAAATAAAATAAAAACAAACTGCCGGGGTGGTGGAGGCATGCTGGTTTTGCATCCTGTCTTATCTTCCAGAAAGAGAAAATGTTTTGTGAGAAAGACAGCAAAGAGGAGCTTGCTGTTTCTAGACCTCCATCTCCCTTAAATAGAAAGGCGAAGACTCGAACATTTATTTTTTCTCTATTTGTAGCCATAACCAAGGGAAACAATAGTCTTACACATATATCCTTGAATAAATTATCTGCTTTAAGACCTTAGCTGGGTGAAATATATATGTAGGCGGAGGGATTTAAGTACTGAATACATTTAAAACTTAGACGTTACTAACTTCATCCCAGGGATACATTTTTCAACAAGCCTGAGAGGTCTAAATCAATTTTTAGTGTAAATTCCTTGCTTGATCTTGATTTTTGCCATCTAATTTGACAATGCAAAGGCAGAAAAATCCACTAGGTTGTCTTCTTCAGGCTTCAAATGTTTTATTTCCTACTTGTCTGGTGCATCATCAAATACAGATTTTTCCTATGTCACCTGGACACCGTAAGGACTATAAGGCAGCAGCAAGGTGAAGCCATAACACCACCTGTGCCATGCTTGTGTGAAAACACAAGTTTCCTTCCTGACCCTGGCTCTGCAAGCAGGGTAGAAAAGAATGGAGGTCATCAGGAGCTGGAGGACAGCAATTCAGTGTAGGAGCTGATGATAAAAGATGACACTGCATCCTCATGCTGGTTTTGTTCGCCCACCTTGTACCCACAGCTGCTCACTGCCTGTCATTCTCTGTGTTCTTCTGACCATTGCAGAGTCCTCACTCCCCTGCCTGCATTTCTCTGTGTCAAGGAGGAGACCGCATGTCCTCATCTTCCTTTTCTTTGCTCAGTCATTCCTGGACACAGAAAAGAGCAAAGCAGCCCACTAGAACTGTTGGCCATAGAGGGATCTGCGTGTTGAGTCCACTGAGCAGCAATGCGTGGACAATGTGCCACTCCCTCAAAAAGTCCACAGAGACCTAGACTCTAAAACCTCTACTGTAACATCTTCTCAGGCTACTTGGCACATGTCTGGGAGGTGTAGGAGCCCCAACCATGAGCGCTGTGGAGCCCCCACAACCACTTACATGACTGGTAGGATCACGGCCATGTGCTGAGCTACAGCTGCTGAAAACGTGTCTTCAAAATCAGCCGTGTGCCCATATGGTGTCAGTCTGCCTGCATGTGCTCTGGTTGCCACCCCCAGTCCTCTTCTTCCTGCCACAGCTCCTATTAAGAAGTTATTTACCGACAGCATTACAGTAGTGCCAAGGTCCTCTGGTGTCAGAAGTTCAGCGAGCACGGCAAAGAAGGCCTCAGTGTTATGAGCAGAACTCAGGCATCCATCTGTGTTCTCCTTCACATGATTTCTCCTACAGTTTCCCCAGGTTAAGTGCAAATATGAAGAAATACTTTGGTGTGGTCGTTAGGCAGTAACTTCTTCAATCACAAAAATTCGGTCACATATCTTAAGGCTGGTTGTGATGTACACCCAAGCTGGTGTTGACACTGGGTTTTACAGCAAACAAATTCATTATTAGAAATTTTATAACAAAAAATAGCCAGCAGAACTTCCACTCCATTAAAAATAGGTTGTTTTAAATGTTGCTGTGCACATAACCTTTCTGAGATCAGTGTCTTGAGTTCAGATTTACAGCATGAGCCAGAAAGCCTGCAAAGGTGGAGCTCAGAGACTGGCTCAGACAGTGAAGAATGCAGAGCATGCAAACTCACCGAGGCTGTGCTGTGACACAACCCAGCAAGTGAGAGCTTCTGGGGCTTCTCAGCATGTTAGAGGTGCTGCTGCAATTACCTTAGAGGGGCTTATTCGTTGATTGAAGCCTAAAAACATTTCTCATGTATGCGGAAGCCTTTATGTAAGCTTTGTGAGGTCCAAGAGTGCAATCGGTGCCCTGAGGAAGGGTTTGTGACAAAGTCTGTCTGCCGCCTCATGCAGAGACCTTGCTGCAGTGAGCACCTTGAGACCGTCCCAGCAAAGTATATGTGCTGAGCCAGTGATCTTGCACAGGCAGCTGTCTTCATGCAATTCCACTGAGCCAGAGGAGGTTAAACAGGGGTGAAATTGATGCAGGGAGGATGGGAACACAACTACAGTTTCTTTGCTAAAATTCTTAGAGATTTTCTTCTCTCCTTGCTGTGGCTTTGGTAAAGCTAACTTGCCTTTTCTAATCATGACTTCTTGTTCTTTAACTGGGAAACCTGGAACTTGTTTGTTGGGGAAATCTTTAAGCAGAACAGGGTGATTTCGTAAGCCTTTTGTTACCAGTAGCTTGGGGGGAACACAAGTTTTATGAATCCAGTCTGTTTTCCTTATTTTGTAGGAAAAGCTTTCAGATGATTTTTTTTTTTTTTTTTTCCTATCCCACACAGTAACTTGGGCAAGGTAGATTCATCTCCTACCCTTGCATTCCTCTGTGGCATCGCACCAAGCAGTTTGGGCAGCCTGCACCACCAAACCTGCGAGCTGAACACGTCGCTGTGTGACAAAGGCCATTGGCAAACACTGAATTCCCTAAATCTTCTCCCATTGTGCAGCTTTATCAGCCCCGGCCTACCAACAAAAAACCTCCAGTTGGATAACCTTCTCCTGTTTTGCTCCGTTTTAAGATTTTTTAGGTATTCCTAATGGAAAGGGATGGGAGAGTTACGAGGAGCATTGTGTAATGAAAGATAGGGATGCTGTGTGTTCCTGGGTGCATGTCTATCTATATAGATATCTACATTTATATATCCATCTATATGTACATCTGTATCTAAATCTTTACACAATTTTAGGTAATAACACTGCAAAACACATAAAGTAGCTAGATTTTTCTCTAGCTTATAATTACTTCCACTTCCTTCAATCCTTTACCATGTAACTGGAGCTCCAATAATGCTGTCAGTATACAGTGAATTGGAAAGTCCCAGCAACTCTATTTTAATAGAATCCATACCATAAGTCAGAAAATAAGATTAAAGATGCTATTTTTAACTTCTGGGCATTATCAGGCTGTAGGAAAAATTGTACACCTTCAGCTGAAGAGAAACTGGCAACCCAGAGCACAAAGACAAAGAAAGATGAAAGCAGTTGAGAAAGAAGAGGAGGAGGTGAACGAAGGAAAAGGGGGTGGAGGAAGTATGAAAGGGTCAGATGGCTGACTAGGAAGGCAAAAAAAGGATCAAAGGGTAGGAAGCCAAGTACTAGAAGAAAGAATTACAATTTTCAGCAGCTAGAGAGAAGACTAGGATAGAGGAGTTTTAATGGTGCACAGTTGGAAAGGGAAACTGAAAGGAACTAAATCAAAAAAATGATAGTAAAACAGAACTTATGGGGGAAACAGCAGAGAAGAGCAAAGAAAAGCAGCTGCTGAATGGAGGAGCATGCTATCATTTATATCAAGGTGGTGGCAGTGAAAGCCTGAAAACAGTAATAGCTTAGGCTTCAGCTGTTCTGGGAGAGGTGCTGGAAATCCTTTCACAGCAGTGCAGACAGAAGTATGCTTTCTCTCAATATTGTGTTCAGCTGAGGCTCTTCAGAAAGCTGGTTGAAGTAATTAGCACAGCTGTTTGTTTTAACATCCTTTGATTGCTGCTTTGCTGGACCTTTTTTTGCCTAAAAACATGTCTACTTAGACATGTTTCTTTCGAACCATCAAGTTACAGATCAAGAAATGGATGAGCAAGTGCTGGTAAATGTGATCCTGCTTGTAAAGACTTGAACTTGGTAGCAGAGGCCAGCTGCTGATATTAAGGTCATCGGGCAGGAATGGGAGAGAATTAGAGTGACTTTTTGGATTTTCTGACTGGTTTTTTCTTTGCCAGTTTTTGTTGCAGTCTTACTCAATAGCTAGTGGACAGATTTGGGGTTTTTGCCATGGGATCCTGTAGTGGAGCGTGTAATTTCCTAACTGTCTTGGACATTTAAGTTGAATGTGATAAGCAAAATCACTTTCTGCACAAGTTTTCCTTTTCTTGTGGTATTTTTTCTACTTTATTCTGCAGTTATTTCTACATTCTCTACTGTATGGCAGATTTTTCCCCATGTTTTCTCAGCTAATGGTCAAGGCATGTTCTAGATTTGGTCCAAGCCAAGAACATAACAGAACAAACTAGACTTATCTTTCTTATAATTTATATGATGAAAGTAAGAAAAAAAAAATCCAGAAAAATTAAGCATAGACACAGTGGTTTCTGAGGAGAAAAAAAAAAAAAAAAAGAGGGTGCCAAGAGAGGAAATGTATTTTTTTTTTAATAATTTATGTTCACTAAAATCAAAATTATTGTTGAGACCCAGTCTGCTTTCAATGGGCTGAGCAGCAGCATTAATACTTGCAGTTTTAGTGCCATTAGTGTGAATGGCAGCAGACCATTCTCCTCCCCTACCCCAGCCCAGTGTTTTGTCCACTAACAGGTGGAATAGGTAAGTAATGCTGTGATAGGGGAGAAACACCAAAATCAGCCTAAGTCACCAAATGCTGAAAATTTGATGGAATAAACTATCCGGCATGCAGTCTGCAGAAAGGCCTCAGAGGTAGCATAAAAAAAAAAAGTCTGTGTCACTTAATTTTTTGAAGCAGAAGTGATTTTGAGGTGGTTAACCTGTCCTGAACTTATGTCCCTCTTTCAGTGCCTGAGTTAACAAGAAAGGAGGAAAACTTTGAGTGATAACATTTCTTACACAAATGGTGAATTCTTGCCTGTCCACAGAAGACAGTGGTTAAAATGCATATTTCCCAAATTAACCACAGGGCTCGTTTCAGTAAACGACATTGTAAATTATCAGATTAGAAAGACTTCATTCTTATCATGTAATTTAAATATAATTAAGGTCCAGAAAGACTCTAGAGCTTCTTTTAGATAGTCAAGAGGAAATGCAACATGACTGCAAACTTTGTAGTGAAGATGAAAATAAAACCATGGCTTTTCATGACCTTGAAAAGTATTGTAATGAAAATTTTTACCAACTCAAGTGCTTACATTAATAAGTCCTTTCAGTCCAGAAAGTCTGTCTCCTACCTTTGCCTAAACAAGGTGAAATCAAAGGAGGGGCTTTTTAAAGTTTTGCTTCAGACCTAGGGTGTTCTTATCGCATCACCTGCTGATACTGGCAATGGAAGCAGTGCCTTTTATTTCCGTAAGCATCCATCTCTGTACAAATAACAGCATAATGACCATGGGAGGAAATAGCTTGGCAGTAACAATTGGAAATAAACTTTTGTTGATGGAATTAAAAAAAAAAAAAAAAAACTGCTGTTGTTTGGAATATTTAGCCTAGCTGTAGCCAGCCTGATTTTTTCCTTCTTTTGCTTTGCAAAAAGAGGTTGGGTTTCTTACAGCCAATAGAGGCACTTGTTGTAAAGACAGAATGTGTCTGCCCACACCATGCAAGCACCATCTATTATCTATATGGGGGAAAGCTAACAAACCACAAGGAACCTGCATATCCACACCATGTACTGCGGGCTTGGACTTTATCAAGCCTGTAAAGGAGTATCTCCTTCGAGAAAAAGCAAGTAAAGCAAGCTGTAGGATGCCAACGAGAGAAAAATTCTGTATTGACCAAATGAGTTTGTTTTTTCTGTGCCAAGAGCCTGTGCCAAGCAGTGAAAAGGCATGGTTTGGATCAGGTCAGGGTTAGGGGGTCTGAAGCCTTGATAAGGCATAGCACCTGTGAATTAAAATAGCCATCATGATGACTAAATTGGAGTCCTGAGCTCTGGACGTATATCTGACATGGAGGTTTCTTTTCTTCTCACAAGAGACTTCTTTGCATCTGGAAATTTTTAAAGATCATTATTTGAGAACTATTTCTGAGTGATGAAAACCTGTCAGTGCCAGTGCCTGCCAACCTGCTGCTAAGCGAACAACACATGCAGAATTCGGTCTTCATAATAGTAGCAGTGTTGCAGTTGTGACAATCCATGCTGAAGTGTAAAGAAGGCAAATAGATTAGCAAAAGGCACTGTATTTTGTTATGCCAGATAATACCACTGGGAAAAGAGGCATATTTTGGGGAATGTAAAGCACTTTTTAGTGAAAAGTCTTGCAAGGGCCTGAAGGAGGGTTTGTGTTCTTGAAAGTGTGTCTGTTATTCCACACACACACACACACACACACACACACACACACCCCAATTATATCTGCTGAACTAGTAAAATATATTCCTTGTCTTTACAGGTCTTACATCTTTTTTTTGTGGTAGTAGAGTGATTCAAGATATAGGATCTTTGTCTTCTGTCCTATTTCGTTCTGCTCATTTTCTCTGATGTGGAGCAGCTGGAGCCACCTGTTACTGGTCCACCTTTAACCTGTCATGGGCAAAATGTCCAGTGAGTTAATAAAATACGGTGTGAGAGGTTTCAGTAAGAGATCACTTTTCTCTAGCTGCCCTGTTCCCTGTGACTATTTGTAGAGCAAGGGCTGGAACAGCTGCAAGGTTTTCCTGAAAGTCTGAAGCACAAGAAGCACTAAGGTAATGAAAAGCCACCTTGGCATTATATCTCTTTCATCTTTTTTTTTTTTTTTTTTTTTTTTTTTTTTNTTTTTTTTTTTCCTTTATTTAAGTAAAGAATAAATAAAATGGAAAGAAGATGCATGAGAAGAAGAATTTTTTTTCTTTCCTCCTTGTATTTTAATGTTTTCTCTTTACTTGGAATAAATGGCCATTGTTAATTCAGTTGGTGGTTAAACATCTATAATTTCATGGCTAATTTAATACAGTAATCCTTGCTAAAAAACAAGCACACCTGAGTCCTAAATCTCTTTGACCAAACATCATGAAGACAGTTTAGAAGTATCAGTTTTTTAAGTATTTGCAAACTTTGCCAAGCCTTTCTTTCAGAGTAAAAAAAAATAATTCATTGTCTGTGGATGATTTTCACTTTAGTGTGGCCTGAAACACACAACTCTTCCTTTTCTTTTATTTTTCACCTTCTTCCTCAATGACGTAGTTCCTTCCTTGCCTGAAATGAAAAACCTACAGGGAAGAAAAAAATATAATTGTATATGCTCATTAATCCCTGTGATTCTAATTATACTCAGGGCAGGATAATCATAACTTAAACTCAAGTCTGGTTGTACAGGTCTTGTTGAATTTTAAAATATGTTTCTGACAAATGGTTTTAATTAAAGTGATGATGCTACTATTTTGTGGATTTAGTCTTCACAAGCTATTTGTCCGAGAAGCTTTGTAAGAAAAAGATAAAAGCATTTTTAAGCTTTTAAAAATGTCTTTATCCCTGGAAAAAAAGTTGTCTGGAGAGTGGTCAGTGATGCACTTTAAATATACAGCTATGATGTTTCATATTTGCATTCACGATAACATCTAATTCAGAAAAGTTTGGAAGGGATATATAACTCGTGCTCTTTTACTAGCTCTGAAGTCTTAGGCTAATGATTCACATTCATGTATTTTAAACTAATGCAGATTTATGGGACTTCAAACACAATGAGCCATATGCTTCCTTGAGCAGCAGAGCATGGCATGAATAAGACGATTGAAACACACTTGCCAAAGCACCTGGTGTGTGCTTTCTTGTACCAAAAAAAAAAAAAAAAAATCTGTGTGTTAAAATACTGTCACAATTTCACATCCCTAAAGGCTGCAGAGCACAACAATATAATCCATAGCTCAGAGAAACTGGTGAGGGTTTTTCTATTGATTTCAGTAAGTATTAAAACAAGTAGAGCTTTGTCCAAAATGAAGAGTGAAGAGCATGCTAAAACAATTGCCCAAAGACCCTGATTCTGTGCAATTAAAATCAGTAGAAAATGAAAATTATCTCATCCCTTCCTGTAACGAAATATTTTGGAGAAAGGATAAAAAGCGCATTTAACTGTCAAGTTACTCACTGAAAAAACAGGGGGCGTGGAGGTGTGTGAGCCTCCTCCATTCCATCCATGTGGGTGCTCCTGCCTGAGTTGCCACTGCCTGGCTGCTGCCCGCCAGGTGCTGGGTGCTGCTGCTCCGTCTGAGAGGCCCAGCAGGGACCGAGAGAGGGGGAAGGCAATTTTAAATTGCCTCCCAGCAGGAGCTGTGTACTGAAAATTGAGCAGCTACATTCTCCTCCATCACTATAATATTGCAGAAAAGATGGAAGGGATAATTTTTTATTTTTTCTTTTTTTTTTTTTTTCTTTTTTTAGATTACAAATCTCTACTTGCAAAGGAATAAAGCCTCTGAAGAGAGCAATTTGGTGCTGAAGTAACTTCTTTCTTGCCCCCTGTTCAAGAGCAATCTATTTTTAGATGCTTTGGATAAAATTACATTCAGCCTCTATGGTCTGTTCCAGAGGATCAGAGTTGAAGACTTTCTGTGCAAGCCCACCTCTGCAGCAAGCAGCACGTGTTTGTTCCTGGGCTGAAAAATAAGGTGTTCTGGTACCAGGGGCTGTATGCTGTTCAGCAGGCTGCTTTCCCATGCACATAGAGCTCAGCTCTGTAAATCCCCTCATGAACCACATTCTTGTTTGCTTTCCACTCTCCCTGATTATCTCTCCGAGTTCCTTGGTGCTGCTGTTCGCAATGGGAGGCTGTTCAGAACGCAAAACACCTCTCACTGCACACCCATGGCTTCTCTTTTCACGTCTTTTGTACCCTTTGCCACTGGAAGCAAGAGTGTGACTAGTAGCAGTACGCTTTGCTCATGTGTTAATTTTTTTTAAGTTGATGCATGTAACTATCAATCTAGTGCTTATCTATGGCTACAGCGAGAATTAAAAGCTATTGATAACTTTTTTTTTTTTTTTTTAATGCATCGTATTTCATTGGACCTTTTTTCCACTTCATTGCTAGGGAATGTAATCATTTGGTTAAGTCATTCTAAAAACATGATCAGTTTAATTTTTTTTTTTATGAGTTGAATTATTTTTAGTGACTTGGAGTGTATCACTTGCAATAAGAAATAATGAATATTTACAGTAGAGGGAGCAATAGCACCGTGGCTGCTCTATTTCTCTCTGGCTATCTGGCAGTGGTGTTACAGCTATGTGTCGCAGATACGTGGAAAAGCAACAATCTGGATGGAATAATGTAGTCACTACTGTAGTAGTTTTCCTAATGATTCATGTTAACTATTAAAATAATACTTCTATAAGAAGTAGAAAATTTTGCTTATGGACCTGTCTTACAATACAGCTGGACAAGATGGACAGCAATACTAGTTACACCGGAAAGAGATTTCCTCTTTCAAGTGATACCTTAAAACTTATTATTTAAAAAATTATTTTAATATATAATGAGCCTATTTGGCACTTTCCTTTGAAAGCCTGCAAAGGGTTTAGAGCTCTTTGTTCGTGCTACCTGTGGCTAACCAGACCCTCCTGGTGTTGCTATGGAAATTGTGGGGTTGCAGCATGCACATGCTGAATCCTCTGCATGCACAAACGGGACTGAGGGGTGATGGCAGATCAGCACCCCTTTGTTCAGCCACATAGGCCTTAAGTGGGGTGCAGGCAGAACAATTAGGAAATGGTTTTGGAAAAGGCATCTTAATTAAAGATGTGTGTTCAGATTTCTGCTCAGTGAACTGTGCCTTACAGTGATATACATCAGCCTTCCCTGAGTGGACTGGAACCACAGATCAAACAAAAATCCGTGCTATTACTGGGCAAAATGTTATCACCAATCCTTTGGGTGGCCACTTGAGAAAGATTTCTGGATAGTAGAGCGTATTTCTCCCACAGAGTATCTTTTTGAAGAGAAAGAGGATGTATTTCACACTGATGTGTGAACTGCAGTTTTTGTAGGATGTTCCTGTGGCTGTACATCGGGTTGGGGTTTGAGTTCATGTTTCCCAGGTGCACAGATCAGAGGATGGAGAACAGAAGAATGCCCAAATGCTGTTCTAAATTGCAACTTCTGCACCATCTTTACTTCCAGGGATTTACAGAAAGAGTATTCCTCCTCTGTAGGTCAGGATTTCTAAACAGACTATGGGGTCCTGCAACACATTGTGGTGGCTTATTTAGGGCAGAGATGTGACACATCCTGGGAAGTAGTTCAGGCTGGAAGCTAGGTCTTAAATGGAAATGGGACCGACAGAAAATGGCCTGAGAAATACAAAAGATTTAATTTTTTAAATTAAAAAAAATTGAAAGATTTTTCTGCCTTCAAACTGAAAAGAAAAATAAAAAGTAGGCAAGTTCAGAATTCTCTTATGGGGAAGTTTTGAATTTTGGAAGAGTAATTTTTGCTTAAAATGTAATACTGAGATTGACACTTCCCAGTGAGTTCTGCTGTTCAGGCTGCAGACTCTTCCAAACCAGGCTTTGTGTGCCTGTATGGTTTAGAAAGTGCTTGGCAAGATAAGGCTCTGATCTGAGTGCAGTCTTTAGTACATAAAAATGAGACATTATAGGCAAAAAGTGTAGGAATAGAACTTTTCTCAGTTGCCCCTGACAATGAAGAAATATTGATCTCCAGAGTGCCATCTTTATGAAACCACTCTTCTTACCAGAAATGCATTTCATAATGCATTCATAATTCCATAATCACCTTTGGAAGGTGATTAGAGGTGAAAAAAAGAGGAAAAAAAAAAAAAAAGAAAAAAAGGCTCATGGCTCTGTTCATGATGGAACTGTCAAAACATTGTCATTTATTGTACCTGACTCATTTGAAAAGCCAAATCACAACTGCATAAATGGCTCTCATTCATGACATAATTTCAATAGAATGTCACTGATGTTGTTTTATTTAATTTGCCTATCATGCCATCACATTGGTGTCACTTCCATCTTCTTGCTAAAGGTTGCTCATCAGCAGTTCACAGCAGCATCCTCTCAGTTCACTTTGACAATCCAGCATTGCCCCTAGACTTATCTCTTGATACAACCATGGAAACAGTGTTTTGTCTCCATAATGGCGTTATAATTACATCATAAAGTCTTGAAGCAATTAGCGTTACAACAATTTACAAAAAATAAAAACAAACATGATGTGTGCATAGTAGTTCATGCTGTAGCATTTGTGATTGCCTATTTCTGTGTAAACTGAAAATAAACAGACTTACTGAAGCTATTTATAGCCTAGAGAGTGACCACAAGGTTGGCAATTTATGAACAAGTTAACTCTCCGCTTCTCCATACCGTTCCTTGAGCATCTCAGAACTCTTTATAAACTAGAACAAGGGCTCTTTGCCATTCCTGTGAGGCAAGTAAGTATCACTACAGCCATTTTACAGAAGTACAAAAGAGAGGAATAAAACTGTGATTTGCTTGGGGTCATATTGCAAATCCAGAGCAGAATTGTTACAAGAACCAGAGATTTCAGTGCATGTATAAGAATGTGTGCATGCATACATGCAGCCAGTCTTGTACATGAAAATCATCCAAAGGCTTTAAGTATGAAGATAATAGTTAATATCTTGTAAATGGCAGAATATCTTTAGGACAAAAAGCCCCAACCCTTTGTGTTCATTTTCTGAACGCTGACCCTGGCCAGACCTATCCTGCGGTCAGCGTAGCTGGAAGGCAGAGGAGTGCATGGGTCTGGAAGGGACCTTTGGGGTCACAAACTCTGTCATGACTGTTGACAGCTGTGACAAATGGTGGTTGTGTTTGATCAGACTCCAACTGCTCTTTTTGTTTAAGTATTTTGCCCTTTATTAAGATAACAAAGAAGAAGGTGAGAGAACAAGGCTTCTAAAACATAGGCAGAAAATTGCCGGTCACAGAGAAGCAGAAAGCATTGCTTTAAAGAATTGAGAACCGCATAAAAGTGTCAAATCCTGCAGTTCTTTTCTGCCTGAAGTCTGGAAGAAAGCCAACGGCAATTTTGCTGTAGCTGGGGGTATTTCCAAAACGAGTAAGGAAGTGACTGCCCTGGAGCTCGAACTGTCTCTCTGTTGACTTCCATGCCAGTTGTACCAGCTCTGAAGGCACATGTGCCTGTGTGTAAAGGGGGTGGTCAGAGAGCTACGTCTGTTGGGCAACCTCAGCTGGAGGTTTCTGAAACCTTTTTGTGCATAAATTGTTCGGAAGACGCAGAAAACTTTATTTTCCAGAGGGAGACTGTGGAGTTGACTTCTGTTAGTTGAAAGTTCACAGCAGATTCTGAGTCAGTAGCTCCTCTGCCTGATGTTAGCGTCTAAAAATGTCCACCCACACTGCTACAGACAGAACTGCAGCACAGTAAGGAGACAGCTCCAGGCCTTGGCAAGGTGCAGCAGATACAATCATTTCTTTAGGGATTTTTAAAACTGTTTTCAGGGGCTTTGGCACTTAACTTCTACAAAACTGTAATAGGACTGGAGTGCCTAACTTCACTGGGCTCTTGGCACAGTTCCAGTGGTGATGGTTCCCTTCCCTCCTCACTTCCATCTTATTTCCCCGCCCAGGATCGCAGGAGATGCAGGAGCTCCCTGCAGGGAGGAAGAGTGTTAGCGTGCAGTGTCAGCCTCGTGCTGCTCTTCCCAGGTCCAAGGAGGACTGAAGCAAGTACGGGCAATGCCGATGCAGTGGGGAATTCAGCTCCCACGCACCGGAAGGGTTGGAAGCATCAAGCTCTATTTTAAGCGTGTGCTGTTTTGTTAGCATACCATAAACCACAGAAAGTGTTATGAGCCTGAAAAAAAAAAAAAAAAAAAAAAAAAGCTTTGTGCTCCTGGCAAGGTTGAAAAGTCCAACTAGATTTCCTTCAGGGAAATGTGTTGGAGTATTTTTCTTTTTTTCTAATGCTTTCGGAGTTTTGTTTTTTGCACCACTAAATGTATCACAACAAAAGCCAATTCAATACTAAGAATAAGCATTTTGTAGTGCAGAGAATATACCTTTCAATACGCTACATAATGATCTAGAAGATAAACTGAATGATGAGGTGATGAAACTAAGCAAGAAGCTATAGAGGACTGGGAGGATATCTGGAAGGCTTTAATAAAACCGGATGATTTGGCAGGAAGATGGCAAATGAAATTCAGTGAAAATAAACACATGAAGGTATACTGGAGAAAAAAATTTAGCTGCTTATGTGCACTGATGAAGTCTGAAGTAGCTGCAACTTCTCAAATGAAAATACTTGGTGTTACCATGTTACCATGGGTTGTGCAAAGTCTAATAATTGATGCAAAAGAAAGTAGTGAGGGAGATCCTGGAGCACATTAATATTGGGTGGAGGACTGCTTTTCAGTAGATTGCATCTTGCTGAAGACATTAAAATGCAACAAGTGTGGATTTTAATTCAAGTAAGAGAAATTGCTCCTGACTAAACTTCCTAAGATTAATTCCAGTTTCACAATCTAACAGGATAATTTGTTGTGCTGATCGTAGTACTTGAAGCTGGGATCTTCAGCAATAAAACATCTTACTGTGATCAGACTAAAAAGCTCTTGGATGAAATCTGGTCTCCTTTATGTTACAGGGACTTCTACCTTTAATTTCACTGGGCCCAGGACTTTATTTCCATAGTTAAATTCAAGTAGGCTTATGACACTTGGATACACTACTGACTAAAACTAAATGCTGATGTTATGCCAGTGTCACTATCACAAGACTTAGAAAACTCCTTTAGTCTAATAACTTAGAGAAAATAATAGCCATTGGGAAATCTAGAAAAAATATTTAGTAGAGAATTTTTGTCTTCATTGCCGAAATCAGTTACAATTTTCTTCCCCAAAAAAAGCATGTGTGAAACCATCCTTTCCATTGCCTGGGGAAGAATCAACCCCAAAGTTTCTGTATATACACATGTATATAAAGAGAGCAGGAGGGTTGGCCGTGGCAAGAGATTAAAATGAAAAGATTAAAATACTATTAGACATAAACAAATCTGAATTCATGGCATTCAAATGCTATTTGACTGCGTGAATGTTAATAATGACTGCAGTGTTTACTTCTGTTACCTAGGAAAACCTTGCATGTTTACAGTATCAGCATTTGAATCTTAATTTCATTTACCATGTTGTGCTGTTCCATTTTAGAATTGGTGATGATATTTATCTTGAAGATAAAAGCTTTGCCCTGCAGAGCCTCACCATCAGATGTTACTTAGCACTTGCAGAACATCAGACTTGGAGCAGGGGTGTCTGCTTTTGGGTGCCACACCTGTGACCAAATGAGGACAAATGTGACGGTGTCCCAGAGGCAGTACCTGCAGTGCTGGCTGGGAGCAGTAACCAGAAGCTGGAAGGAGAACATGTGTCTCTTGGGCACCAAAATACCTTCCCGTAACTCCATTTGACTCTTCATAAATATAAATGTGGAATTCACCCCTGTGCAAAGGATTAGCCAAGACTTCTCATAGGACTAAATTCACCCTGAAGTAGTGTGTCATTAAGCTGTAGAACTAAGAATATTTCACTGAGCCATAATGAATTTAGCCTTTCCCTGAAGGTAAGAATATACTATTGCCTTGTTGCAGATAGGTTAATTATTATTTAGAGGGGTAATTGTTCTCTGAAAGGTCACAGTTCATAGCACAAAGAAACCTTGGAAATGAATCTAATCTTACTCCCAATATTTGTTTCTATATACTATATATTTGTTGTTCTGGTTTTGGCACTGGAGTAGAAGTATTTTCCTTTGGCAGTGTACTGCATGGACACGGGTTTAGAATATTTCCAGTAGCCATAGTTGCACAGGCACCCTGCATTTGTTTCACATTCAGGATGCTTGTCTTGTCTTTAACCACTACCCATTTAAAAAAAAAAAAAAAAGTCTGTTTTTGAAGAAAAGATACCATTTACAGATAGAGGGTCAAAATGTCAAGTTTTGAAAGCAGCACATTCTGAATTCTTTCTCCCTACTTCTGGCAGAACCATTTCAGTCACTCCTGCCAAAACTGCGTGTTACAGCAAATTTATTAGATGTTAAAACTGATATTAGCCCAACTTTACCTTACACTGAAACAACAGAGGTTGCCCAGCTTTCTCTTTCTGGTTATTTGTTTGGTATCCTGACCTCCCTACTGCTGCCCAGACAGCTAAGCCCAAGAAATGAAGTCCTGATGAAATGAGTTATGCCTTGTCTAATCCCTGAGAGGATAACGCATATGAAGGCCTTCGTAAACTTCTGTACGTGTTATACAGCAGGTCTGCTGGTCCTCGGGCAAGCTAAAACCATGTTCTTCCAGGACCAATGAGACATGGTCCAAAGATGCTCAGTCTCAGTATCCAGGTGGCCTATGGCCTATAGCTTGGACTTTTTGCACCTCTGGAGATGTCTAGTGATGCCTGTGAAATATAGTTTGCTCAGTGTGGATTTGGTCTCTTCCAGATATTCACCAGAGTACAGGCAAGAGCTGACGTTACACAGTCAAAGAAAGGGAAACTGTTGATACTTACATACAGAGGTTGAAGCTGCTAGATTTGTGATATCAGCCATAGTGGTACAGAGCTTCCTTTTTAGCAGATAGCAGCGTTTCTAAACAGATCCAGATGACCGCTGAAGATTTACCCTTTGAAGGAATGGAATATTCCAGATCTAGCAGCTGTGAGGCATTATGTTTTCAAAGATATTCAGAATCATGTGTGGTCTTTAAGAATTTATAGCTCAGCTTTCCTGGAGGTAATTTTGATAGCAGCCTCTATCAGACTGACAGTCTGGGCCATAGAAGTACCTACCCTGTGAAGGCAGCTCTTCCACTGCAGAAAGCATGTCAGCCTTATCCTTTGTCATGTAACAAGTGCTACAGTGGCTAGGAATGGTGTTGTTTTGAAAATGATACATTCAGATACTGCCTTGCACCTTCTGTGAAGCAGTAACATCTGGGACTTCCCATGAGGATCCTTACTTTATCTCCATCTAAGATCTCAGCACACCAGATCTGCACATCTGTCTGACTGTCAGTCCCATCAATACTGGAACTAAAAATACAAATATCAAAGTGGCAGTTTAGACCAAAACCCCAAATTAAATGGAGGCTTTTGGGCCTCTTTGTGATGCTGAGGTCCCTCCTTGAATATTCTGCTACTGAAGCATCTCTTGTAAGGTGAAAAACATCATAAAACATCTGCAGTTGGCAGAACTGGAACAAAGCTCATCAGGAATTTGCAGTATAGCATAAACACACACCGTCCCTTTCTTCCCTGTGAACCATGGAAATCCATCCCTAACTTTTAATGTAGGGGAAGTGTAGGGTACCCCAGGCAAGATGTGGTGGCAGCAGAGACCTACAGTTAGAGTCCAGAGCCATGAAGAGCTTTGAGCTGTGAGAAATCTGAAGTAGTGCTGCAGGCAGTGAAGTGTGGGGTGTACGATTGCTGTGAGCGGGGTGGGAGACTGAGCCTCAGCCCAGGGAGCACAGGGAAATGTCTGATTGGTCAAACTTTCATCTTCTCCTGATAAGTAGTGTTTGGATGCAGTCACGTGTGCTTCTTTTGCTCTCCCAGTTTCCTCACACCTTCCCTCCTTCACACTTTCCTGTAGCAAGCAATATGGGCAGGAAGCTGGAACTGCTCTGCATCCTCATGACCCCCTGTTTATAGGCAGCAGGGAAATGAGACCCGGTAATGGGCAAAAGAGCAAAAGCTGAGAGGACAGTTAATGAAGGAGAACATATGGAAACTCTCCAGCCTTAGCTCTAAGCCAGGCTGCAAAGAGATCTGGAGAAAGTGGCAGAAGAGGAGTTCTGCTTAGCATGACTCTTAAAGCCCTCTGCAGAAAAGTAGTTGCTAGAAAGCAGGGAAACACTGAATAACTGACCCCGGCTCTTGGTGTCAGGAAGAGTTATGACTGCCCCTGGGATCTAGTGAAAAAAACAAACGGGTGCTTAGAGGAGTAGGGGTAAAAAGTCACTTAATGAGTCTAGTGCATCAGAGTTAGCCTCAGCAATTTACTGATTGCAGCCTTCAGTAACATTAATTCTGTTCTAAAAAAGAAAAAAAAAAGTACACCTGAGGTATATCTTGTGACAGTCACATGACCCTCTGCAGATAAGACTCATCTGAATCTATTGCATGACCAATAGTGTGATGTTCATTTAAAAGAAGATTACACAAAACAAAATAAACCCTCATTTGATGAGTAGTCTTACTGGTTTGTATAATTCTGGAAAAGGCATTCCAGTCACGGGGTGCAGTCTAGAGTGGGTAACATTACAACATTCATTTTCAGCAGCATGTATGAGGACTTTACGGTGCAGTTTGTATTAAGGTGGCCCAGGGGGTTTTGAAAGGTTGTCAGCGGTGACACCACCTGATTCAATGAAAATGCATGAATCATTTGATGTTCTAGGGATATTTCTAGTGTTTTAGCTGATTAATTGAAGGTTTATTAGGTTTTCTTACAAGAATCTAAATCTTAAATACTGTGACAAATATAGATGCAATATTAGTCATTTAGATTTCTAACTTTTTATAGAAACTAAACTGAGCTCACATTGTTTTGGTTTTTACATACACAACAGCAGAGAGAAACTTCTCTTTCTCACACTAATTTGTACTGGTGAAATGGAAAACAGGTTAGTATTTATGTCCAACCATGTGTGAAATTAGTATCCTACAAGTACACTGAAATGAATGCTTGTGGTAATAAAGGAGTAGTCACTGTTTAATTTCAATGCATGCTTCACCTTAAAATTGTTTTTTTGAATAGCTACTATGTGCATTTAAAATTTTCCCTAAAACACTGCAATATTTATACTTCCTTCTTTTGGTCTAGCTTTGTAACTCTTTCTGCACTGGGCAGAACTTGCCTGGGAGGTTGCAGGGAGTTTAGAAACTCCTAGTCAATAAATACTGCTCGGTATCATTAAGAATCCGGCTAAATTTGCAGAGTTGCAATTAAAAGTTTGCAGGAAATTTAGTTAGAACAAAATGTTCCAGCTTAACATTGCTGAAGAGTGAAGTTCTTTATGTACATAGAAGTAGAGCATAGACTTGACCACTGCAAGATTCTCGTGTCTGTCCTTCTGTAGCAAATGGGATGTGGCTGAGGGATACCACATTTGCAATTAGATTTTTTTTTTTTTTTGCAGTAGTTAATAAAAGCTGTGATCCATTATCACTAGCAATTTATTTCACAGATGGAACAGAACAGCTACCAGGTGGAAAAGGATTTTCAGAAACTACTGACTCTTGCCAGATTCGTATCTGTAAAATTAGAGAAAGACCCATGCACTTTGCCACCGCATCAGTTGTTCTGCTTGTTCCTAATTCGGCTTAAGCATCTGTGGCCAGAGAGGCAAATGCACTTTTGTATTTTATGGAAAAAAAAAAAACAAAACACATTTGTTTATCTGCTAATGCCAGCAAACCTTTGCATTGCTGCGGTGCTAAAGCTACTATATAGTTTTAAAATTATCTTGCTAATTGTTATCACTGTCTTGTAGATGGGGTTGTGTTTCTGGAGAGGAGTGAGTAATGCTCAGCTTTCTGTTCAAGGTCAGGGAAATTGGAGCTGATGTCTGGAAGCGGGAGATTAGATGGCAACTGAATAGATATTCCCAATTCTTTAGAGAATAACAACAGGAGGGGTGATGCTGGGACAGGGCATGGGATTAGCGCTTGGTCCATGTCTGCTCATACAGCAAAGGGTCAAGATAACTGACGTGTAAGTGTGTAAGTGGGTGCTGCAAAGCCAGCCTTGACGTGTGCCCTCTGTCTACTGCACACAGAAATAATCTTTGGCATATATGTGCGCATTTGTGTCTAAACACATGAAGCATGCCTCCTGCCTCCTCCGTGCTGCCCTACAGGCTTCTCTGCACACCATGCTATTGGGGACTTGTGGATTTTCCCTCACAGCATTCCCAATAGGCTGGACTATGAATGGAAACTCCACCTCAGCCCCAGTCCAATTTAGGATCAGAGTAATTTCAACTCTAACACCTAGGCATAGGTCTGAACAGGTCTCTGGGTGTGAGAAATTTTTCGCACATACACCAGTATGTAGCTGCACATAACTTATTAATGAGGCAGCCTTAGGTGCTTTTAAGACTTACATTTTCCTGCTCTGCTGTTCAGGTTTCTCTTTGATCCTACCCATTAACACTTTGTATTTAGACGGTGCTGGGACACCAAAAGGGAAGAACTTTCTGCACAACTAGTGGTCTCTGCAGCACCTTGCAGACTGCAGCTTGTCCGCTGAGCTTCGCAGGATGGGTTTTTCCCTGTCCCTTTTTGGATGAGATCACTTGCCATGTGTACTGTGTGTAGCACCATTTGACTCCTGATCCTTCATGTGGGACTCCCACACTGCTTTCTCTGGGTGCTGCACTGTTCCCAGCAGTGTAACTGTCCTACAGTCTTCAAATACATTTCTCCTGTCTTGGATCTGGTGTCTTGGAAAAATAAATTCTATTGATTTCTTGCTCAAATATTTCCCCTTCCTCCCATCCTATAGTTCACAAGCTTATGAGAGCTAGATCAAAAGTGTTTTGTCTCAGGTGCCATTTATTGTTGTCTTATTGGAAAACTTGACTGTGGCAGAGGGCTTAAATCAAATGCCTGTGTGACAGTTTCTGCTAATTGTGGGTCATCACAAATGAGAATATTCTCACCTAGCTAAAGTGGTTGTTTGGTGTGGATTTAGGTATTTGTCAAGTAGAGCAATGCAAAAGATTAAAGAAGTGCCTGTCAATGAAAGTAGTGTATTTTGGCTGCGTGTGTGTGTTTCATATTGCAAGGCAACTGAATGCCTTCAGCATTATATCTAAAAAGTGAATTATACATTGCAGAAAGAATTTCATTCCATATTTAACAGCTCTTCTTTGAATAATAAAAATTGTGAACTTGCTACTGAGACTTCAACTGAAGTCATGGTGGCTCCTGGCTGTTGATGATACTTAACAGTGACAGCTCCATTCTGTTCACAGCATTCATGAAAATAGTAGCTTGCTTACGGTGTGAAACTTGCTGATGTGTGGGCTCCCCATCTTGCATTGCCATGGCACGTGCTTATAAAAGGTGTGCACAAAATGTGGCTGCAGCACTGTTGCTTCAATGACAATGCCGTGAAAACAATGAATATATTGTGCAGGGCTTTCCTGGCCAGTGGAGCTGCAAGTATGGCAGCACAAGCATGCTGTGTCTAGCACAGCAGAGATGGCAACAAAAAATGCATGACTAGGTCCCAATGTACTTTCATGAAACTGGATATAAAAAAACAAAAATAACCACCCCAACCCATTATTCTTTAAAAAGGGAAAATTCCTGTTTTTTTCAAAGCATGTGAGAGATCTGGGACCATTCCTGTTCTAATGAAGTTATCCTGTAGACAAAAAATAATTTGTTTGCAGAAACTATCTGTATTTTATATGGTTAAATGTTAGTGCTCCAACTGGTTTAATCATTAACAAGGAATCCGTGTAGTTATCAGGATGCCAGGTCAGTTAAACGAAACGCTCTCCATCTCTCAGCATTTTCTAATGCATTTGGTTAGGAGTTATGCAGACAAGGATGTTTTCTGTAGCCTATATGATTTCTGCAGTTGACACCACAGGCCATGCCTGCATGCTTCATAATGAAAGGGAAATATAAATTTCTCTATCATTGACATCATTGATTCCCTTTGCTGGATGGTGCCAAACCTTCCCTGCTGTGGGTAACTCCTGTCTAGCCGCTAAGGATGCTCCTGGAGGAGAAATGCCTCGACTCCAAAACCCACCAGATTGCACGAAACTGTTCCTCCCAGCTACTGAGGTTGTAGCTCACTCTTATACATCCACCTGCAGGTAGGAGTTCGGGAACAAGGGTTAAAGAGTGAAGCAGGGCTGTGCGTGGTGAACACTCGGAGATGGGATCTCGAGACGGGATTTGAAATGGTGCAGCTTGCTTAGGCCTTGAAGAGAGATGGCTTTTCCGCATTGTGGTGTGGTGCGGAAGAAGGGGTGAGAGCTCATTGTAGAAGCTTGGTGCTTGAATGACTGACTGCGTTGATGTTTCCTGCAGTCAAGTGTGAAATAACCAACCCTTTTTATCCATAAGTATAAAAAGGTGAATGGTTATGCTTAAAAACAGACAGGGTTAGACTTGGAAATGGGCAGTACATCAGGGAAGGAATAAAAAAATCAGAAGGAAACTAAATGCTACGTCTCTATAGGATGCTTGCTCCTATTTTTCAGTTCCCAGGCTTCAGGTGTGATTTGCTTTTCAATTCCGTTTCAATTCCAGTTGTAAACAGTAAGGTCAGAGAAGATGTGACTGGGAGGCCTGCGCTCAGCCTGCCTGGTCCATGCCATTTTGATACTTCTTGCTGTAGGGAACGTTTCAGCCCTTTCATCAAGTACAGTGCATCCATCAGCAGGCACACATCCAGACCCAGCCTTCCACTACCCTCCGTTGGGAAGAGAGGAGATGGAGGAAAACCATGTTCTTGTGTTGTCTGAAATACTCTGGGGTAAAATAGAAGAGGCTCTGCCATCTTCAGCTGTTAGCCCACAGACAGGTTGAGATCTGATCCAAGCAGTGTCACTCACAACCTGTTGGTTCTGAGGTTTCTGCTGTTTGGATTATTTTCTTCCTGAGACACCAGACTGGATGCTTAACTCTACAGTGCTCCAGTGAGTCCCCCTGGGGTGACCCGGGGATGTTTTGTCTTTGTCCACAGCTTACTTCCTCTCTGGAGAGTCCCTTAGACACACAAGTTTTTCACTGGCAAAGGAGCAGCAACTGGGCAACATCCATGTGGGGACATGAGGGTTCTGGGGACACAGGGAGCCACTTTATAAGGGACTCTTGGTCTTCAGACAGAACATACTGTTTTGCAGCAGGGATGTGTTATTCCAGGGGAAAACAGCCCTAGGAGTGCCTGCTCCAACAGCTGCTCCCTCTTACTTGTGGCAGAGATAACAGGGATAACTGTGGGGTGTGTGAGTAACCCTCTGCTTCACAGTGCTGCTTTGAATAGGTGGAACAGCAACGCTGCTCCCTAAGCAGGCAGCTGGTTTTGGTGCTGTTATGTGACTGCAGAGGAATGAGGAGCTGGTGAGACTTCAAATAGGTGAACAGGAGAAGAAAGAAAAGTGCCCAAATGGCAAATATCTGTCTTTCTGTCAGTCTGTGCTTGAAATCTTGATAGCTAGGCTTGAGGAATAATATTTAACACAGCACAAACAGGCATTCCTCTCAGCGCTCCTTCTGAGACAACAATCGTTGCCCCAAATCACAAATAGTGGAGCTACAGCAGAGAAATAAAATCATTTAAATAGCTGAATCAATACCTGAGCTGGAACCAGGATCTTGGCTTTTTAAGCTCATTTTTGTCTCTCTACTCAACAGCCCCCTGGGACTGTAAAGAGTAAAATACAAAGGCGTACCTGCAACAACATGCAGTTTCACCAATCGTTTCCAAAGCAATTGTGCCCCACAGCCCTTGAACAGTAAGCAGAAAAAAAGAAGGGGAGTGGGAAGAGGTTTCTCTATAGCCACCGTAGCGATTACTTTCAATCCCCGACTACCTGCCCAGCTGACAGCCCAGCGCTGTGCCCCGCGGTTATTCATCCGAGGGGAGACATGGCAGCTGTGCCAACTGGCGATGCACAGACATACAGCTGCGGAGCGCACAGGGGTAGGCTATTTAAAAAATCAACAAGGAAAAAACGGCCCCAGCTGGGGCGTCCCAGCTCGCACCTGTGCCCGCCCCAGCCCACCCAGTGCGCGCTGCTGCGCGGAGCGGCCGCGCCCCGCGGAGGGGCTG
>VXAV01009742.1:198264-214092 GCA_013399715.1 Alectura lathami
TGTAACTGAAAAGAGAACTTGGCCCTGGCACCACAACACCAGGTGTAAATCTAGGTTTGAGTCAGTCACCTGTGCAAGATGTGTATTGCAGCATGCTGAAATAGGATTTAGTGTTTTGGGCTGAGGATGGAGTAATACTTCAGCTGAAATATTTATGTTGTTGTGTTGTATTTCAGATCTGGTTCTGAATGAGCCTAGTATTTGAACTCAGGACAAGGATTTTGTCTGTCAAGTCATTGCAAAAGTTATGCACATACTGCAGTGGAATAACATCATTTTCAGTTGCTTTTCATTTGTTTTATTTAGAACAATTCAGTTAAGATTAAAAGTGGTATATTCAAATTACACATGTTCCATGCTGCAGTGTGAAATACCATGTAAAAGTTGAAGTTTAAATAATTCCTGTTTCCTAATTAAGGGCTTAGGAGATAATTCTGTTTCTATTTTTAAACAGAAATATTCATTTTTGTTTGCTCACTTTCATTAACTAGTGCCTAGAATGAGTTATCTTACTGAGGTTCTTTCTCCCTTGTCAACATGTGTGGCTTTTGTCACAAAAACCTAGGCTGTCTTCTGTTTCTTCAAATATTACACAGCACAATGAACAGAGAACATATAGGTACACAGGCTTAATTTGTCACACTCCCACTTCAAGGCAACAAATTGCCTTTAAAACTAAAAATAAAATCCCCTTTTTGTAACCTTAATTATCTGAACCAGCATTTCAGTTTCTCTGATGGAACAAAACTACCGTAATTAGGCAGACTGTAGTTTTAGTGTAAGGTCACATCGTGCTTTGCTGAGAATAATAAGAGGAAATGATCTTCAATTTAACATCTCAGTGACTGGCAGACCAGCTGCTCTGGTCATTTCTGTAAGTGAAGTGGCCTTGGGAAAAGGGTGAGTGAGTGTTGTTTGGGAGAGAAATTAAATTAACCTCGTCGTGTGAATGGTACCCATGTGGACTTAGTGGAGCTTCCAGGTTTTTTAAACTCTTTTGTGTGTGTGTGTAGTAAGCTCTCCTGAAGTGGCAAAAGATATGCTTTATCTTCAAAACAAAAATTCTTAAAAGGAAAGATTTCACTCAAAGAAGCTGTTCTCTTGCAGGGATTGTGAGCCTTCCTTTGAAAGGTGAGTGCTGGGTAAAGCAGCAAAGGCAGTATGTCCCGGTGCAGTGGGATCTGGGGAGTGGGAGCTGGCCCAGGCTGGTTTGTTACCTGAAATTAGAATATATGCTGCCAAAAAGAGCTTTGTGAAGGCTCCCTGGTGATACTGGCGCTGCTGGCTCCTGGAGTGTACCCAGGTGCTCCCACTGCTCTCCTTGTGACTGGCAGCCCACAGTGGGAGCCGGTGGCCGCCAGGGACAATGGGGTCTGCTTGTCTGTCAGCTGGGACAATGGCCCGCTGCTGGGCTGCGGGGAGGAGAGCGGCCGCTTTGTGTGGCAGGGCGGGCATGGCAGATGGCTAATTGGACATGATAAACCATGGGGCAACGGGGGAGAAAAAGGAGATCTGCAGGGATTATCAGCTTTTATCTCCCATGGTTAAAAAATAATATATATGTGTATTTTAAACATGCCCTTTGTCAACTTTGTCTTTTTGCCATGAATATATTATTCAGGGGAGAAAAGGGACACTAACTAAACTCTTTACTTTAGCTAACATGAAACGTGCTTTATTAGATGGGAGCAAATCATTTTACTGTATGGGAAGGTGGGCAAACACATAGCCCCCAGAGACACTGGTATGGCACTCAGGAAAATTATCAGCGCGTGTTTTTCACCAGTCTTTTAAGTGAACGTCATACTGTTGTGCTAAACAGCATCCAAGCTGAAAACAAAGAGCTTTGTAGCAGTGTTTTTCAGAAGGAGTGCAAAGAAACTTTACAGTAGTTTGCCTGTATGCAAATAAACCATCACTTTTGCATCATTGAAAAATTAAGCTGACTAATGATGGCATTTAAATCTCTGTTATTGGACTTCATAGAGAATATACTATGCAGCCAAATTCTGATACACATATTCAGCCAAACTTTCACTTATTTAAAACAGATTAATAAAAAATGGAATGAAAGCCCCAAGGTATGTGCCAGTCTCAGGTAGTTTTCAGGTTAAATGTTCTTCGGATATGACATCTGTGGTGGCCCTGGGCTGCAGACTGAGCTCAAAGCTCGTGCCCCTATTGTAATTGCTTTTCTACTTACCTCTGGTTTAATGGCAAGATAAAGCACAACATCTTTGGCAGTAATTCCATGATTTTTTTTTTTTGATTTTTCCACTGCTTATGAAGATGGTTTAGGAAAGAAATCTGTAACGGGGCCATTGTACTGGTGGCTGCTGCGGTGATCCACAGTCCTCACTGGCTTTAACACCCTGTTTTGTAAAATGCTGTCAAGTGCCTAGGATTTCTTACTATTTTAGTGTGCCTCGTAATGCTAATGTTATGGCATATAACAGATACATTTAAATTGTAGTAAAAATAAATCTGCAAGAGGTTAAAAATAATAGCTAACAAGAAATATGCAGTACTCTGTGGTAGCAGATTTACTTTCTGTGGAAATGTCTGGACTGTGTTTCTCTTCCACTGTTTACTACTGTCTTTTCCCACAGGACAGGTTTAGTGGAAATTCCAGATGCAGAGTTTTGGTGGGTTGCTGCTGGCTTCAGCAGGCCCTTTGAGTGCTGAACCTGTCAGTCTGTGCAGATCCTGAGGCTACAGGGGCAGGAGGCCATTGGAAGGATTGCATGGGGATGTACTAAAACTTTCTATAGGGCTAATCTCTTTCAGGCCCTACGATATGGTCATCACCTTTTGATGGTTTTCTACCAGAGTTTATTTCTATTCTTGTCTCATTTGATCATTAGTTCCTTCTGAAATAGATGCTGCATGAACTAAACATGGTCCCTGCCATGAAGTGCTTACGACAGAAGCTGTTGAGTGGATTGGGGATTGATTTAACCAAAGACTTGTCTTTCACTTTGCTCTGCATCATGGAGTTTGACGTCAAATGTGGAGCACAGGGAATGGCTGGAAACAGTGCAATAAGGGGGGGGGGGGGGAAGGAATGAGATAACTGTAGGGAAGCTGGAAAACATGGAAGAAAGCAACAAAACTATCCAGCAGAGGACTTCAGAGCTGGAAGGGAGTTTGCTGGGAAAACGACTGCAGCCTGCATCCTCTGTGGAAGGGAAGTGTGTGATGTCAGCACGGGGAAGGTCAGAAGCCAGAGGAAATCACAGAAATGAGACAATGAGAGGTTTGGTTAGAGTTGCAGTCTCAGGATGGAAAGCCGAAGGTAGGTTTTTTGACATGTCAGAGGAAAATATCAACAGGCTATGGCTGCCTACACAGTTAAAGGAGGGAACAGGTCAAGCCTATGCATGTACCATGCTCAGAATAATGAAAGTGGCCCTATAAGTTGTTGCAAAGTACAGGCAAAACAGCAGGATTTTCTCCACCAGGAGATGCCCCTCACCATCTGAGACCGTTACTATGACACTACAGCCTTTTAATAGTGGCCTTACCAGATACCTGCTTTGCTTTGATGTGGCAGAGATGAGGCATTTGCCTATGAAGCAGAGACACACAACCGAAGTCCTTGGATGTTCTGCTTCACATTTAATGCCTCTTGTTCGCAGAAAGATGTCATGAAGAGCCAGCCTCCTTGGATCTGATGGCCACTGCATTCACAGCAATTTAACTTCTCTGCTCTGCTTTCCTGTGCTGAAGCAGAGTTCAGGAGTGATGCTAATAGAGTCAGTCTGAGGCATTCAGATAAATTTAGTCTGAAGGAACCAGTCAGGCCTGCCGGGTAAATAGTAATGATCTTGTGAGCTTCAAGGACTCAGATCCACAGTGTGCGATCCTCTGGTTAACAGCTTGCTCCAATTCCTCTCAGTCCTGCTTCAAAGTTTGCCAGGGTGTGAAAGAGGGCAGCTATCTCCTACAGGTTCCTGCTGGTCTGTTATCTGTTTCTGCAGGTTATTTATCAATTTCTTAATGAGACGATCTTTAACTATTTGGGGCCAGGAGGAAGTTGCTAATGCTGCCTTGATTTAAAACACCTCTGGTGCTAAAATTGAGCAGAGGGAAAACCTGGTTGGTTAGTTCAGAACAATTGAAACTGATCTGTGTGGTAATGACAATTTGTAAAAATACTTTTCAGTGTGTAAGGCTTTATCATGGGGAAAGATCTTTAAAAAGGAGGAAAAAATCTGCTTGTCTACTTCACTGAGCTGTGCAGTAAGGTGTGTAACTGGCAGCTTGGCCCCTGGTTGCTGTGTCTGGGATTGTTTTCAGTGCTGTGTTCAGGTTCAGCTCTGCAGTGTTTTTGTCTGAGGCTTCTGGGGATCACACATAGGATGTCAAAACCAGAGGATAGTGGGTTCCCTCTCAGGTGGTCAAATGACAGCTTCCTGCTTGGAAGTCGAGCAATGATGGAGATATGAAAGATGAACAGCAGTCGCATTGCCTGGCTCAGCTGCCCTCAGCACTCCTCGGTGTTGGGTAGTGAGGGATAATGGTAGTTAGAAATGATGCACAGATTTAGTAAAGCATTTCAAAACACTTCAGTCACAGTCTTTGTATAGAATACGGAAGTCTTACCAAACCCATTTGTGAAAGAGATAACCAGACACAAAACTGTAGCTAAGCAGTCTTCTTGAAGCCTATATGGGCTTTGTGAACTTTTTTTTACTGTAAACCCTGCATGCTGGTGATGGAGCACACCCTGCCAAAACGCAGGCTTTAACTTGCCTTGCCAGGTCACGGGCCAGGAAAAGCACACCAATCCCTTTGTACCTTAGCTGTGACTTTTGACAATCCCAAAGTGGCAAATGTCATCAGATTGATTTGCAAGCATTCGGCTCTCCTTAAACCACTTGATGTGGGAGCCTATATATGGATGCAGGTGACCTACTTCAGACAGGCTGCACCATTTGGCCTTAGTCCCGGAAATGGGATTAACACACCTTTCCTGTGTCCACACTAGCCAGTCAAATGGTTTGAAGGTATTTATTACACTGTCTGTCTTTTTAAATGTTCATAGGTCAGATCCACATCTGGTTCAAAAATGATCCAATGCCAGTGGCTGCAGAGGAGCTGTGGTCACTTACACAGGCAGAAATTCTGGCCTGTGTTCAGCTGACAGACTTGGGTGGGACAGGGCCAGAGGACAGGCAGTAGAGTAAGGATATTTCTAATTTAATGTGTTAAGGCATCCAGATGATTTTTCTCATCACCATGGTATCCAAATGCTTAAAAAAAAAAAAATAAAAAATGAGGCTTTTGGGCACTGGGTCTGTTCTGCTGGCTATTTGGTATGGTCCCATGTGCCTTTTTTTGTAATGAGCGTGCTGCTGTGAAAGTTACATCTATTAAATGCTAGAAGTAAGAAAGATTTAATGATATGCTATTAAAAAGTTCCACCTACCTAAAAATGCTTTGCTTTCCAGCCAGGTTTGGTAATATATTCCATATTTTACAGAGATCTCTTCTTGAAGAGAGTGCTGTCAGGAACCATTCACTGTTTTTTTTTTTTTTTTTTGGTCTTCTACGAGTGCCAGGTTCTCTTTTGTTACAGATCCAAGTGCTTTGCCATGAGGTTTGTGCAGTGGATGTCTCCCATGTGTGCATTAGTTACTCGGGGACATGGGGAGGTGCGTCCTGGCTGGTTCCACACAGCATGCTTTAACAGAGCTATAAACATAGTGTATGATTTCCTTTCCTTGGTCTCATTTTTCCTTATACTTTTTCCTCTTGGTCTATAATCTAGTGAATGTGGAAGCTGCATGCTGCTTTTTTAAACAGGGTTCTTCTTTAATGTGGAGCTGCCCAGGGTGGAATAAATACCTGCGGTCTTCTGAGGAGCACAGGACTGGACTGTAGCTACCACCTGTGCGCAGCAGCAACAGTCCCCGTGTGACACATGGTTGAGAATTGCAAAGAGATGTCAATAAGCACTACTACAAAGAGTAATTATCACATTGGCAAGAAATAAAGTCATACTGCATCTTCTAATGGGAATATGTAGCCAAAACAAAAGATTCCTCTTTGGATGTTACTTTTTGCATTTCTTATGTTTTAGAGAAAGAAGCTGTGCAAGGCATAGCACAGACAACATTTGTGAGTCCGTGGGCTGTGGGGATTGCTGGGAGAGCTCCCCCCCAGTAAATGCTGTTGATCCTGCACTGCTCTTCAGTCTGGAGCACAGCTCTCATTTGTTTCGCTTGCTGCAGCTTCCCAGCAAAGGCTTCCCTTTCAGATGTACCTGGAAGATTTAGGAAAGAGAAAACCTGCTCCCTGGCTCTAAGTGTCGCAAATCCGTATGAGCTGCTCCTGTTGAACTGAGCAAGAGTACTAGTTGGGTAGTCTGTCATTCACATCCCTCTTTCTCTGCTCCTGGGCTGCAGTGACCCTTGTGTGTGCACAGAATAGCTGAATTTCCAATGGGCAGGACAGAAACTTTACACATAATAAACTGAAAATCCTGGAACTAATAGGGCAGCACAGAGGGCAGACCTGGTGTGCCTAACTAGCATGCATATGAAATGTACACATGAACAAAGCAGTACTAAGCTCTTTTTTTTTTTTTTCTTTTTAATCTGCCATGCAGCTACATTAACAGCTGCAGCTAATGACTTCCAAAGGGATCTCCTCTCCTGGCTCCCTTTTTTGCTCTTACAGTCTATGTATTTTTCTAGTATGAGAACTGTTCCAGGAACTGGATTAAAGCTGCTGCAGTCATTACTTTTCCTTTTGGTGTGTGGACACCCTGCAAACAGTAGCTCAGACAGCAGCCTGGAGCTCTTAGGTTTCCGAGGTAGCCAACTGTAGCAATCTATTTTTAAAAGATTATTTTCATGAATTGGATTTTGTGACCTGATCTGAACTGGTCTTGGGCACACGTGTGTTGTGCTGAGCCTGCAGGACTGTCCCTGCTGGCCATCTCACCACTGCAATCCTGGCTGCTTCCTGAACGAATCCAGCTCTGAGGCTCCGTCTTTGTGTGGCTTGGCAGGGTTAGCATACCAACCACTTATCAGGCAGTAACAAATTACTCTTTTCTTCCTCAGTCCTGCTTCTGTGCCGCAGTGGTGGAGGGAGTTTCAGATCTGTTGCTGGGGAAAGCAAAACTGCTTGCAGTGTTCCAGTTTCTTGGCTGTCCAGTTTCCCTTCAAGTGGTGGGAGTCTGGAGTAGTGGCTGTTTTCTTTTATGAAATGCCATTACATTTTTTTATTTAGACTATCTGTAAAAAGAGATTTAAAAACCCTGCATGACCAAAGAGTTTATGCAGTGGTTTATATAAGTTTCACCTTTAATTCTGCTGTTGACTTGCAGATGTAGGTACTATGTAAGACCTTAAAACATGAGGTACAAACACCTATATCTCTGACTTGCATCAAATGAAGCTTCAACAACCTTGATTTGGAAAGCCACAGATCAAGGTCCTTGTGGCATTGGTCCCTTATATCTAGCCTGGACACATCCTTGTGCAGTTCCTCTTAGCATCATCAGTGATGTAGGAGCTCTACAGAAGGACTCTGTTTGACACTGACCCTGGCTTGTACCTCCTTGTGGGGTGCACTCAGCATGTAGGAGTGAATATAAGCCTCAAATTCAGTCTCTTGAAACTGCCTCAATGTTTCTATTGTGTGATTCTACACAATATTTCCACTGTGTTGAAGTAACTCGAGTTTATTCTCCTTCCAGAAACATACAGGAAAGCTGTAACGGATTGCTTTGGATTAGATGATGTTGATGCTCAAAGAAGTTGTTTGTTTTGGTGTCACGCTTTCACACAGCTAAGCAAATGAACACATTCATTTGGAAGTTTAAGACTTGTCATGGAGGTGTTTATCATACAGGAGTCCTGCAGGGACTCTGCAGATTGATGGGATCTTTAGATGGAAGCCTTAAGGGATGCGTATGTGCTGATGGGTCTGTCGTTGGCATATGTCTGTTTGGGCTCCAAAGAGGCACTTAGGTATTGAAGCTGCACTTTGCTTGAAGCTAAAACTGGAGGTTCACGGTTCTGAAGCTGTTGGAGCAACTTCAGGACACCTCCCCACACCTTGAGCAATATTTGGAAAGGAAGGCAGGATTCCCCATATCCTGGGTAGATAACTACAGGATTGGGATAAGTATATTCCTCTACTACATTCTTTGGGATTACTGTATTTCTTTACTGTTTTTCTGCATTTCTATTCTAAAATTATGGTTTATAATGCGGGTGTATGCGAATAGGTATTTGCTGAATTTGCCTGTATAAACCTACGTTTTAGTGTTGAGGGGTAATTCATACCTGTGATTCTTCCACAGGGCTTCAAGGTGAATGCGTTGTTCTTCTTAGCACCTGCAGGGTCTTTACATCACTTCTTGCTTTTAAGCAAGGTTTAAAAAAAAAAAAAAAAAAGCCTCTGGCAGCAACAGATCAGGAGCAGCACATGCAGACACATCCATGTACGCCATCCCTCCTGGCTGCTGCCAAGGCAGGCTGGGAACACACAGGCTTCCCCTGCATCACTTCCTATCCTTCATGCCTGGAGGAAACCACCTTATATTCCCAACATTTCCTGTCCAGTGACACGTGGGTCCCACATGTCACAGCTCATTGTTTAAGATAGCAAAGTTCGCTGCAGTCCTGCAGTGTGAGAGCAGCCATAAAATGATGTTATTGTCGTTAAAGAAATTTATAAGCTGTTAAACACCACGTGTTGGCCAGGCAGAATTTTCCTATTTCCACCACTTGATAAGAGGCTTGTAAGTGAACACCTGTTGCATGCAAAGAAGGGGAAAGGCAGGCTCTGGTTGTCTCTGGTGTCTGGAATCAATGGGTGCTTCTTCTGGTGCCAGCTGGAGACGAGTCTTAGCAAAGCAACCCTCCCCCTACCTCAGCTCTCCTGCTTTTCAGCATGTAGCTCTCTTAAGAGTAAACTGTGGTGCCGCAGCTTTTCTGTCAGGAGCTCTTGAGCTTCTGCATCCTTAACTTTTCTGAGGCACCCTTAGGTATAGCCTGACCTGCTTTATCTGCTGGACAAGCCAGCTGGTATTTTTAATGGCTTACTCTCGTGTCTGTGCATCCACGTGCAGTCAGCAACTTTTCACCCGAAGCTGCATGTATCCTGGGGTTGTATTTACAAGTGGCAATGTTGTTGTGATGGGAATACCTCAGCAATAAGCTTGTGATAAAGGAATGAGTGTTGCTTTCTTGTGAGATGAAATGGTTGTGCTTTATGGGTAGGAACCATAATTTGGGTAAAGGAGTCTTATGCGAAAGACCAGCATCTTTTATCAGGTTTTCTATTCTATGCATCTCATATTTTTCTATGTCAGAAATGTAGGTTCTTTAGTTTCTCCTGTTCTTCTTAAACATCAGTTATCCCCTTGCTGTGATAACTGAGCCATTGCAGAAAGAGGATTTTTGCACTGGAGTAATCCCAGAAGAAAAGATTGCTTCCGTGAAAAGCAGAGCCCATGGTCCTGTTGTTCCATGTTCCTCTTGTCATCATTAAAGCTTTCCACGTTAGCCTGCGAGCAGCCCACATCATCACCAGCTTTCCCTGCTGCTGGAGCCTGCAGTGAGACCGTAATCCTGTGATTGCCACCACAGTGCCTTCCCATATAACATGATTTTACAAATCTAACATTGTGCTTTCTCTGCAGGAACAACAGCAATGGGATAGGCTGTGAATAACAATGTTAGCAGAAGTAAGCCAGTATTCTGTTGTCTGATAGTGCTGGACAAACAGCCAGCTAACTTTCACCTTGCAATACCAAGGCTGTAGATAAATTTAGTGGATAATGTGTAATTCTGGAGGTGAATGTCCTACTTCAGCTGTGGCCTGCTGGATGACATTAGGCAATTCAGTGTCCCTGCATGCCTCAGTTTCCCTACGAGAATTGGGTAATTGGCTGTGGATGAAAAGCCCTGTACAATAATAACACTTAAAGCGGTGCACACAACGGTTATTAACACAGAATGCTGTCGTCGTCTCTGTTTTATAAATGTGAGGAACTGAGGCAGAAAATGCTTTGCCGAAAGCTATTGGTGTAGGCAGGGCAAGAGTCCTCATTAGACCTCTGGAGCTGGCGGCCAGACTGTGCTGCTCTGAGCCCCCCGCCTGCCCCTCTCGGTGCTGAATAAACACAGGGGGCTTGGGGTGTGGGTTGGGTTTAGGCTCAGTCCTGTCAATGCTACTACTGAGTTGGGAAAGAAATAAAGTGTTTTTTATCTGGGAAAAAGGGTTTTGAGCCCTCCTCCACTGGTAACAAGAATACATTAATAGTACAAATATATGGGACAGCTTTGTCCTAATTAGTTTTCTGTTGAAATTAACAGCCCTCGAGTTCAATGGGAACACAGTTAGGCTGACACAGTGTCATTGAAAAATTCTCAGGACTTTTTGCCCTGTGGTTTTGAATATGAGCTGAAGCTTGAACATCACGGGACCTCTTCTGGGCTGAGCTTTACTCTTCATTTAAAACGTTCTCTCTCTTTAAAAGTCAGCTTAGTGTAAATAGAATCCATCTTATTTTAGGGTGTATATTTAGTATCCAACCCATTTTTTTCTCTCTAAAGTTCTTGGATAACAAGTCCATTAAGAAATCTCAGTGTTGCCAAACCAGTTTTAAGACATTTGGAACATCAATTACCTGCTGAACTTTTAAAAAGTAATTTTGTAGTGAAAGCAGTGAATGCATTCTGCAGTGTTTAAAGGCTGCTTACAGAGATAAAATGGTTTGGGGTGGATGGCAGATAATACTTGCATTCTGAAGTACATGTGCAACCAGTTTTTTTCTTTTTCTTTGTCTGAATGGATCTGAAGAGTCTAATTCTTCAAAATATCCCCAGACAAATTCTGGATTACTAGATCCTATGTTCTTAAATTAAAACAATCACTTAGCATCGTGCAGCTAAAGAGTCTCTTCTGTCTCTGGATCTGGATGAATTTCACAAAGCCAAATGTATTCAGTCTAACCAAAGTTCCGTGAAACAAGAAAATGTCATTATCCATTGCTTGTTGAAGTTACCCAACAAGAGGCTACTATGGATCGCACACCAGTCTGGCAGCAGAGAGTTGTGGAGGAGAATACAGGATGCTGTCGGGTGTGCCTAGGTGAGAAGCTTGGGAAAAGATTGGTGAAGTCTCACTGTTTCTGGCAGACTTGAATGTGATCCTGGACATGTGTCTGACTGCCTCTTGCAGGACAACAATTGAAGGGTGCAAAGATGTTGCCCTCCCGCTTTGACTTGCAGGTTGTATTTGCTTGGGTCCCTTAGTGATCTGCTCCTGGCTTCCCAGGCACAGGCAGAACTGTGATGTACAAGATAGTGGCGAAGGCAGGGGGAGAGAAGGAGCTGGATTTCATTGGTACCACACTGATAACAAATAACTGTGCCACTGATTGTGAGATCCTTCAATCACCTGAACTGGAGCTGAGCATGCACTTGTTTCCAGATCCAGAAAGATGAATCTTAAAATGGAAGCACACTGAAAGAACTGCAAAGCTGCTCTTCCATAAGCAAAATGCTATTTATGTATGGATATGTAGTATTAACAAGCCATACCCAGTTACCCTAAAATGAATAATTTAGTTTGAAAATGAAGGCCATTAGCACTAGCAACTTTTCTTCTTGCTGTACTAATGGAATCCAAAGCTGAGTGGTGTTTCCCATGAATCATACTTACAGTACGTAGTTTATCTATCACACTGAATTCAACTGCATACTCTGTTTTTCCCCCAAACAGTATCTACAGCTGGGTCCAGATGTGCTTCTTGGCTTGCTGAGCCAGGATCAAAGGCTTTGAGCCTGAGCCAGGCTCAGAGTGCCTGGGCCCTATCCCCACTGCTGCAGGGTCAGTCATCTTCAGGCGCAGCTGCACGTGCAGCCCTTCTCTAACCCAAATCAGTCAGAATGATCTGGGTTAAAGAGAGCTCTTCATGCTTTTAAATAGTAAGCCAGCCTGGATCATTTTGACACAACCGGGTTAAGGAGTGCCTGTGTGCAGACGAGGTGACAGATTGGAGGGGTGGGAGCTCAGCTGCACCACAGCCAGAGCCTTGACCAAGGCTGAGGAACTTCACCTGTGGGTGAACTCTGTGACCTACCCAGACTTTGTCTCATGCAACAGCTGCGTTTTGTGGGAAATAATGAAATTCTTGAAAGGCTAGGACTGTAGTTGGTTTTTCCCAGGCTTGGTGTCGGATTATCAGTTTGCAGTCTGATGTTGTACACAGTAGATAGACTTGTAGATGCATTTCTACCTGAGGGCCTGGTAGTGGCTATTTTTTCCCTTACAGTAAATTTACAGCAACTTCAAGGTTTTCCCAAACTGCACATGCTGCCAGTGGCCATAAGGGAGCTTGTTCCTCAGGCAATATTTTCTGGGTAACAGCAGAGATTTCCAGGTGTTTATGCACAAGTGACACATGTGGTCTTGACAGGAGAGAGATCATGTGTGTTTTCACATTTCTCTAAACATGCTGATAAGGGGCAGATATAATGCTGCTTTCTTCAAAAAATGAATGCAAGCACTCAAGATTTTGGTGCACAGCTGATAGTCTAAAAATCCCTGTAATGCTACCTTGGGCAAGTTTGTAAATGCGTGTTTGACAATGGGCTGGGCAGCGGTATCATCGATTTCTGCCGTGCTGAGGCTCGATGATGCTGACCTAACATCAGTGCTATGAGAGCGGAGTCACGACCACAGAAGGGATGGATGCTTTGTTTTCCCCATCAGGGAACCTGTAGACAACGGCCGTGCAGGTCATGTCCACGCTCTGCAGTGAGGTGCCATCGGTGTGGGTGCCCTCGGCAGGTTGCTGCCCATCTCTGCCCTGAATAGTTCTTTCTGCTGCAGGTGTGTCGGTGACGGTGTATGACAGCTTCGTGTTGTCTAGCTCTGATGCTGCTGACAAACAGAGAAATTACTTTCCCATGTGGGTGTTTATTTCCAAGTGTGTTCACAGTGTGGCTCAGTGCTTCCCTGGCTGAGAGGAAGGCTCAGCCTCTCCCTCTCAGTTCACTTGACAGTGCTTGTAACGAACAGACCTAGATGTTGCAGTGTGTTTTTCTGGGTCACTGACTGCATCATGTGCTCGTCCTTCACAGGAGAAATACAATGTCTTTCATCTCAGCCCAGCAGTTTGTTTGTGTTGCTTTTAATTTTGTTGTAGCCATTTAAACCCAGCAATTTTGTCAATAAGCATTATTCATATGAGGAGAAATAAATTGATTCATACTTGAAGCACGCTCCCTCATGCACACAGGCCCACACAGGGCTGTAACACAGTGCAACAGCCAGTTCAGCATGAAGGAGCTGACCCTGCTCTGTGCAACCTGAGGGGTCACTCGCACCTGTGGATATAGGATGCGAGATTCTGCACCATTGGTTCAGGAGCTGGTGGGGCCGAGTGGTGCTGGGGCAGAGTCCAGCCTCAGCTGCTTGCATATGGCAAATCCACAATTTCTCCTGCCGTCTGAGTGTGCTCTCACAGACCAAGTTCTCCTGCTTGGTTTGTGTTTCTATGCAGAGACAACCTATATGCAGTCTACAGCTTGTCTTCAGCATTTTGAAAACCTCTGTGCATGAATGATTTATTTGCATTTCTGGAAGCAAGCTTGATAGATGCAGAAACACTGGAAGAGCTGCATCCCAGATGCTTTTTCCTGTGGTTTGGTTGCATTTTCTGCAAATACTTGGCGTTTGTAGCACTTTCTGGTCTCCTTCAAAATCATATACCTGCCCGGAGGCCAGGACTCACAGCTTGAACTGGGATTGGCTATCTTCAGCCTTAAACATTGCTCTTCTGCAACTTCAGTCCAATTTCATGGCATTTGGGCTGTTTCACTTACCAGTTCTTACACTTTTTCATGCTATCTCTGCATCCTAGTAGTGTGATCGTCTCCACATTATCTCATCCTGAACGTTTTGGTGGTAACAGTAAAAATATCCATGTTCATTGACGGTTTCAGGAAAATCCTCTTCAAGGTTCTTAAAAAAAAAAAAAAAAAAGGGGGGCGGGGGGAAGCAAGTTTTCTTGGAAACTCCTTGTTCAGCCCTGCTCCTCCAACGAGTTGGTTAAGTATCTCCTACAAAACCATTCTGCTTCCATCACCAATGAATTTACCACGACCTTAATATTTATGATCCAAATAAGGCTGACATGTATTAAAACCAAACAAGCAAGCCTGTGAGCTGCCTGTCCCAGAGTTAATGGAGCTGTCAGCTCTCTTCGTGTTGCAGTGATTGATGTGCACTCTGATGGAGTTGCTGCTTGCTTCTCGCTCTGACTTGTCTGCATGTTAATGCCTCCACTTGTTGAATAATGATACACTTTAATACAGATTTGTCTTATTTTTGTTTGAGTGTTGACAGGCCAGGGATCTATGTGTCTCTCTAAAGTGCACAGCGTGCTTCTGGCCACTTGGAGTATTCAAGGGGAAGAACTTTACCTGCAGAGAAGTATGACCTTGCTTCTAGGAGCACCAACTAGTGAAGCTAGCTGGCATGCTGTGGTTCAGGGAATATGCAAGTTTGGCACTATATGTATGTGGGGACTGTGGCACTATATGTATGCATCTCTGACTGTTTAGGGGCCGCTTGCAGCACTTTCCCCAGGCAGCTTGCAGAACTGTGTGGGCAGAGAGCCTCTCTCATGCAACAAGCCTTCTGTTTGTCCTTCTTGGTATTACCCTCTCTAACAGTTACTTTATGGCAGGGCCTGCTCAGCACATTATTACATTTACAAGCCCATGGTTATATCACTAGCAAGAATACATATTTTAAACAGCAAGGGCAATTTAGAGATCCTGCGTTAGGTTTAAAAGTTTAAGCAGCAAAGGCAAGGGGGGAACTGATTTCCCAAGTAGCATATGCAAAGGGTGAAAACATAGCAGTGTGGGAGGAAGGGGGCTTTGGGGACATACGCCACCAGTGAATATCGGATAGTTTCAGGAACTGCAGAAAGAGATTTGGATCAGCTTCTGCATGTATGATTGCAATGTGGGTAATGTGTACAAGAACCAGAAGGAAAAGCAAGAGTCTCACTGACAAAGCATGGTTAATTCCTTGCATCTTTTTATACATGTTCTCTTTTTTTTTTTTATTATTTTTTATTTTGAGAGTCTGCTGGGCCAAAGAGGTCATGGGTCAAATATCTGTCTAGGAGTATAGGATACCTGGAAATCAGTAGACCTAAGGCTAAATAATTCTTTCAAGGTGATGATAGTGATTCACCCCTCCCTCACTAATGTACTTCAAAGGTAAGACTTGGAATTAAAAAGAAAAAAAAAAGCCTGCTACTCCTCAATGAGGCTGAAAGGAGCATTTTACCCCACAGAGCTGCAGTCCATATTCTGGCTATTCGTTAGCCACAGGGGACAGAGGTTGCAGTTCTCAAACTATTTCCTTCTCTCCTGCAGTATTTATTCACAAAGCTGTATAAAGTGCTGTCAGCTATTGAGACAGTTTGGGATTTATGTCCCTTGCTTTGTTTCACAAACGGATGTGGAGCTTTTATCCCTTCATCAAGCTACTCCAGAGAGGTTTAGTATTGCAAATACGCCAGTGCATGGTGCAGCTGTCATATTCCTGCTGCCTGAGCAGAAGTTTATGGCAAGGAAAGAAAGATACATGTGGTGTTGGGTTATGAGGCTGACAGATTTGCTGTCATCTTTCATAGTAGTTTAGGTGAGATAAAGCTGCCTTTTTTTTTTTTTTTTTTTTTTTTCTATGGAATGCAAAACTTGAACAGGAAAAAAAAAAATTTAAAAAGAAAAAAAAGCCTAATTTTTCTATGGGTCTGAATTTTGATTTTCCCCC
>VXAV01009742.1:215568-235029 GCA_013399715.1 Alectura lathami
TTGTTGTTGTTTGTTTGTTTTAAATCAGACATGTTTCTTTCTTTCTGACTTGTCACATTGATGTGACCAGAGCTAGAGAGAACATTGAACTGGTCATGGCTTAGAGCATCAGAAGACTGTGCTCCATCTAACAGGCTTGAATGGCTTGCTTGGGTTTGCTCAGAAGAGCTGTAATGGTAACAGCTTCATCTATCCCTTTTAAGACTTTCATGTGCAGGTTGGATTGCCATGGCCTTTGTGCGGGTTTTGCCAGGGTGCCACAATGCACTGCTCTGAGCTGTCTTCTGTAAGACTTAGCTTCATTCTGTAGGACTTCTGCTAAATGCGTGGGTTTTGTTTTCTTTTACATCTCTGTATATCCCAAGAGAGCGACAGGAAAGCTGCTCTGTCTGTGTATAGATCTGAAATAGAAGTGGTCTTTCGCACACGTATGCTCAGACCTCAAAAAACCTGACCCATCTGTTTTAGTTCAAGATAGATGTTCAGTAAGGAAACATAAGCTTCAGGACCTCTTTTGGAAATCTTGACATTTGATGCCGTATTTGAGTGAAGGGATTCCTTAGCAGATACCTTTACCCATAGAGGAACCAGAAATTGAATGTTTGCAATATTTGCTTTTTAAATTTTAAAAAATTGTTATTTTAGGAAAAAAGTGTTATTTTAGGAAAAAAAATTGGTCTTGGGGAAAAAAAAAAAGCACTGAGATATTTCTCCTGTTAACCTCTGAAGTTGAGCTTTGTTTGAAATCTGATATTAAAACATGTTGAACAATTTCTGGTACCTTTTGTTGCAAACCAGCATCAGTTCACATTGTGCCTTGTGAGGCATTTTGTTCTTAGTTTTCTGAAGATCAACTTCTGCTTTAGCTGGAATGTTCTCTTAGCTATTGCCGCACGTTATGGTTATCCATCCTTTTTGCTTTAGGCCAATAAGAATTGTTGACATCTGAACACTTTTACCTAAAATAACTAAACCCATTGCTTCAGTCACTGGGCTGCCGAAGTGTACATGTGCTGGTGGCTTTGCTGTGTAGCCATGAGCCTTCAGTAACTAATGCCCCATGTGTCACCAGTCCTTAAAACAAACCAAAAAATAACCCCAGGCAGCTCTGTTGAATACCCAAAGTAACACAGCTCTCATAGGCACCAATTGCTGTAATTTGCAAGCAACATGTGAAAGCCTCTACTTCATCCTAGTGGGGGAAGAGTTTTGTTACCAGAAGCCTTATGGCTGCTTAGGCTAAAAGATTGAGATCGTACTTCCTGATATTAGACACATGAGTACCTTTTAGACTTGTATATGAATCAAGACAGCATTTTGGAAAACAGTGGTAACACAGCTCTCTCTGCCTTCTGCAAATGCAGTCGGTTGTTGAAGAATGTGAAATGGGTATTTAACATGGGTAGCCAAGGTGTTGGCTGAAGCTTCAGGATGTACGAGGTGCAGAACAGCTTATGCTGGTGGGCAGCTGGAGCATCCCTGGGCAGGGATTGTGAGCAGCAGTCTGTGGTGTTGAGTGCTCAGGCAGCATAAATGTGTGGTAGTTTAGTCTGTTCTGAACAAGCCAAGAGACAGAAATACTTCTGGACTGATTCATTAATGATGGCATGTTTGAGCTTCCACACCAAATAAGGCTGTGGTAGCAACAAAAGGTCAGTTTTCTGTGACTTTTGCCATCCATGGTTGCTGTTATTGCTTAGCTCGGTGATCAGGTGCTGCGATAGAGCGGTTCACTTAATGTCTCAGACATGCAGCCCAGAGTCTGGGGCAGAGATTTTAAGAAGGGAAAATGGTTTCTCTAAACAGGGTAATTAGGAGCATCAACATACAAATGCAGCTTGGGCAAACATTACATGGTGTGTCTCAGACCCTTTTCTGCCCCAGTTTGTACTTCATGGTATGAATTCATAACTGGCTAAAATGTCAGTATTGTAAAGGGTCAATGGCCTTTAAAAAAGCAAGGAGCAGGGCTTTGGTAACTTAATAAAATGTTAGTTAGAATCAGGGCTCCTGATGCCTCCAGTGCCGCAGTTTTTGGTAATCCTTCTTCCAATGAAGTCAATGGGAGTGTTGCCATTGCCTTTAGTTAGGTTAGATCATTCTGCAGCAGCGAGGAATAGAAACAGCAGTCATTTATTGAGGGCAGGTCTGTTCCAACTACCAAAAATTCCCTTTCTTGTAGTTGCCTGATCCTTTTTTTTTTTTTTTTTTTTTTCCTGTGCTAGCAGAGATTATAAGCAGTAGTGTAGCAGCAATATTGGAGGCTCATTCACTTGCACATCTGTCTGTATCAAAGCTCTGCACCCTGGTATCTGAAAATTTTCCCCAGATTATGAAGTGTGTGCATACAGTGAGGTTTCTCTGTCTCTCCCCAGTGCCATCTGGGCTTTGTTTATCTGTGTGTGTTGTGGGGGATTTTATGTGGCATCCTCGTGGGTAGCATGGTGAAAGAAGTGGCTTTTGCATCCTGTGATGGTGACACTAAAGCTCAGGATTTTGATTATTTTATTCCCCCCTGAGTTTCCATTGCCTGTGCCTGAGCGACTGTAGCCTGCTGGGGAAAGAGGAGCTCAGACCCAGTGAGTCAGGATGCAGCCTGGGGTGAAACCCAAGTGTCAGCGCTCTGTGTCTCTTTTCTCTGCCCTGTCCTAGTGCTCCATCTTTCCTCCAGCTCCATCTATTGCAATTTATTCAGAGCTGTTCCCACCTCCCCCTCCCCTCCCCCCCCCNNNNAAAAAAGCTTAATAGAGCTATGGCAGTTTATTCATGTGAATGTCTGCTGCTATCTGCAATTCTGCCTTCATACTGAGACACACAGGGCTTTTTGAAGCAACCCTGGACCAAAATACAGAACTAAGTATTACAAGAGGCCATGCTTTGTGTGAGAATTGAGGTGCTGCCCATGCGTCCCCCTCACCGCATTTGCAGTGCCACCCATTCTCCTGAGTGCCGTGACTGAAAGCATTCGTTCTTGCTCTGTGACGGTTCCTCTCTACTACTCCTTGCATGACTGGGTGTCTGCAGTGTGAGAGTTAGAATTTAAATTTTACATTGTATTCCTACAAGGTGATAGAAATGGGAATATTGAACTCCTAATAGTTATTTTGTTGTTATTCATCAACTACGGCCTTCCTATGCTTCTATTTTTTTTTAATGCAATTCTAGTATTTCCAATTTCTTGAATCTCCAGTCACCATTTCCATGGAGCAGAGTATGACCCAAACTGGAATGCAAAGGTTATCCTTGCAAAAGTGGCAAGGAACCCATATGTGGTCACAAACCTGATCTTACTTGGACTCACTTGAAATCTCACTTTACCCCACACCATGCCAAGCTGCCAGATTTACATTAAGGCTGATAAAATAAATTTATTTCATTGGATTTCCTGCTTTGTATGGAGCTGTGTATTTTGCTGATGTGATTTGATTTTGCTGATATTGTGGCAGAAGTTGGACCTTTTCCAGGGTCCCAGTGTAGAGCCAGACAGCTGTGTGAGCAGCTGTGGGGCTGGCAATGCCCTCCTGGGAGTATGCATGGGGCTGGGGCACCCAGGCGTGCACAGTGCCGAGGGGCTGAGCATCCTGGCGTTGTGGGATCTGTTGCTGAGCAGCATGCTGCCAAGTTGCTAGGGCCCCATTTTTCTTTTGGAAGAATACCAGGTTTTTAAATGCTGAAATCCTGCATTAGGCAACAGCCTTTCTCTTCCCAGCTCTGGTTGTTCCTGACCCAGAAGGAAAAGGACCATCCCACATCCCCTTCTCTCAGCAGTTAACTATTCTGTGCATGTTTCCCATCTACATATTTGTTCAATGTGTTCCTTAAATCCCAACAGAAGGAGGTACAGACCAGACAGTGAGAGAGAGCTCTGTTTAGTCTGAAATTCTATGAAAACTTCTTTGGTTATTCCATGAAAAAGTTCTGCAAGATCTACCATGACTGCTGTAATTTTTAAGATCTGCTATAGTTATAAAACTCTTACTGTCTCCTGTTTAGGAAGTTGAGTGAAATATGTGATTTAAACATGCACTCAACACATGCAGGCTTATCCAGTACTACTGAAGGATGAAGGCTTTGGGCTGGCATTGTCTTGCTTTTCAGCACTGTTAAATACCAGTCCGCGAGGAGACATGACCACATACACCAGTAGGTAGCCTGTAATATAGCAGCATTCGTTAAAACGGGGAAAATTATATATTGATTAGGAGATTTGTCATATCCAAGAATGTGAGTGATGGAAGATTTATAGGCAGGGAAAGGTTATTTGCTCTCATTTATTTATTCCAGTCATTAAGGCACCCTGAGTTGCAAAGACCTGGAGAATATGTGCAGTAATTAATAATTTGACAAAGAAGAGAGTTGACATCATGTATGTTCTGTTAGCTCCCATCACCGGTACTGAAACGCTGCTAAGCCCTGGTGAGTTAATTCATAGAACAGCTGTGAGACGTGGGGGTTATTAGAATCTCAGTTTTACAGATGGCATTGGAGCACAGAGAGGTGGATGAAACGCTGGGATTTGACAGTGTTGGGTGAGCAGAAACGGATCCAATTTTCTGATGCCTAACTGTGGGGCCTCCTTTCTTCCACTGTAGCCTCTCGTGATACAACGTAGGGTGTGTGTCTGACATGATCCAAATTTTGCCTGGGCACTTGGCCTTACACTGATTCAGTCAGTAGTAAAGGAGGACAGGGAAAGGCTTCCACAGAGCCCCAGATGGAGCCTCAGAGGGATGCCTGGCGAGTTAATGGGTTGGGCTGCATCCAAGAAAGCAGTGAGAAGCTGGTAGACCTGGGACCCTTAGGCTTCCTCCTCCTGTTGCCCAAAGAAAGCAGGAAGCTCCTGGCCCTACCAGGTGAAGTAACTGCTTTGTCACTCATGCAGCAGCCTCAGACAAACTCTGGGAGAACAATGCTCAGAAAAGCTGTCTGTATTGGTGGAAATGAGATTTAAAGGGAATAGATCTGCCTGTTTTTGGCAGCCTGTATGCACGCTTCCAGCAGTAGAATGCTCTCACATGCTTGATGTATCGGTGCAGATAATAACAGTCTGAGCCTACTTAGTTGAATTTCCAGGAAAAGAACAGAAATGCTTCAGAAATAATAGCTGCCTTTATAAGAGTCTGCCAGACAGTCAAGAAAACCAGGTTTTGAGCTCTAAGCCTTCACACTGCCTGTTAATGTAAGCGCACTGCCCAGCCTCCTCCGTGAGCTTACTTGCATTTCTTCTCTTAAAAAAAAAAAAGCCAGAACCCTTTAAGACCCTGACCTATGGTGAGATAGTTGCTTGATGCCTTTGTCTTCATCAGTCCCTACAGGGTGGGAAAAGAATATTGTTGTCTTGAATGTCTAAGTTGTTGTTATTGAACTGGACCACTGGGATCTCCCTCTTTTTTCTTTGCTCTCCTGTAGGAGAGTGTCTGTATCCTGCGCACATCTCTCCTTTTTATCTCTGATACGTTTGGAGGGAGCTTGTTAACCACTGAAGAGCCACCTTATATCTAAAGAGCTGGTAGTCTAAGTGTTTTTCAAAATCTTTTAATAAGGCTGAGATTCTCCAAGTTTCAGATTTCTCCTTTGGACCAAAAGTAACGGATGGGATTTCTTGATCACTCCTGTGCTGGTGCATAATTCTAAATGCGTGGTGAGGGATGTTCACTTTGCTCTTTTTCTGTGTGTATGATAAAGTTAATCTCCAGTTTCATGTCCCAGCTTCAATTTTGTGATTTGCTGGTACTCAGAGTATGGTTTGTTCTGCACGCTTGTTAGGTATTTGCATTTCCAACTGCTGAGTTAGATGCAGCTTGTGAGGGGCCTCTGAAGTCTTCAAAGAGTATTTACCAAAGGTCCAAGACAATAAACTTCTTCCAATTGTATCCTAAATTCAGTAGGGACATCATGTTGCTGGTTTCATGCAAAAAATAATGTTTGTTTTCAACAAAAGAGATGCTTTCAATGTGCACATTTCTCTCTCAGAACACAGTTGTTTTCTCAGGATACTTCTTACCTGCACACTAATAAATAAATAAACACAACTTGTAAAATGAAGAATAGTTTATCTAAAAATAGAGAGAATACCAAGCCAGCTTGTGTGTGGGCTAGATGGTAATACTGTGTGGTGCAGAGGACTAAATGATGGTTTATTAGATGCTCTAAAATGGCATAAAACAAAGCTACTCTTCTGATCATAATTTTAGAGTGACTACGTTGCCCAGAATGTAAATTTTATAGCACTTCTTAAGTGGTTGCCTTTGTCTGTGACACATTTTTTAGGAAGCTGTAGCTAAAAGAGAGATGTAAAGACTGGAAATGAAACTCCACCATTTTGGTTTAATTTTAGATAAGGGGACACATTTTTCAGTGAACTTCAGAAGAGGGAGATTATTTGCTGAGTAAACCCAGACTCTGTAGCAGCAGATTTTATTCTGTAACAGCACTGCTAATCTACAGTGAATCCATTTTTATCCGTCAAGGTACTGAGTGATATATTAGAGCCAAATTTATTGCTCTGGGGATTAAAACTGCGTAACAGTGCAAAACTGAAAGGAGTATTTGTCTGGTGTACTTTCAAGGAGTATGTGTATCTAAACAGGGCAGACCAGCTTTCTGTCATCTTAGAAATAATATAAAACAGCTTAATCACACTGAGGCATTGTTACTAGAAGTACAAACACCATTTTGAATGCACTTCTTCTTTTGCTCTGTTGGAAGGAATAAAGGTCGAGTTAACTAAAGGGAGTCGTAAAGACAAGAGAAAATAACTGACAGCAAGTACTCAATTACTTGTCCTGTCTTCTCTTTGGAAGTGGTAAGGGAGGGATGGAGTCATGTTACTAGCACACCGACACTGTAGCTGTGACTGAGATCCTTCATATGCTGTCACCGTAAAACATGCAGGACAAAAAAGAAAAAAAATCAAAACACCAACCCTGCAGCTCATTAAAACAGATTCATTTGTATTAAGTGTTTGGTAATTACTATTTTAGGAACAGAAAGTCCTTACTGTGTTGGCTGTTCCTTATTTTGGTGACAGGAGTGAAAATAGAAATGCTGAGTCCCCCAAGGAGGACATGAGAGTCCTCTGGCTTATCTGAAAAGTAGAGCAGCTTATTGGGTCTCGCATCCTCTGAGCTGAGGAGAAAGGTCTTTATCGCATCCCAGCGAAACATCTCAGAGAAGCATTGTTCACCCACTCATGATTTAAACCAGACAGTGTAATGCTATGAGGAATTCTCTTGAACATGACAATTTTCTCTTCTTTTACCATGAAAGCTCAGCAAACTCTTATTGAGTTGCTGGTACCACTTGAAGACAACTGTCAGGATGCTATAGCCCTGGGAATAAGGCAAGGGAAGTTTCAGGGGGTGGCATGCGTCCCGTGGAAAGCAGATGATGTCTGAAATGCACTGCTTGAAGATGGCTTTGGCATGCTTCACACCTGACAGGTCCCAATAGGCACCTTCTGAAAATTGGTCCTTTCAGCAGTTATTCTGTGTAAAGGTATAAACAAGGTTTGCTTGTCAGGGTTTTACATATGTTTCTCATAAACTCCGTGTCCAGGTATCTAAGGAACAGTTTACAACTTAGCAATATGTGAGAATGGAAAATATTATTTTTGGTGTAAGTATTATTGGCTGGGTCACTTTATGCTTCTCATAAAGCATCCAATGCTTCTGAGGTGTCTGTGTCCCCAGGGACTCTCTGTGCTCGGAAATGGATGTAACTTGTGAGTCAGGTCTGACTGCATCACACACTTAATGAGAGCTTGAAATTTCCGTAGGAACTGATATACTGTATGTCATTCAAACTAGACATTCTTGGCCTTTTGAAAGTGTTCTGTATATACAGGCTGGCCTGATCCTGATCCCGTTGAGGCTTATGGGATCTTTGCCATCAACTTAATGAGTGTAGGAAAGAATCTGTCACAAGCTGTGACTATCCAAGCCATGGATTATTTTGTACTTACCAAAGGTGGTTGCGATTTTTCTCAATGCTAGTTTTCTTATTATTATTTGTATTCCAAGAATACCTAGGGACTCCAGCTGAGGTCAGGGCTTTCCCATGCTGTGTGTTAATACCAACAGGTATTTGGGGGAGAAACCTGCCCAAAGAGCCTCTGGTGTAAGCAGGGAGAGGGGGAAAAGCTGGCAGTGGACATGGGGTGTGCAGAAGGGACATGGCTTGCTTGGAGGAGCTGGCAGGGCACAGAGCAAAGCCAAGTCTCTGCTGTCCCGGTTCAGTGCTCTGAAATAGTCAACTGTTTTGGGCTGGATTTTGTTTGGATCTATTCCTACAGGCTGGGGGAGTTTTGAAGCTGATTGCAGCTGGAGCACTGCGTGTCCTTTGCTGTCTGAGGGCAGCAGGAGAAGGGCCAGACTCTTACCTAATGGGGAATTACAATGCCTGTTATCAAGGTGAATAGAAGCCACTCAGGCCATGTGTCTTTAGTCTGTTTGGTCCTGTGAGTAGCCATTTGCTTCTAAGGAAAATTGTCCTGATACTGGATCAGTGTGCTGTGTGGTGGAGTTTCAACAAGATAAATACAAATTCAAGTTTTTCCTATTGGCTTTTCAGAAATACCAGAGATCCTTGTTAAAACAGGAGGTAAGCAAGGCTCCTGGAAAAAAAAAAACAAAAAAAAAACCCCATAATTAATACCAATATTAGATGTTTCCAAGGTGGCTACTGTTCGGGTTTCTTGATTAATCAGCCTTTGTTGGAAAGGAGGCAGTGTATATTCTGATTTGGTTCATTACTAATAAAGGTTCTTTAGCTTAATGAAGCTACTGTGAAGTTTCTTACTTCCATTCCTGTAATTGTGTTTATTTGTCTGCAGTTCTGTGGCTTCACACACCCACAGCTCCTTCAGGAAAGGGGATTCCTGTCTGTTGTTTCACAGGGGCTGGTTTATTTCCTGGACCAGCTTTCACCTGTGAGAGAAAAGAGTTCAGCAAAGCTAACAAGTTCTTGGTTTGCTTTAACTAATTCATCTCACCTCTTCAGGGCAATATCCCCAGGCTTGTCCTAACTACAGGGCAAACATGGTATCTGCTCAGCACAACAGAACAAGAAGTTACAGCTGTAAGTAAAGTCTACATTGCCCACACAGGTATATCTTTATATTTTTATGCTGGTACCAAAATTAAAACAGGATGAAAATTACTTTCCATTTTCCAAGGTTTAAAAGTGGTTGAAAATTCACTTCCTAAATTGATGTTGGGGGATGTTTTCATCCAAATTTTTTAGTGAGATCAATTCAGTGTTGAAATAAGAAAGATTGCAAACCAGTCCACCTCCTCCCTGTAGAAAATGCCACCAACTGCACAACATGGCAAGTTGGTATTGCTGTTAGGAGCTTTCTTCTGTATGTGAAACCATTTGAGAAATGAAATGCTATGGTGTATTTAAAGACTGTGCTGTAAAATACATATGCATGGGGGGTAAAATCAAGGTTGCCTGGGCAACCTTAATTCTGGCATTTCCTGATATTTGAATGCTATTTTGTGCAACCTTCTCACTGCGTCAGAATGGTACTTGCACTGTGTTCTATTTCTATGGACATGCTATAAACTAACATGTTTTTTAACATTAGTGTTGGATTTCAGCTAGTCATTTGTTCTTTGTTTCATGCTGGAGTAGTTTTGTCTTTTGGGTTTGTTTCTGAAGATTTTTTTTAACAAGTAATATACAAAAGAAAATGTTATCAGTTTTGTCCTTCCCATACTGAAGACCACCCTTTTTAGTCAAACCTGGTTGTGCAAAGGTAAATCGGGGAAGAATTTGACCAAAGTGATTTCTGTTTCCTTTGGTATTTTTCTCCTACTTTTGCAGTAGTTTTTATACCGCTTTTCAGTGAGCAATATATTTCCCCTCCATTTTGACTTTACTTAAAGAGATCAGAGTGGAAAACATAACATCCAAAGTGATGTAATCTCCAAGGGAAAAGTTGCTTCATCCTGCTATAAGTAGAAATTATGCTTCTTTTTAGCAGGTCCTGGATCAAGCTGTTTAAGGCTTCTAGGAGTGAGTGCATCCAAATGGATTTTCTCCAAAGTAAAATGTTCTCTCTTTTTGGCTGTGCTTTTAATAGCAAAAGTTATTTTAACCCTCATCAATTTCTGCAAAGTCACAACAATGAAGTTCAACAAATCATTGGGCAATGTAGCTGATAGGTAATCTTAGAAGTTGAACAGAGGAAACAGGGACCACAGTGTAACCGATGTTGTATGGGGAGCTCGTTGAACGAAGATGAATGAAATGGGTTTTGTTGGAGGTGTGAACAGGAAGGAAGCAGATGGGTAGAGCTAACTCTAAATCAGAGAGATGTAAGTATGGTCCAGGTTATTTTTAATGTTATGCCAGAAGTGTTGCTTCTAATGTTGGGTAAAGTATATGGATTTTTTGAGGCCCAACTGAGTGAACAGTGAAACAAATGTTGTTTGTAGCCTTTAGTGAAATCAGACTTGCAAGATTACTCACCTGGTTCTTCCCATGGTTATTAATTCACCTTTACTACCAAGATGAGTAAATCCCATTGCTCTTTTGAACATGAGGGATAAGAGCTGGTAAACTCTTTCCCAAAAGCAGAGAGTGGTGCAATGCTGGGGTAGGACCTCTGTCCACGAGTTCATGGCTTTCAGCAGCCCTGTGTCCAACCCACTAGACATGACCTTTTTCTAAAAAATGAACTCTTTCTAAAAATGTTCCCTCGTAAGATTTAAAATTAGCATTCACCCTGACACATAGTATGATTTCTAGCAGCAGCAGCATAGTGAATAGGAGTGTTTAGGACACTCCCAATATCAGCTGTTTTAATCTAAGTACAACTAAGGAGGGGTCCGATGTCCTTCATGCCTGCTTTCTAGGCTGGAACATGTTGTTCCTTTCTCCCGTCCTGAGCTCTGCAGCACTGTTATAGGGCCAAGTTGTCTGATGTAAACAGGCAAAGTATCATTTGGGTTTATACAATTCCAGACAGGTCCTCTTCCCCTTGGGGACTGGGGGAGGACAGGGAGTATTGTATCGGCAGCTTTATCTTAATTTCCCCAAATCTAAGCAGTGCAAGCACAGAGAGTTTGCAGCTAAGGAAACATTTACAATAAGCCACTATTATGTAATAAGAAATGAGCCAATAAGTCAGTCAAATAATCTAATTTATAGTAATGCCCTACGATAATTTTAAATATGTGATTACGACATTCTGGTGGTTGTGGTCCTAGAATAGATGCATCTAATTATAAGGTGTATTTGAGTTATTTCTTCTTTCCCTTGTGGTGTCTTGTAAGGCAGAGATTTCCTGAAAGACAAGGGAATAAAATCTTTGATTTGATTTGCAAAATGAAATTCAGCCTAAGCACTGATTTACTCAGAGCACTGTCTCAGTGAGATCATGCAATGACTTGCAGCACTTGGTGCCAACTTCTGTTTCCATCAAGATCCCTGGGAACTCTGTCACCGAGTTCCTTGGGAGCAGCTCTGGGCCACTCACATGTGCTTGTAGTGCCACTGCTCCCACTAGCAGAGCCCGTGGACAAGCTGGTCCCGGAGGTGACAGCTCATCACTCAAAAATCCGGTGCAGATTGATGTGTATATTTCTGATGTGCTGTTTTCAGTCACTTTGCAGACCAGTTGTAGCCTCTCTGCCATGTGATTGTCACCACTGAGTCCCTGCATCCAGCACAGCTTCTCTGGCTGAAAGCCCTTGTGCAAATGCGCCTCCACCAACACGGCTGCGCTCATCATGACCTGAAAAGACTAGAATAAATCTGACAAAAAATTTCATCCTTTTCCTTATAAATGCTGCATGTACAGCACCATCAGTACAGTCACCCTTGTTTAACTGCACTAACAGGGAACTCTTGCACTGGCACAGCTCTGTCAGCCAGAGCGAAGGCCTCAGCATGTCCCTGCCTGACAGTGCACAGGCGAAAACACGTGGGCACTTAAACACCTGCTTTGTGCTGCATTTAGCTTCTGCTTTCCTGTTTCCTTTTCTCCAGACCATGACAGCCCAGTGATTAAAATACAGTACTTTGTAAAGAAATGATATAAACAAGTCTTGCTCCAGAGGGCTGCTCACTGTGGAAGTCAGGTCTTGCGGTGTGTTACTCTGCTCTGCAGACCCACCTCAACTCTGACAAAAATACCAGAACTTTTCCTAGTTTATACAGTATCAGAACTACTGTTATTTATGTATATCTTGCAAAGCCACCTGTAAAAACTCATTGTCCTCAAATTTACAAACTCATTGTCTTCAGATAATGCTCCCAGTGACACTTGTACGACCCCAAAGAAGGAAATAGGGTTGGCCAGATGACACGTGAGGCATAATTCATGAGTAATGGATTTATGCAGTGCTGGATCTGAGAGGATTTGTGCCATTACTAATGGTGTATGAACCAGAAAAAAATGGAACTTGACTGCCAACCCAAGGTGAAGTTTGTGGCAGTGTTGTTTTACTTTGAATTTCAGCATCTTGCCGCAGTAGTTCTTAATAGCTGTTCAGGCCATATAGACCTGTCACAAAGGGTGAATGACACTTTGCAGGAAGATGGCCATGCTGAACAAAAGGATAGCTGTTCCTGAAGACGCAACAGCCCTCTGATGAGGAAAACAAGTCTGTCTTCTTGACTGTGAAAATACGTGATGGAATCTGAAAGTCCAGAATTCTTTCCATCTCCTGATTTACAACTTTCAGAACAACATCAGGGTATGTCATTGTTTGGAAAATTAACGACTTCAAGCTGAGTTTTGTCACAACATCCACACGTTCTCCTTTATAAATCAGCAAAAGCACAGAGAGTGCTGGTTGAGTTAATTTCAGTCAAGTCTGCTCATTTATTTACATCAACATTATGTAGTTACCAAAAGTAACTTTAGAGCCTCAGTTTTAACTGTTAACATTTGATTTTACTCTGCAATTCATTTGAAGCCAGTGACGCTACATTGTCATAAGAATGATGTAAAAAAGAAATCTTCAGTCTAAAGGAGTTACTGAGTGCTAACAGCTCTGAGGAGGAAAGGCCAATATTTCAATGCAGCATCCTAAAAAGACATTTGAATCCATATATGGACATGTCGTTAACACGTCTGCTTTCAGACATGCTGAATCGTTGTAGCCCCTGCTGACATAAATGGAAGTAGAGATGTTTGTTGCTTATGCTCATGTAAGGCTTTGGCTCTGCTTTACACATGTGCATGCCCACTGCTGGGGCATCCAGGCTTTTCATCCAGATGCTCAGCTCCCCAAAATATGTGCAGAACCATTTGCAGTCAGAGTTTTGCTGAGTTTGGTGTCAGGGGTGTTCCATCTTGGCACGCAGCAGGGTTGGTTTGATTCTAGAAGGTGTAGCACTATGGCGTCATCTTTGCTAGATCCAGAGAGATGCAGAGCAGGGGAGGTGAGGGCCAGGAGGGCTGTGTAGGACTGAAACAGGTCTTTAAATTTCATCAATACCTGTCTGCATCACCTGGTTTCTAAATCCCAAACTATAGGATCAGGGCCAAAGTAGGCTCTTATTGAGAAATACGATGTACCCTTTTTAAAATAAGCTGCTTCTGCTACCTCTTGAGTGCTCTCAGCCTCAGGAGCTGCAGATGAGGATCATTATTCAGACCTGACTTGGCACACAGATGCAGTCACTAAGCTTCTGGGCAGGCTGAAATTTGGTGCAGTTGAGCAATTTTATGCAAGACAAATGTTTTTACCTTTTTTTTTTTTTTTTTTTTCTTGTAAGATAAGAAAAAAATCAGATTCTTTGAGATTGATTGGAAGGAAAATGATCCTCTACTGTTGGATTTCCCAAAGTGCCATGTAATCCAAATAAGTCTGGATTTGACCAAATTCCTATAAGAGGCTTATTGATATCTGAGCCATTGTTTTGAGTTAATGGCGGCTGATGGGTTCATTACACCTGGTGCTGCAATGCTCGGTGTTTTGTTTGTTAAGTGTTGGATGAAGAGATTCATTTGAAGATGTCCTTTTTCTCTCTTCTAGTAATGAACAAGTCCAGTATTTGTTCATTTAACAAGTAACAGTTTGTGGCATCTCTCACGACACAGGATTTTGTATTGCTTTCCAAACTTTGTACTTCTGATCAAGGATCTATGTTATCTTTTTGGACCTCTGTGCATTCACCACACCACATTCCTGTTCTTTGTCACAGGTGCCTCTCTCAACAGGAGTCAAAGTCCTTACTTCAACTGCTCCAAATTTATTGTAAAAATTATTCAGTGTAACAGATCCCTGCTTGCTTCTCTAATGGATTAGATTCACTGGCATTGTGTTCCTTGTTTGTTCTTGGCTAGTGGTGTGATTTGCTGAGTGATTACCTGTAGCTGCCAAGGCTGAACTATATGTCTTCTTATACCCTGTGAGGATGAAAGCATGACAAAATATCAATCAGAATGTTGAATCTGAAGCAATTGTCAGTAAACCAAAACTGTCAAAAATCATAATACTAAAGGCAAAAAAATATCTCTGTGCAGACCTTGTATACTATGGATTTTTTTTTTTTTTTTTCCCGAGAACTATACAAACAACTGTGAGTATCAGGGAAATTTTATAAATTGGCATCATTATAGCTACAGTGCCTAAATCATGGTCCCACTCATGTTGTATTTAAGTGAGCAGACCACATTTGTAGCATAATGATGGTGTTATTAAGCCCTGAACCAGACTGTGTCCTGGTGATTACCATTGCAAATGTGTTCTGATCAAGTGGATATTTTGAGAGGTGACGGGCATCTGTCTGGCCACATAACAGGAAGGACACGTGGCTTGCTGCTCCGTGGGGCTCCCAGGGTGAGCTGCACATCCTACCCCATTGCCAGGCCTGTCCTCAAGGTGTTAGATGGGAAGAAGAGGTGGGTTTGCATCATGAGGGCAGGAGAGACCATAGAGTGTTTAATCATAACATCACTTGGGAAGGAGAGGGTTGATCTTGTGTGGCACGTGAAACTAAAAAAACAGAGTCTGGAGAAAGAAGCTGAATTGATTCCACCTTCTTGTGTGGGTATCCTGCCTGGTATTTCAATGACATTTACAGTGATTAGATGGAGAGAATCTGTAAACCAGTGATTTAAGTATTTTACTTTTTTTTTTTTTTTTTTTTTTTTTTTTTTTTTTTTTTTTTTTTACAGTCATTGGGGATTTGGAAGAAAGTCTTTATTATCTCCTTAGTTACCAGTAAGGGAACACTTGGTACTACTCTGCATTGAGAGAGCCTGCCTTGTGGCCCCTCTTTTCCCTCTTAGCTAGCTCAGCTGTAGTTTGAACTAACCCAAAAAATATTGCACACTGGGGAACTGCTCTTTCCAGCCTCACTTCTTTCTGTCATTTGTATGAAATATGCTGTGTCTCTGACAAAAATGTGTCGTATGTTAGCATAATATACTCCCCATGTTCTTGCTGTATTGTGAAGCATTAACTTGATCTTTCTTTCCCCTCTCCTTGCTGGTGTCAGTGCTGTTGCATTCCTGTTATTTCAGATTGATCCCATATGAGCTAATGTCAGCAAGAAAAGTTATAAGTTGGATTATTTTATTTATCATTTGGTGATATCAAACGCCTCAGGGAGGGTCTAAAGCCCTTCCCAGGTCATGTGCATACGTAGGTTCCTGTTGCCTATCATCCAAATTTGACAATTAATTTAGGCTCCTAACATCTAGTTTAGGCTCCTAGGGTCCCTACTGAAATGAATAACAGTTGAGGGTCCAGATTTTCAGAATATTTAGACTTATTTTTCATTGGTTTCTGTGGCTCAGGTGTCAAAACTTAACAGGTCAACGAGTGAGTGTGAGGGACGTGTGCGTTCAGGTTATGGAGTGAACGTTGTATCCCCAGAATCATATGTAACCTCTTAATGGTTATGTATGTAAACTCTTAATGACCTCTGTGTCAGAATGCCATTTGAAATCTGTGCTTTGCTATATCAACAGGTGTAGCTAAGGCTCCCAGTCGTCTCAGTGTGGCCTGGCAGGACTGGAGGAAGGCACATCAGGCTGGGCTCCTGTTGATTAGGTACCTCCAGTAGAGACGGGTCTTTCCTTGCCAAAATCACAACCTCTACACCTGGACACTAGTGCTGTTATAACTCCTACAGACACATATGGAGCTAGTTTTCCAGTTGGCAACAGCAGCTTATTTTTATTTGATGGCACTTGAGTCCTAAGCGGGGAATATGCTGTTATTAATGACTTACTGAAAATCCTTTGTAATAAATTTATTGCTAATGCAAAATGTATTTTTCTTTTTTCTTGGAACAGCTTCTTTGATTGCTTGTTGCATACTGATGGATATAGGGGCCATGGCTTACGAAAAACTTGGATTTGTGGTAAAAATTTCTCCTCTGTTGAATTTGAAGCAATTATACTGGAAATTTATTGAGTTCATTTTATCATTATTATTAGCGTAAATCTAATAACCTAGTTATTCACCAAATGTTTCTCACAGGTACTGTAACAAATAGTGAATTTGGCAGAGAGGGAGTCCTATCCCAAACTGCAGACAGCAGTGCGGTAGGGATCGTGTTGTCGCACACAGCTGTGCTGCTGCTGTTACGGCAGGTTCAGGGTCCCCTTGTGTGAGCAGCTGCTCATTCACCTCTGAGATATGAAGTAACCCTCAGCTGCTAGGAGGAACCTTGCCTCTTGCTACACAAGGCATATGAACTGTGAGCAAGAGAGACCCTGTTATAAAGTCCTAAAAGCTGGCAGGTGAGGCTCCTGCTGCCTCTTCTGTGCTCTGAAGCATTTTAAGAATGATGGGGAGTCCAGGGCAGGGTTAGGAGATTTTGGTCACCAGCTAACTTCTGAGGGGAAAAAGAAAATGAGAAGGGCAACATACTTCTTTACTCACTGTGCTGTGTATCAAGTGTGACTCTTCCCTGAGCTGGGCAGGGGAGCTGTGCTCACCCTCTAAATCCTGCACACAAAACTGATGTTTCACTTTGACAAGGAGAGCTGGTGAGCAAAATGAGTTAAGAAACTTTAGCAAAAATTCTCCCCTGGTGTTTTTCAATCCTACCAAGCACTTCTAATGTAATCTCTCAGAGTGCTGGAAGAGTGCAGTGAGATGGAGCTGAATAACTAAGAGTGCTCACTGAAGTAGGCCGATATCTAAATGCAGCTGGCTCAGTGATTAGGAAGGGCTGTTTAGCTATAGGCTGAATCTCTCCTGTGCTCTGAGGTGTGAAGTCACCTGTGCTAGCTCCCAGTTAGGTTGCTGTGTTGTCAGGCGCCTCTCAAAGCCTGGTGCTTATTTGGGTAACAGCATGGCGATGCCCAAACCAGCAGTGGGTGCCATTTCTTGCAGGCAGAGAACAGGGTTCACAAGGTCCTGCGTCACTCTTGCAAGCTCTAAATTTAGAGGGTCCTTGTGTCTCTGCAGATTTTGCAGACAGGTTTATGGTTCTCAGGCAAAAGGGTTTGTTCTGGAGACCTCCCGTTTGCACAAATGTCAGTTTTTCATTAATATCAATGAGACTGTTTGTGTTTCTCAGCCTGAGCATGGGGCCAAAGTGATAACTGCTCTTACAAAATGCTAGGACCAGAAAGAGGAAATGTCTGAATTTGTACACTCCAGCTTTGAAAAAACACTGCCTTTCCCTTAATAGAAGGATTTTGTGTCAAAGGAGAAATGAAAAACATTCCCAGACCTGGGTAAGGCTCTTACATAAGCTGTCCTTTCTTTTCGGATGCCCAGCAGTAAATGATGCAAATGAAAAATATACTGTGTGGGGAGTAGTATTTCAGTGTATTCTTCCACCTCTCGACTGATGCCTGAATGATTTTATTATAAGAACAACATGGTTTGGGGCACAGTGTCAGAAAGTCAGCTCTTGCCTGGAGCATGCATTTAGATGTCAGTAACCCCTCTGTTGCCAGTTGTCCAACAAAATCTTTTTTCCTAACCGTTTCTATTTTTTAACCTTTTTCTCAGTCTGTGCTGGATCCCACCACTGAATTTCGAGCACAAACCCACTTAAAAAGGACATTCCCACTCGTGGAATGGCTGTTCTGACTGTAGCATATGCGGATTGCTTCTTGCAAACTAATATTGGGCATCAGTGTTTGCAGTGTGACTGGGTGTTACCAGGGTGTGACAGAAAAGGTCAGCCACTGTCACTTGCTTCAGGGAAAGCCTGTGGGTACTTTTTGGGAGGATGCTATGTTAGGAAGAAGTGTGTTTTGTTTGCTTTGTGCAGGGATGTGATGTAATAGTGGAGTGTGGCATGGGAAGGGTGTTCCAAGTGTGACACTGGGTTTCAACCTTGCCTCAAGAAAGGCTTTTCCTTCAGAAAAGCACATGCTGTGGTGGTACTGCAGGGGTGGTTTGCTCACGTCAGGTAGAAAATTCAATCCCAAAGACCTTGTGGAGGTAGAATTGAGCAGCAGAGAGATTTACCTAACGTAAACTGGGCAAAATGCATCCTGCGTTTTGTGTTGTCCTTCAGAGCCTGCACAAAGGGCTCTTGGAGAACAGCTTCCAGTCTAGGCCCACGAATGCCAGCTTCATTGAAAGATGTAATTAATTTTAAACCAAACCCTACCTTTGGTGTAGTGCAGAAGTGACTTACAGTCTCCCGTAGGGAGTGTGAAATGGATATAACTTGTAGAAATAATAACAGGGCCATCCATGTGGAGCAGCTTGGTAATCCCAGTGCTACTCACTTCCCAGGAAGTAGGGATGTTGACCAAATTCTATTAGTCCTTGTTTGTCATCTTATCCCACATCTTAAACTCTTTGGAGTGGATGCTGTCTTTACTGCATGCATGGTGGCTTGTAGTAAGGGCTTGAGGAGAACCCTCCAAAGGGTTGAGGAGGAAATTCCATACTCTATGGAATGGGAGAATTCTGCTGAAAAACAGAAGTGAATTCCCAGGGCCTATGTGCATGCCTGGCTGGTGGATGTGGATGCTCTCTTCCTGCTCCTGGATCTTTGTGTGCTGTGCAAAATGAATTTTCAAGACATCATAGAAGCATTGTTTCTGCAGTAACTCACTGTCAGGGTATTATCTGGCAAATAATTTTAAGCAATAACACATTTGAGAAAATTTTAGAAGTTTTTTTTTTGTGTGGTACATAAACAAAATTACCGGCTTAATTTGGCAAGAGAATGAGTTACTCTGAAGCTTTTGCTGGCCTTTGATGTTAGACCAGGTAGTGTTATTTTTGTGGCTGATATTGTTTATGTACTCATGCCTTGCTGAACTCTGTCTCACCTGTAGTAATGTGTTAGGAATCAATGTGTTGGTTTTGTCTTTGTTTTTTATCAAGCATGGGAAAATACTGATGAATAAACATATTTCATTTCCATTTCCTTTACAACTTACTTAAGCGCTTAACAACTGCAAAAGTCCAACTTCAAACACTTCCTGCAACTACTTAGGGATTAATTTGAATTAAGATAATTCAAGTGCTGGCGTATAACCATGAGTTTTTTTTTTTTTTTTTGAAAAAA
>VXAV01009742.1:237188-248645 GCA_013399715.1 Alectura lathami
GTTTTTTTTTTTTTTTTTAATACAGTCTCAATAGAATCTCAAGGAGTCAGAATACAGGAGCAGATAATCTGGGAGATGAGCTGATAGTGTCTTCGAGTAAGTCTGGATGATGGATTTCTGACATGCATGCTAGAAACAAGTGACAATCTAAAAAGAAAGGCAGGAATGGGACAGCTACTCTACAGTGCATTGGAAAGCACCTGACACATTTACATTGGCTTCGGAGACCTAAGTCACCCTGCTGTGTTCTTGGACAGGTCTGGAGGAGCTGGTAGGAAGAAAATAACAAGTTAAAGGGGTGCTTCTTAAAGCAAGAAAAACTGGAACAAGAGGAAAAAAAAAAAAACCACCAAGCCTAAACTAGTGTTTTTAACCCCTCGCTGGCTGCTGATTTTCTCTTTCACCATGTGTTACACTCGAACAGCTGCCAGCAGCGCTAAGCACACCAGGCTCAAAGCACACAAAGGATCAGGACACGGAGGTTGTGACCTAATGTTAATCGTGCTCCCATTTATTGTGCGGCTGCCATGGGACTTCCCCTGCTTTGTCTACAGTCCTGCTAACATAATATTCTGTTCGAAAGGCTTCCTTGCACAAGGAAGAATTATGAAATCCAACTTTCTCTTTTATTGGAGCAGCTTGTGTTTATTCTTGATGTGCTTGCTCAGAGAAGCTATTTTTGCTACCGCTGGGGAAAAGCAAGTAGTTTCCTGTGCATCCCATTTAATCGGTTGTTTTCTGGGGACAAAAGCAAATCAGGTCAGCAGTCAAGGGATCTTTTTCTGTTGATGGCAACAGTTTTATTCTGCAGGAGTTATAATCTAGATGAGGGAGACAAAAATATTTGGATAAAGATATTCTGGCGCTGTAGAGAAAAAATGTTAAGTGCTGCTGCAGGGTTGCCTGTAAGTTCTTTTCGCTCTCAAGCTTTGCTGTATTCATTCATACAGTGGTGCAATTTTTCACCCCAGGTTTTGCCTTCAGATTCGCTGTTAAGTTCAGTCTATGTGCAGCTATTTAAAAACTAGCTATAGTCTGTTGCTTCCTACTAATCAGATGGTGGGACACATATTTTTACCTACCTGAGGGTGTCTGTTATATTCCTGCAATAATAACATGCATAAATACTAGGATGCAACAGAAGATGAGTCAAATCCCAAAAGGGCAGCAAAGATGGAGCATTCTCCTCCAGTTCTTAAAGCCCAAACTCTTTGCTACCAACATTGACTCAAATGTGTCTTTGCTTAATAACATACAGCTGATCCGTAGTACGTATTTGGGCAGTCCTTTTTGATACAGTGAAGGGCACTGGTACATATACACGCTGTCCAATTTGTTATAATCAGTTTTGCAAACTGGGAAGTCCAGAAAAGCAAAGGATGATTAAGCACAGGGTAACTGGAGCTGCAAAATTCAGTAAAATACTATTAGACCTTTACTGTGCCCAAGGGATACCTAAGGGAAAAGCAGATTATAGATATGTCATCGTAGGGGCGGCAGGACACAGTTCTGTTCAGAATTCTCCAAAGTTTTTATTCCAGTCTGTAGTTAAGTTTAACCTTCAGTTAGACAGATTTAACTAGAGATTCAAATGCTAGAGCAAGCAACATATAATTCAGGTTCTTGCCTCTGTTATCACTAGCTGGTGCCTAAACCTGAGGTGCTTAAAGTAACCATTTCCTTGTTAAAATCTTTGTGTCAGATTTTCATTCAGAGTATGATAAATGGATGGGCAGGAACAGGAAATGCTTAAATCCTATGAACACAAAAGCATCATGTGGCAGCAGGAACAGAATAGCTGCCCTTTGCCAAATGCCTGGGACAGATGCAGGGCCCTGAGCACCCCCACGTACTCATGATGTCAGCGCTCAGCCACATGGTGAAATCCTAGCTTGCCAACTTGGAGAATCTGTTTCAAATTTACTTATTTATTTATTTATTTATTTTAAAAAACAACCAACAGAAAAAAATACAGAAAAACCCCAACCTATTAAATATGGCTCATTACCAAGTTTAAAGGAGATCTGTAATGGATATTTCTCCAACTTGTAGGTAATGGAGGCTGCCCTTTGGAGAGTTACCTGAAATGACCCTTTCCATGTTTAAAACATTTGCTACCACCACTGCAAAATGAATTACAAGGATATTTTAAAGGAAATGTGTATTGATTAAAATCTTCCTGAGATCCTTCAGCTGTGGTTCAAACTTGTCACAACAGTGATGCTGTCAAGCGTCTGACATTTCACAACTGGGTGTTGCATAGGGGGATGCTGACGTTTGATGCCACAAGAGGTATAGGAAAGGCCAGTGTCCTAGGCAGGAGGCAGTGGTGTGGTATATTCAGACAGCACGAAACAGTTGCTTACCAAAGTAGTTGTTTGCAAAGCAGATCATAGAAAACATAGATCTCAAGAGGTTGTGTAGTCTGTTCCCTACCTCAGGGTGATGACAGTGACTCTTGTATCTGGCAGCTCCAGCAAGGGGATGGCGCGGCCTTTGCAGTGGGGTCTGTTCCAGCACTTCACTATTTTGCAGAAATGTATGCAGGAATATGGAGTTTTGAAGCTGTCCCTCCAAATATTCATTTGAAAACACTTGAAGTGTCTCTTCATAGTTCTCTCTCATAATAACCGGCGTTCCTTCAGTCTTTCTTCAGAGCTTGTGTGCTCTGGACCTCTGCATGTTCTCTTCTGGCTTCTCTCCAATGCATCTGTATTTTTTATTTCTTTGTAAGCAGGGAAGTTAGTGTTTGCAAACACCTGATTGGGCAAAATAGAAGGAAAAACTGAAGAATTAACATTTAACTGTTCAGCTAATTCAGCTTGTTCTAGGTGGCCCACTGCCAATTTAATGAATTCGTTGTAGTTCTGATGCAAGTGATTGGGATGCCTTCATTTTCTGAACGTTGCAATTCGCTATTCTCCCTTTATTCTCTCCTGCTCCAATCTATAGTATTTACTTGCTGCTAAGTTTCATATGGGATTTTTGAGTAACCAAGAATGGAAAGAAGAGATACAGCACAAGAAATTGGAAATTTACTGGCTGCTGTGCTCCCCTCCCATTCTCAGGGTGATTTATCTCTATCTTCATCTGCAAACCATCTGCCCTCTCCACTTTCTAACCCTGATTCAGCCCTCCTTGCTATCGTGGCAGGCTGGGACATGAGAATACTCCTCCTATGTTTCCATGCTATCCTAAGACAGCTGAAGTTGTATCATAGCTCTTTCTTTGTGTCCAGGAACAAAAGCTTCAGCCACAGAAATATCATGAACTCAATTTTTCTGTGTTTTGTGAATGTAAATGTTGGATGGATGTTTGCTGAGAGCAGCGATCCTTTATGGCTGTAAATGGGAACAGAATATGGCCCTGCTTGTTTATAGAAAAAAGAAAAGCCACATGGTTTGGGCTTTCAGTGATGTTATCTTTTGGTTGCTGATCTGTCCAACGGTTTTCAAATTGTTTTCTAAAAAGTTACTCATAAGGCATCTGCTGAAGGATTTTTGGCCTGAGCAGTTTGGCAAAGTGCTGGTTTTATGGGGTCTGTATCTGGGTTCTTGACTGTTATTGCTTCTACTGGCTTATTGTTGCAGTGCTGCTTTGCAGTTCTGGGTTGTGGTTACCTGCGGTAATAATCTTGGCCTTTTCCACTGAACAAATGGACCAGATTCAGAAGTGGAGTTACAGAAAAGCTGCAAATCAGGCCCACATGTATAGGCTTATGATTTGCAGGAGTGTAGATTGAAGGCACATTTCTGTCAGGCGAGTGTGCTGAACAGGTCGAGTCTCACAGAAGCCAAAAGTTTGGGTTCAGCAGTGAAAATGTTCCAGTTGCAGCAAGGCTGAGATGACTTGGAAGAACAGCCCTTACCTAAGCTGGCAACAAGACCATGAGAAAAATATCTCAAATTGCACAGCTTTCTGTGGGGGAGAGGCAGCAAAGTGAACAGCAAGAAGATTCCCTTGAGGCCGTGTAAGCCTGTGAATGCAACAACTCCTGTGATGGCTGTGTGTCTTGTTGTCGAGTTGTTTTTGTAGCACAATGTGGGAGAAATTCTAATTAATGTTGTAAATTTGTCATACCTGTATGGCAAAAAATAACAACAAGAACGATGAAAGGAAGAAAGAAGAAATAACACTGAACTTCTGCTCAGAGCAGTGTCTTGGAATGGTGGAGACCTGTGCCTGGCTGTTTCCACTGCTTCATGTTTGGTAGCCACAGGATGCGATGTGGTGACAACAGGCATTTCCTGGTTGAGCATGTAATTCCTAGAGTAGAATATTTTCCATGCCTAGAATACCAGATAAGATCTGAATTTCTTCTTTTTATAGCTGAAGAAAAGCATTCATCTGACCAGTTGTTTTGCTCAGCACTTTCCAGTCCACAGTAAGTGATAGAGAATAGTTCCGATCAGACTTTCAGCCTTGAGAAATGAGTCTTGTGGAAGGGAAAATGCTGTTTGTGCATCTGGAGTCAGGACATTCAGGAATGGTGAGGAATCCTCAGCTGGTGCATGCTGCTGTGTGTATGGTAACAAATAGTGTTGTGCAAGGAGTGGATCTGCACCACGGGCAGGTTGGTGTGGCGGAGCTGATGTTTGCAATTTGTGCACTTCGGGCTCAGATGCTTGGATCATGCATTTGTGGTGGGCTTGCATCAGATATTTGAGCATCGTCCACAAAGACGCACTTTCGATGCCCCAATATCACCAGGCAGCATAGATCAAACTGCAGTGTGCAGGGACAACTGGGAGATGTCAGGAATGCAGTTTTGGAGACGTGTGCTGTGATGCTGTGATGAAGATATGTGTAGCTGCACATATCTTCACCCTAGTGAGTGTGCCAGGCCATTGCCTGCATGCCCAGCTTACCACTTGACTTGTGTTCCTCTAATCATCCATGACTATTATTGTGACTCTGAAGGATGAACAACCCCCAAAACTTCCCCTCCTTCACGTTCCACTTCCTTGGTGCAACGTATTTGCCTCTGGCACTCAGCTTCCAGCCCCTTCGCCCGCATCTCTCCCGGGCACATCTGTATGCACATCAGCGCTGCTCCCACTCAAGTGGCTGCTATTTTGGAAATGAGCAGAGAGGATATCAGCCCCTGTGCAGAGCATTTACTGGAAGTGCCTGGCTGAGTCACCGCAATTACTGGGGTATCTGAGGTTAAGTGAGTGATGAGTAACTGAAGTCTCGAGCTTTAAGGATGACAGATTCTGGCTCTTTGTGCACCCTATGGAGAGAAGTAAGTCTTAAGTAAAGAATTAACAATCTTTTTTTTTTTTTTTTTTTTTTTTTTTTTTTTTTATTTTATGTATTTTTAACTTTGGAGCAAGAGCCCAGTGATACCTGTGTGCTCTTCCCTGTCAACTGGTGCACCATGTCCTTGGCAGATGAATAACTGATGCCTGATAGCAGACATTCCTGGGAATACAAATCCCCATGCTGCCATGTTATGCATTCATAAGGCAATTATCAAAATGGAGGTGATCTTGCTGAGCGTATAATTTGGATGCTGAATAATCCCACTCAAATGCAGTATCAGTGCAGAGTGAAGGAGGTGTTTTTACATGCTTGAATATGCATATCTTAAGGCAGGGAATGCAGCCCAGTGGATCCGGTAGCTAAACCTAGTTAGCACTGTGCACCCACAAGCAGAGTCTAAATGTTTTACTGCAATTGTCTCACCCATCTTTTTTTCCTGAAGCAGCTTATGCTGCAAAATGCCTTAGCAATCTATCTGATGTTGTGTATTAATTCCTATGGATTATGGACTCCTGTATGCCATCCTATCAGACATACCAGATGGTCACTCTTCCTTTTCTTTTTATACTCAAAGTGGTTTTACTTGGAGCTTTTCCATGCCTTTACCAAATTCATGGCAAGTTTGGCTGTCATTGATCTCTTGCCTGCCTCCCATTCCCACTTTCCCTTTCCTCACTCTGTCATGATGCTGCTGTGCCACCTCCCCCTGCAGGGTGCTTGCCACGAGGGACGGGAGTTGCAGCCATACACATTTAATTTTCCAACTAAAAATCCAGAGATGTCATTCCAGTCACTTCTACCCTGAGGCCAAGCATGCTTGTGGGGATTTTTATCATGTAATGAAATGCTTCCAGTGACAGAGTCTAAATGAAGAAGAATATTGTGTGCATCTTGTGGTAATAAATTCAAAAACTAGATGTAATTAAATTTGCTTTTAAAGAAGGACAAATCATGCTGAATTAAAAATATGGAAAATTTCTTTTTAAACACTTCTGAGAAATGTTGGTTTTGGGTCTAATTCACTGAAGTAATGAGAGACTTTCAGGGAGATCCATGTTTGTTTAAAAAATATTGGCTTCTAGTTACGTAGACTGCTTGCAACCTGATTGGAAAAAACTTTTTGCTAGAGAACAGGTCTTGGTATCATTACTTAAAAGCCAAATGAGCAAAGAAGGCAGTCCTTGAAAAAGAAGTTGTTCTGGGACAAAAGAGTGGCTCAGAGGGTCACAGCTTCACCCTTCCTTCCCCTTAGGACCAAGGCAAAGTGAGTTGTGGCAGCTCCTGATTTTCAGTGCTTGATGGGGCTGTGGATATAGTGTGTGTTCACAAGGAAAGCCTCCTCTGGCATCACACATCCCAGAACTTTCTGAACTTGGAAACTTGGAGAGTGTCTTCTATCACTCTCCTAAAGCCTAAGATCTAAACCAGAAATGAGCTAAATCAAAGCATTTTTCCCCTGCTGGTGCTAAGCCCTGGTTGTGCAGGGTGGCTATCTGGCTCTTTCTTTGGTTAAACCAGGAGCCCGTCGTAGCCCTTGGTCTTTCCCCAGGGTGATCGGGCCGTGGGGTGCTGAGCCCAGAGGGTGCACAGGCCCAGTCCCGCAGTTGTTCTTCCTGCGCCTGCTCAGCCACAGCCTGGTAATTGTGCAGCCAAATTAGGCTTTGTTGCAAGCAGCTGTGATAAAATACGTCTTGTTTTAATAACAATCATTATTTGACAAGCCACTAAAAAATTAAAACAGATGCAGCCATTATGGAGCTGCTTACATTTGCATAGCTCTACCTGCTTTCTTCAGTCATGAATGAAATTGTAGCTTGTTCAGGGAGTACGACAGACCCTAAATATGGTGATCAGGCAAAATGTTTTCACCCGGCTGCCTTCACATAGAGGAGCTTGCACACGCCTGTGCTCCCAGTGGCTCAGAGTGAGGCTAAGCTGACAGATTTCTGAATTCACAATAAATTCAAGTCAGGCTCAAGGGCAGTGGCAGGAGGGCAGCCTATGCTCCCCTTCTCCCCTTCTCCCTCTTCCCCTCTGTGAATGTTAGTTCCTCACAAGGCTCCAAATTAAACTATAACATGCAGCTTATGTTTGTGTGAGACTTTTTGCCCTTTTTGACAATATTCTCCCAGGAATTTAATTAAAATCTTTCCTCCACCTGTAATAGTGGGAATGTATTTTTTTGGTAGTAAAAGAACCAGCAGTTATCGTTCTTTGTACCATTCAGAGATTATTTGCAAGGGAAGAATGCACTGAAAAATTGCAACATCTGAACTCTATTTGTATAAGAAATAGTGTTTGAAAATGTCTGTTGTGGTTAAGAAGAAAGCAATGTCTCATCTCAGAGCCTGTGATTATATTCTCCCATTTACTAAACATTCTTATTATTAGATGTACTCCAGTGGGTCACATAAGGAATGACATCTACTATTGCGAGTAATGGGGACTTCTATGCTTTATGGTACATTCTTGTCTGTAGAATATGAGAGACCAGGAGGCTGCTGAAGAGGGAGCTCTCTTAGGTTAGTGGGAGAAACATTTGCTTCTTCCGTGTTGGCTCTCGCTTTGCCCAAAGTTACCTTCCTTTCGACATGCAGTCCATGCCATGGGCTTTTATGAACAACAAGGATGTATTTTTCATCTGTGTAGGAGAAAAACAATGATATTCTTGTTGTTTGTTTGGTTGTTTGTTGTGTTTGTCTGTTTATTTGCTGTAATTTTCTAAGGCATAGTAAATGGTGGTGACTTGATAGAGGTGAAGTGAGGAGATGACGCTCCCAGGCAGTGCTGCCTCATGTCATGGCCTCATCAGTCTCTTGTGCCAGATATTTGCAATGGGAAAGAATCTTCTCGATTACTGCTCCTCTGGATGTCAGAGGATCCTCAAGATCCTTAAATGACTTCTGTTAACTTAAAAAACAAAACAACAAAAATGAAACCACGAAACCAAAAAACAACAGAGAAAGGAATGCACACGCAGCGTGCATGACTTTGGAAAGTCGATTACGAACTGGAGAAAATCTGTTAAAAGTATATTAGGAGACTTTACTAGTGAATCATCTGGACTTTTCAAAAAATAATTTATCCTAACCGTGGTTTTGTAGAGGAAGTTGCTGAGTAGAAACTTTTTACACATTTTTCAAGTGATAATTTGGGGCTGCAGTCACATCAGTTAACTCGTCCAAAACGCAGACAGTTTCAAAACGAGATTAAGGAAGCAGGAATTCCTGGCTCTTGGCCCTGTGCTCAGCCCATTTATCCTGACAGAGGAGAGGAAACCACAACACACCAGGCACTCGGAGCACATGCCGTTAAAGAGAACACAAGGCTTTTCAATTAGGCCCAACTTCAGCAAGGTGCTTTCAGCATGCACTTAATGTTGTGTGATTTATGTGACTAGTTCACATGTTTTCCACAGGGTTACTCATACTTAATGTTATTTGTTTGCTGAATCAGGGCCTAAATCAGATCTTCTTGTAAAACTTCATAGTTAATTAGTGATCTCTTACTATCTCGTGCCCAGAGCAGTTTCCAAACTGGTATTTTAGAGCCTGTGGGTACAGTTACTTTAAAATAATCAAGATAAATGCTGGATTTGGAATGCTACTCTTATTCAAATTGCACATTAACTAAAAATAATGTTTGAATAAGCACTCCTGAATGCAAATAATGTTAAAGAACAGAAGCAGCCTGTGCGTACAGTTTAGGAGATGTTAAAGGAAGAAGAGGAAATAAACAAGAGATGGTGACGCATTGAAGAATAAACCACTTTGTCATATCTGTGACACAAGGCGTTGTAGTAACTAGGGACCAGTATTTTCCTGTGATTTTTCTCCAGCTGCCGTAACTTGGCACAAACTTTTGGCTAATTTGTCAGCTCAAGTAGAGGCGTAGGGTTATGGAGGAAGAGTGGTAATGTGTTTGTACTATATGACAGAAAATCTGAGTTCATTTATTGTCCCCCTATAAATGTCCTGTTCGACAGTGGGTAAGTCTCTTAAACACTCTGTCTCAGCTCCAAGTTCTGCTTCATTTCATTTGTCCCTTGGTTGCGTATTTAGAGTTCAGGCTGTGCAAAACAGAGTGTGTATTCCATATTAACACAATAAACCCCGTATCCGATAAGTGCGTTTCTGAAATTTAAACTATAATGTGCAATACTGTAATCATATTTACAATATTTTGTCATTTTTATTTGGGGATAATGTCCTTCTACAACAAGCAGTGTTGTTTCCCTTTGAGATGTGCTGACGTTCCTTGGCTCCTCTTCATTACTGCTAGGAGAACCCATGCTGTCCAGAACTTTTGTGCTCTATTGTTTTAACTAATCATGAGCCTGATCTAGATCCCAGTCCAAACTGTGCTTTCTTGTATGGTATTTGGTGTCATCAATATACCATTTTGTCATCTTCAAAATGCTTTTAAATATTAAGTGCCACTGACATTTGAGGGGAATATTACATGGTAGAAGTAACTATTATTTTGGGTGGAGCTGTGCAGCAGGTGATTTTTCTGTTGTGTATGCCCTGAACAGCAGATATACTTTTCTAAGAGCTCTACCTTTAGGAAAGGCTTTTATTCTTAGGACTTGTGGTTGTCTATAGCCATGGTTCTTTATATCTAAAATAAGATAACATAGATAGAAAATATATGTTTTGGTCTTGGGATATGGGAATACCAAAAGCAGTGAGGAAACTTGCAGCCTCAGAAAAACGTCCAGCTAGAAGAATAAATGGCACCGAATTTCTGTAGGACATTTCACTTGCACGTCTTCTTCCTGGTACCCATGTAGTGGAATTGAATCATTTGCCTTGAAGTGGAGAGAAAAATGTCACTTCTGTGATTTGTGAGAGTACCCCTCTTCAAATTGGTTTCTGGAAGGAGATGTAGCCAATGAAACTAAATAATTTCGATTACGCCTTAGAAGCACCACAGAGTAACTTCAGTTGAAATGGTGAAAGAATTAGTGCCATCATGTCATCGTTCTCATTTTTTTGATATAACAGTAAAATATATTTGTTTGCTTGGCGTTGGAGCTGCCATAATGCTGTTGTGCGTTAACTCTGAAAGCATGAGGATGTATTTAAAAGTCCATCATTATCACATAGGGTTTCAATTTCAATGTGGTGTATCTTCCAAATCAATTAGGAAATATGGAAAAATTTACTTACTGGTTAGAATGTGTCTGTTAATTTGAACTGCAATAGAACTCTGTGTAGATGATATTAATCTCCATGTTGCCAGTAGTTCTCTATGGTGGAGTTAGATGACATTTTATGATCTGCAAAAGTTGTTTGCTTTTTTGACACGGTTACATGGCATTACAAAGGTGAAGTTAAGAGAACTTGAGGGAACTGAATATGGGGGAAAAAAAGAGTAAAATATTTTTAATATAAATAAAGTTACAGCCACCTATCACATATAGTTAGAAGCAGTATTAGAAACAGTAGTGGATGGATATGGATGGATATGATTGCTAAATAGCTCTGGAACTGTCTCAGACTATTCAGGAAATCTCTTTATGGCAAGAAGTGTCAAAATGCACTGAAAATCTTGTATTGCTTTTCAAGCTGTCACTTCTAAGACATAGAGATGGAATTTTCAAGCATCCTCATTGTCAGCCTGCCTCAGCCTTTCTGATTGCTGAATCAAAATTGTACCAATAATTTCTGTAGGGAAGCCTGGCCAGCAAAGAGCGCTGATTCTTATCTAGCCAGCCTGGAGATGGTCACAGTGCTGTTGAGTCAAGAATATATATTCATCCTGAGGAATATTTCAAAAAAAAANTATGGCATAATGTCTGGGATTAGAAAAAAAAAAAAAAAAAGGTATAATTTGCATAATGCTGTATATTAATCTGAGACATGTAAATACCTCATTTGTAAGTTTATTCAGATACAAAGACAATTAAGCGAACACTCCAGAAAATGTTGGAGGTATAAAAGGGTGCTTAGCTATATTCGGTGAAAATATGGGAGTAAAACAGACACCTAGTTAATACAGCTTGAAATTGCTTGTCTTCATGGTTTTTCTGAAAATTCATTGAACTTAACAGAAGGATGCTCCTTGAATTACTTAGGGCTTGCATAAGTGAAGTGTTAAATACATATAAATGCCAAAGCAGCGTACAAAACCACAGCAAGCAGTCTAAAAAGCTGATGAACAAATTAAGGGGATCTTCCACGGATTCTT
>VXAV01009742.1:248676-281703 GCA_013399715.1 Alectura lathami
TGTGTTACAGAGCTGAAAGTTTGAAGATAATAGTAGGTGAGGTGCAATTAAAGGAGTTTTCAATTTAATACTTCAAAGTTTGAGGTCTGCATGGTAGATTATCAGTCACTTAGCATGGATTTTATTACATGCCCTCTGCAGCTGAGCAGCCTTTGATGAAGGTTAATTTAAATGCTCTGGAATGCAACAGTGCGATATTGACTTGATGTATATCGTATTTGATTTGAAGATGGAGAGCAACATTTGCCTCTGTGGTCTTTTTCTTGAATTCCTGTGGCCAACATACAGTATGTTCCACTGGTGTTGCAATCACTTAAATCAACATTTAAAAGTTAAGAGGGCAGAACAGGCTGTAGTGCTGCTCCCCAAGGGTCTCCCAGCTTTGGGCATGGCAGATCCATTCTGCCATTTGAGTAAAGACATTACCAGTGGGGAAAAAATCCTGTTCTTGGTTAGACTTGTGTAAGCGCATTGACATCACCCAGGCTAAAGAAGATTTAAATCCTTGGGGGGTATAACTGCAGGCAGAACTTGGCAAAAAATGGAAAATTAAATGGAATGTAATAAGTTTTGAGCTTGGGAATAACTATTCAGCCCTTGCAAACATTAAATGGACCATTTTCCTTCATCAGTCCCCTTTTTCCCACTTCTATAGACTGATTATGATTTTTTTTAAAGAAAAAAAAGTGGTTTTTTTTTTTTTTTTGTTTGTTTTAAATTGAACAATGTTGTAATGGTTCCAAGCAAGAGAGAGTAATAGCATTAGCACTGCAGAACTCCTTGTGAGGCTGCTCTCTGGCACGTACCTGACATCTTAAAAACTGAAGCTCAGCACACAGCCTGTTTGTAGATCTGTGACTTTCTCTGAGCATCCATCTGCACTTGGCTATCAGAATTGATTTTGGCTAGTATGTTCCAGAACTGCATATAGTGTGGATGTTCCTTGGTGGAGAAAACATTCAGACACCANAACCAGTGCAATGTATAGGTGTAAAAAATTTCTTTGTGTTACAGAAGTAACACAAACTAGTGGTTTGTATTTTTTTTTTTTTAAATAATTATTTACAGTTCTTTTGCATTTAACCCTGTATAGTATCACTAAGGAGATGTAACTGCAGACAACAGCATTTTTACAATAACACTCAGGGGACAGAGATGATAAATATTGAGCAGAATAAATGGACTGGATAGGGAGGGGCTTCTCTGTGAGAGGATGCAATAATTTTTTGTATTTTATTCTTACTTTGTGGAAAACCTTCAGTTCCTGAGGAAGCATCATTCCTGGCATGGGTCTTCTCAGGCTGCATCAAGAGCTGTTCCTATCAGTGCAGTGGGATTTTCAGTATTTCCATCAATAAAGAAGTGTCTTGAAAACCTGTGAGACTTTGCATATGAGCGTTCAAAGTAGATTACAACAGGTCAACAGGCTTAGTGTGCATTTTTGCATGATTTATATTAGGTGAGACTTTCCCTGCCTAGTATAGTTGTACAGTCACGCGCAGCACACCCCATTGGTGCTGATGTCTGGCAGGACAGTTCACGATGCAGCTTTTAGCTCTGTGTAAGCATCTTTGGGGCAGAAAGCTCCCAATAACTAAACGTTACTATTAGCTGGAGGTTAGGATCTTACATCTTGCTGATCTTACATGTTGCCTGCCCACAGATGGAAGTGAATGTATTTACATTCCAGCACAGAGGGAAGTTTTACTGGGATGCTTTGGTTAGCATTTATAGATGGGCTAACAGCTCCCATGCCACAAAGAACCACATAAAAAGGCTGTTTCTTGACACGGCCCACACAGTTGTGTTTGATGAACCTGAAAATCTTTTGTACAAAGAGGCCTCATAGTATTTTGTAAAATTGTCACAAAATACTGATGATGTATACAAGTTGCTGTTGTCTTCCAAACTACTAATAAGGAATCAAATCTTCCCAGAATCTTGCAGAATGACATAATTTGTTTAAATATGTAAACTGTGTATGATTTGGAGGAGGTCTATGAAAAGAAATTGGATGTCACTCTTGTTTACCTCATGCATGGAAGGTCCTGCTCAGTGTTTGTCTGTGTGAGGCACTGCAGGGCTGGTCGCCGCTATCCGTGGGACATCCCCAGCGAGGTACATGGTTCAATTTTCCCATTTCTCAGGAGGTTACGCTGAGGAAGAGCCCATGCCATCTGCCTGCTCTGGAGCCTCCATAACTCACAAGCTGGCTGAGTGATTTATGTAATTAAACGATGGTTTATTGTTCGTGAGAGCTCTGAAGGCTGAAGTAATTTATTTGTGTGCAGAGCCATCCTGCACACAGTGGTGGAGTGTCTGGCTCTGCGTAGGAAGGCCCCGAGGCTGCCTGTGTGGGACCAGCAGGCCCATGATGGGACAGTGACTTCATGGCATGGGTGTGCACCCGGAGGAGCTGGCTGAGGGCCGCTGACACTTGTCCCATCTGCTGGCAGCTCCCAGCCGGTGTCCGGGATGCTTGCTGGTGGACCCGTGGGATAGGTGACTCACCAGCCCTGGGCCATGGCTCTGCTGGCAGCTGCTGAAGGGCCCTACGGGGTGGCTGCAGAAATGCACATGGGTAACATGGGAGGTGCCTCCTGAGTGTGAGCAAAAGACAACATGATTTGGGAATGTTGGGAAAACATGAATGCTACAGTACAGCCTTCAGGCAGCAAAGACCATTTGCTCCCAGGGGACCTGAGTATTGCTTGAACCAGTGGTACAGGAGTGATGGTGCTCAGCTCCTAGTGCCCTGAAATATCCCACTCTGCCTGAAGAATGGCTATAAATATATATTGGTATTTGCCATAGCTGCAGCACTGGAAAATAGTTCCCTAAGGGAGGGTTGGGCAGGCAGAACTGTTAATTAATGTTGTTTTTTTTCTTTGTCCAGTCCATATTCTACTCCTCACTCAAAACAATGGTGTTTACAGTTGAGCTGAATTACCAGACTGCCACTGATGTTACTAGGAGTGATGATTTACCATTTGCCTATACCCGCCCATTAGGAAGTGATGGACAGCAATGCTTCTGGCAATCTGCACCCACTATCATTTAAAGGAGCCAGTCACAATTTTATGCAGTTGTGGCTTCTTGTTGTCTCAGAAAGCAATTAAAAAGTTTAATTAAAATCAGCACTGTCTTTATTGGCTACAACTGTAAATATCCTAAAATGATCAGATGTGTTTGCAGCCTTTGGAATTGTGAATAGCGAACACTTGCCAAAACACTGAAATGAAGGAAAGTGTTGGCATGCAGTTAAAACCCATATAAATGCTAAATTAAATCTCTTAGATTGGATAATAATCTCCATATTTTTAAAAACTATTTTAAGTATATCTGTCTCAAAATAAAGCAAGAAGGAGGCAAAGGGAACAACATATACTTTAGGCAGAACAGCATTACTCATCAGACTTTTAACTTTTATGATCACAAGACTCTTTTAAAGACTCTCTTTGCAATACGGTAATGTAGACCATATTTTCAGCTAGATATTTATGACAAGTAAAGTCAGTTGCTACAGGACAGAATTAAGCCTCTAGGAAAAAGCTTTTGAGAGGCACCAGGACTGCACCGTAGTGTGGGGAAACTGGTTGTTTCTTGTGTAGTTCTCATCCCCGTGACACTGGAGGAATGATTTAAAGTTGTTGATTACAAAATGCGATTGTTTGCTTATTTAAACCGTTAAAGATTTTTCTTGAATTCATTTTTCTTCTATTTCAATTTATTTATTTAATTTGAGACATTTTTGGCATATGCTATAGGCAAAGTGCCTTGTTCAGAAGAAACTTTGGTTTGAGGAGGAAGTCTACCAACATGGCTTGGGTGTGAATTCAGATGTATAGATTGAAATTAATATGGATACATATGGGAAATCTTCCCTTGTTTTACTCATTAAGGGTTAAATCATAGGCTCAATAGCTAATGTCTGCTTGATTAAATGAAGCCATAGAGTCAAGAAATGTCTGCATTCATGACACGTCAGAGTGTGAGCAAAATGGAGCAGGGAATTAGAGGATGTTATTGTTTTTCTTAGGGTCCCTTCTATTTTGCATCCTTGAGTCTGTCAGTCTCACCAGGCCTGCAGCAGTGCAGTGTCCTTCATTTTCTAGCAGCATCTCAGTGTTACACAGTGGATCTCACCCAGGATGTTGTGAAAGCTCTTAAGGTTCGTGCTGTGGGATTTAAAGCTCTGGGATACTTGAGTGTTTGTCCTGCTTTGTTGTGTTGTTTTGGATTTTTTTTTTATTTTTATTTTTCATACAGAAAGGAACTCTCAGAACTGAGAGTTACGTTACAATATTAATTACAAATATTAAACAGTCAGTGCGTGGTTAAAAAAAAAAAAATTAGATTCTGGTGGAGTTAACGGCTGCAGAGCTGTTCCTGCTGGTATCAGCCACACGCACAGCCACTCAGCCAGATCATGTCTGCCAAGAGCTCTACTACACTGCAGTCTGTATGTACATGGAGACTGTTGCTGCGGTCAAAGAGCTGTTTTTAAAGAGACATAGGAATCATGATGTTTGCTTGCCCCAGCGTGACTTTGCCCTCCCAGTGCCCACTGCAGGGAGTTGGTTGGAGCGATAAGACTGTATTTTCTTTTTTTTTTTTTTTTTTTTGTGAGAGGATGCTCTGACTGGGTCTAGAAGTAGATTCCAGCGTGATAGTGATGTTTTATCTATGTTAGAAGGTAATTTCCAAATGAAATATGAAACCTGATAGCATGGGGAAGTCCAGATTTCATGCTGTCACAGAGGGAGGTATTCTTAAATTGCAGCAACATTTTTCTGTCTGTCTTTTGTTAATCCTTATCATCAAAGTTCCTAACAGGCCTAAAAACTCACTTTTCAGAAGCAAACAAGTAGTAACAATTCTTTTGGTTGGTGGTGTGTGAGAGAAAACATGAACAAAAATACTCATATCAAAAACTGATATTCAGGAAATGTAGAGGTGCATGTTTTGGCACATGCAATATATGTTGGAAGAGAGCAACAGAAGATCTAAACTTTGAAAGAATTAAAAAATCTTAATTCTGCATTTTGAGCTCTGCAGTGATGAAGGTTCTTCCCAGAGAGTTATTGTAAGTGGCTTTGGTAGTTAAGTGTAAACCTGATAATCATCAATAGCATTGTGGTAGCAGGATAAAATCAGTAACAGAATAAGATGTCCAGAAATTGAAAACTTTAAATATATAATGTGTTCTTTGCTTATTTCTGTAAATATATCTAAGCTGAATTGAGTTCTCATCTTCATATCAGTAAAACCATAGCACCAGACACACGGTTGTCTAGGAGTACAAGGTTTCACCTTCCTTTCTGACACGATAGGGATTACTTCATAAATGCAGTTATCTGGAAGCCTTATGCAATGTTCTGAGCTTAAGGCTTTCAAAAATAGTTAGCTGGGTTCACCAGTGCATTAAATATGAGATTTGCAAACGTGCTACAAAAATTTGCTTTCTTTTTGTAGGCATGTTCTGGACTTTAAACCTCTAGGATCTGTCGTTGTAAAGTTTACATTGATAACCGCATTTCAAGGAAAGTTTTGAGATGCTTGTGGTAAAATCAGGAGCAATATAGTCTCTGTTTTATGGTCTGTTAAGTCCAGAATGAAAAGTACTAGAGGACTGAAGTGTTACATCTTGTGTCTCATCTGGAGGTATATACATTACACATAAATGGGACTTGTTGATGTTCATCCAACATGATGCACCGATCATAAGTTAATCGTATGCAGTAATATTTCACAGATTCTTCTGAGATAAAATTTTGCAGTTTGGAGACAAATTAGTCTCTGGCTTATTTGAACACATTCAAACAGGCATTCTGGGAACTTGCAGAGCTCTGAGTGTTTTCTATTTCTTGTAAGATCTCCAAGGCCAAATTAGTGCAAAATGCATCATTAAAGGGCTGCACAACTACTACAGCAGTATCTCATCAACCTGTAACTGCAAATAGTTCCTACTGATAGGCCCTGCTGACCTCCAGTGAAGACAAATGGATGTTTATTTGGCACTGGACTGCAAGTTGTCCTGCATGTTTCTTGTTGTTGTCCATTGAACTTTTTATACTTTTTGCTTTTACTGTTTTTGAGGGAACTGTGTGTTTGTAATATTTGGCAAAAGGATATAAAAAAGGATAAAGAAAATATTAAAACTGAAGAAGGGAATGCGTTGGCAGAAAAATGCATTTGAAGCCACTAGGGAATTCCTACTGCCACTTGAAATGGCTCTTGTGGGGGAGACTAATACAAAGGCCTGGGTTTTTAAATGTGATTAAATAAACAAGCAGTGTTCCTTATCCTCTAGCTGGTTACAATCTAATCCAGGCAGCTCAGTGTAAAAGTGCTTTTTTGGCCTTTATTGATATTTTTACTAATGCCAGTGCACAGTCTGGAATGATCACATTTTGCTTTGACAGCATGAAGCGTTGTGTAAGTTTTCAGCCATACCACTCAACTCTAAACATTGCCTCAGCCAGCCCACCAGAGTCTGAATGCTTGAACTGGGAGCAAACTCTTCCCCGAGGGCAGGGATGGGGCTGTTCTTGCTGAGAGCAGCATGGCCAGTAGTGGTTTCATGGGCATCAGCAAGGACTGGTTGCGAGGGGTTTGTTTATAATGGTCTGACCCAGTAACCAGTTTCTGAACTGTCAGGGGAGAAGAAGAAATTGTGCATGTGGAAGCTGGGTAGGACTGGACTCTGACATAGTCCAAGGTGATCTGCCTGTTTGCATTCCAGTTCCAGTGTTAATTGGAGTGAAGTTCTGTAAGTACTAATGGATGCTAAGGCTCCTGATGCCTGTGGCAATGTATCCTCCTTGCACGTTTGCTTTAAGAGTGTGAAGTCCATCTTATTTCAGTCTGAGGCTGAAGTTTTTGTTGGAATCCCCAAACAAGAGCAGTGCCTGCAATACCAGTGGGTTATTCCTCCTGGCCCAGGAGCACACTTAGATCAAGCCAAAAAGGATTTTTGCCAGGACTGTGCTTTCCCCTTAGAGCCACACTGCCCTTTGCTCAGAGACGTGACATAACATAGAAGAAGGATCTCGAAGGAAAAAGTGAATGCTTATTTTTCTTATCTGTGGTGCAAATCAAGGCTTTTGGGGAGCTGTCCCATCTTCTCTGGGTTTAGATGCTCTTGAAAGCTTTGGGCAACAGAGCACTGCCCTCAGGATGCCATCCCAGTGCAGTGTACCTTTCTGCTCTGGACCTGGCTAAAATGATGTTTACCTGGATAACAATAAAATAGATTTGTAGGCTTTCTGCAGAGCTTTCCATCCCCTGAGTTCAACCCTTCCATTTCAGACCTTTGGCACTGTGGCTTCCCTTCTGTCCTTAAGCCTGAGGAGCACAGAGGAAAATGCTGGTGAAATCTGCAGCAGGGCAAAACTGCTTCCAAGCAACATTATGGTTTGATTTAGAATTAACCAAGAGAGAAAAAAACATCAAGCAGCAACAACAAAACTAAAAGAAACAAAAGAACATGACAACAAAAACAAACAGCAAGAGGAGATGGAGTAATTTTTGGTTTTCTTTTGAATTTCAAAATAAATATTAACAAATTTCCATAATGCTATAAAAACCAAAACAGTTGTATCTTTTTCAACCTATCTCATTCACCTGTACTAGGAAAGCTTTTCCTCATATTCACTCACTTCTAGTTTGGTGTACTTAGTGTTTATGGGGTTGCAGGATAATGCTGAGAGCCCAGCACTGTAAGCAAACCTTTCAGGCTTCTCTCTCCAGGCTCTTAGTGGTCAGGACATTTGTAACTCCCACTGAAGTAATTTGAAGTTCTGCCATCTAATACCTTCCGTGTATATTGTTTCTCCTTTAAATCTGTTTGCAGCGTAGCTGTCTTTGTCCTTTTATAATAAATTTCTCAATGCTTCTCTTTGTTTCCAAAAGCATGAGATCATTGATTTTGATGGTTAATAGTTTCAAAAGAAAAACAAAACACTAATTTACTTCATGTACTTTGTTTAAAGAAATAAGCAATGATCTTCTTTTTATTACTACTGCTTAGTCCTAAATCCATATATCTCTTTTACACTGTTTGGTAGACTAAAATTACAAAAAACATTTTATTTTGCTTCTGGAAAAACAAAGCTCAGGACAAGCTGGTCGCACGGTCCTCAGGCCAAACGTATAGTGTCAAATGAAAGAGCCAAGAGCAGATGTTGGTAGCACAAGAGAAACAAACGAAGGCACAGTCGGGGTGGGAGGACATGAAGTGGGTTATACTTTAAAAGCTGCTGCTCATGAGAGTAAATGGCAAATGAGATGTGATAAGACAGAAGTATGTCATATCTGAATGTGAATGCAGTTCATCTTGAACCTAAGAGCAGATGTTGATGTGGCAGAGTGCATCTGCATGTGTCCAGAGCTGATCTGCACAGAAGAGAGCACAAGGCTGCTACTAGCTCACCCTCTCGTGTGCTTTTGTGCCTCTGTAAGACAAGAGGAGCCATGGTCCTTGCTGGGAAAACCCAGAGCTCTGAGTGTTGAGCTAGTTGGGGTTATAAGAAAATGATTTGCTTAGATACACGTGTTTGCATCCAGTGACTGCTCCTCTGCCTTTTCTCCTTATCCCTCCTTTAAATGTTGTGAAGTGTAGGATTGTACCAAGTTTTCTCTCAGTTCATCACTTCCAGTGTATAGGTGCATCAATTCCTTCAAAATATAAAGGCAGGAACCTCTCTGAACCAGTTCTTGCTCAGTAAAGTGTGTGGTAAAGCAAAGAAAAACTGGTACCACCATGCAAAATACTGTGCTCATTGAGCCTGTGCTGACTTTGCATCTCCAGCCAGCTGGCTCCTCAAGAAGAATTTAAGTCCCCTATGAAACCTGTGAAACACTTTGCAAGTTCACACGGTCTCAGTAGCCAGATCTTGCCAAGGTTGGCTGGGATCCACGCCACCCTGCATGCATGTAGTTCAGCATGCCAGCCTCCCGAGCAGCATGTTGGAGGCTGGCTGATGATTGTCTGTTTACCAAACAAACCACGTTTGGTTATATTCACATCCCCTTCGGGTGTCATTGTTAAATGATGAATTACTGCCTCAGTTTCCAGGACACCCATCTGCTCTGGGATGGGGAGCACAGACAACTTTATGTAAACTTAAGGTCTGAGCTAAAACTGATGTCTTCACACCATCTTCCTACATCTGTCCTGCTATCTTCCATGACAATGAAGAACTCTTTCTACCGGCCAGTACAGTCCTCGCTGATCCAGTGATCACTGGCAACATGACCACAATATTGACTGCAGAAGACTTAATCCACTGCACCAGATCACAGTTTATTTCTCTGCAGTTTCCAGGTCATCGGCAGAGACTGAAGGCATTCAGAGCACCCTTCCAGCCCAGGGTTCTTTAAGAAAGTCCTAAAGCTCTGACTAAAGTGGATTTAACAACGTTAACACAGTTATTTTTGTTCTTCAACCCATCACATCTCTCTCTACAGTTTCTTATAACTGTGCTCTTAATACTGAAGTTAATCTCTCAGAGACAGGACCAGATTCTGTAGCCCCTATCTCACCAAATGTATGTTGAATGTTTCTTTGGAACAGGGTTTTCACATAAATAATCGAGACATCCTCACCACTAGCAATAAAAGCTCAATTAGAAACACTTACCTGGCAAGGTAGGACAGGATTTTTGTTTGGCTCATTGACATCTGTCTTTATTCAAGGAGAGACAAGGCATTTGGGGCCTGCCAGTGTTGAAGAAGTCAGCCCCCCAACAAGATCACCAGAAGTTCTGTTTTAGAAATGATTCCTTTTTCCCTTCTGCAAAGATAAGAGTTTCAAGTACATAAGTAAGAAACATGCATCTTTTTGGGACCATAATTCAGTCTTAATGAGACTTCTGAGACAAGCTTTGCAACTGGTGTCCTCATTCTTTCCATTCCTTTTATAGGTGAGTGGGAGAGCTACAAAGTTTTAATGGCAGGGCTCCTTTCCAGTCTTTAATATGCATATATTGCACAGAGGCCTCCCAGTGTCTGTCAGAAGCGATCTTAGAATTCCATCCAAATCAGGCAATATATCCATCACTTTTCTTTCCAGAACTCAAAGAAACATGGAAAACTTGAGTTTACCGGTCACTTAGGTACAACGGCCTTGATACAGACATACACTTTAGGTCCACTCCTTGGCACTTTGCACCTCCTGCAAAAGTAATTAAAAAAAATAAGATTATCTATAGATGCATAAGTTAAACTCAGCTTGCATTTTACAGAAATTGTCTTCACCAAACAACTTGTGGCACATATAGTCAGGGCTCAGTTCTGCTCCGGCCACTCAGAAGACCCAAGGTTCGCATCTTTTACTCCAAGAGTGTTCCCATCTGGAAGGCCCTTGGATGGGCTGCAGTGGGTTGCTACTTGACTTGAGTCAATGTGGTACCGAAGCAGTCTCACTGCTGTAGGGTGGGGTTCCCTGCAGGCTCATTCTTCAGAAGAGTGTAGCTAATGCTGAATCACAAGCAGTCCCAGCTTTAGCAGTTTTGGTAACCAGGCTGTCTGACTTACATCGTGCAAATGTAATCCTGATGAGCCATAGCTAGCATGCAGGTAGATAACCATCTACATTTGCTTTGGTAAATTATCCATTTCATCAACTTTCTATTTGTGGAGTGTGTGAGTCATGACTCAACTGATCTAAACTATTCACTACTATGCTGCGGTGTGCTCCCTCCAGCCTACAGATCATGCTGTTGAAATTGTCCTATAATCAAGTTTAGTTCTGGTTGTTTATTCCTCAGTGCCCAAACATACCTCTTTTGCCGGCGACTATAAAGAAGTGAAGACTAGAATTGCTAAAAGTTAGAAGATATCTTTGTGACAGTTCATATTAATGCATAGCTATGAGATTATCTTTTTTTGTTTGTTTTACTCAAGCTATCAGAAGAGCAAGCTTACTTGGTGCATTTCAGCTATAATCTGTGGTAAAAATGAAGAGTGTTTTCTTGACACAGGATCAGTTATGGTAAACTCCAGTGATGCATGTGTATGCGCATGAGAGTGAAAGAAAAAGGAAAATATTAGAAAAAGACTTACTGAGTAGAGTGCTGGAAGCTATGTTGTCTGCAGTAAAGTAACCCTTTAACTTCAGACATAAGTGGCAGAGACTGATAAAGGGTGATTGATTAAGGAAAGAAGAGACTGAAGTTATTCGAAACGTGCAGCAAGTGGTCAACTTTTTAGTTTGTTGTGATGCATTTCCCTAAATCGATTTGCTTGGAGTGAGTTGTCAGATAACAACTTTTCTTGTTATTTGAATGAAAAGTAGAGATGTTTACTTTGTGTAATCACAGGTAGATAATGCTAAATCAAAGCAACTGTGCTGACAGATGAGAATACTTCAAGTCACAACCAGGTGCTCCTGGAGGCTATAAGTCTATGCTTTATCAGTACGTTTGTTTTCTTACAACCGATAAGGGAACAAGAGACACTCCACAGAAGCATTGATTAGGTATTATTTTCTCTTCTAATGGCCTAAAGTTAATCTGGTCCTTTGTAAGAACTTTCGTCTACTGTTTAGTTTAATGGGATTCCTCGAACAATTCCAGTTATTCACAGGTAGTACAGAGTGACTGTTTAAAAAGATAATATAAGTGTCTCCTTCAGCAGCAAAATTTTCTTATTTTTACTGATGCCTGGAGGAGAAATGGATGCTGACACTGAGAGAAAACGCTGCTGGTATGCTGGATGCATTGATGGCAATTAGTCAAGGAGCTATCAGCAGGAATTCTTATGTTTCATTTGTCTTTGGTATCTTGAGAATATCCTTTCCCAAAGTACAATAAACTTCAAGAGGGAAAGAACAAAGAAATTTCAGATACGAAATACACTGTTTCTCCAGTGTTATGATGAGGAAAACATTTGGGCTTTAAAGAGCATGGAGACTACAATACCAAATCAGAACAAAAATCCCTCCAGTGCAAATTTCTGCATGTTTTTCTGTGCTTTTAGATTTTCTTTTTTCCCGGATCTTTTTTATTTATTTCATCCCTGCTAATTGAGAAGGGAGTGGTTATAAAACAAGTTTCAAAAGCAGTGGTGCTATTTTATTTCAGGGTGTTACATTTGTCATGTTGTTATCCATCCATGCAGTGGAAGAGTTTCATACCATTCTTTGTTGGCAATGGTTGTCAAGAAACAGAGGTTTACATCAGTTTATACATCTGCTTCTTTTCCTTTATGATTGCCATCTTCTGCCACTGAAAGTCATTCTAAAACTAACTTAATTTTAGTGCAAATGGGATTTCACCTAACGTGTGCATGTGCAGAACAATGTAATTGTACAGCCTGATAAGGCACAATAAATACGTTGACACAAGGTTAGGTTTCATAAGGAAAGTCTCATAAAGGCATTGTTGGTTTGGGTCAAATTCTGAACAGTTTGAACTGTTTTGATATGCTGTCTTCCTTCCCAAAAGCCACCAGAAAGTTTTTGTGGCCATAGGGTTTCTCAGAAAAGCTTTGTCTTGGGGGCTATAATCTGGGCTTTCCTGAGCCGGAGATGCTTAGAGGGCCACAACAACTAAAGATATCGTCTGTTTCTGGACACTTTCAGGAGAGCATGAGCCAAAGGAAATTTTTCTCTGGGGAAAGGGAATTTGCTGGAGAAGGGAGGAGCAAATGGGAGGAATTAGAGGAGAAAAATGGTTAAATTGTAAACATTTGTGCTCCTTTGATGATGTCTTTAGAGGTTCGCCACTGCAAAAGCTGCTTAGGGCTGTTGTACGTGCAGTCTGTTGGTGCATACAGGTTGTGGTGTAGCATTCCTATGTTCCCTGAAGGTGAGAGCTTTTTCTTTTGTTACTGTCCTCTGAAGAAGGATTTTTATGGTGACTGAAATGATTTGAGTTCATTCCTCAGCATACTCTTTTGCAACCTCAATTAAGAAATTTCAAGCAAAGTCTGTGCATGCAATCCCACGAAAAAAACACTGCGGCCTTGAATCTTTCCTCCCTCTTCAGATGCTGGTGGGTATGCATTCTTTCAAATGCTGATACTGTGTTGCTTCCAGACTGAGCCATTCTGGATTGTGGTTAAATATCATATTGTTGAAATTACTGCTGTTGATATTAAATTGGCTGGATGGTGACTCTTGCTTGGGGTTAGCACAAGAATAAATTCCTTCTCCAACGATTGCTTTCAGGTTCAGTGCTACTAACATTGTGCAGCAAATCTGTTCTGAATGTGCTTAACTAAACCTCTTGGCATTAACAGATGTGTTGCTTCCACTGGTGTACACAAAACAGATCTTGCAGAATTTCTTTGTTTTGGGAAATCTGGACCCTTGAAATCAAAGGGTTGAACTGAATGTTTAGAAAAGATTTATATATGTTTTAATTCTTGCCCTGTGGAAATACCATATTGTCTCTGAGATGAGATACTTTTAGATTTATGTCTCGTTCTGTTGACAACGTGGGTCCTAAAATTTGACATCTCAGTACAGTGACACATATTTTTTCAGTGTGGAATATTTTTCACTCATTTGATATTCATTTAAAACCTGATAGTGCCAGAAAAGTACCCCTAAAATATAGCCCTTCTCTGCCAAAGTAAGTTTGGAGATACACAGGGATAGAGCATGGGAAATCCAGTGCTCTGCTCTACTCTTAGCTGCTTGTTAGAAGCAGCATTTCCATCCTGGTTCTTCTGTTTGGGTTGTCTGAGTATATGAATGTTGCTGTGTATTTGTAAAGTTTGTGATTTCTCACAGTGCTGTTTGTGTTGCATATATCAAAATGATCCCTTTGTCAGGGAATTTACAGCCTAGAAAATGGAAAACAATATATGAACCTGAGGTAGTACCAACCTAACTTGAGTGGATGGAGTAGCCCTGTGGAAAATTTACGTATGTACATGAAAAGTATATTCTGATTTTGGAAAAGAAATGAGCCTTTTGGAAAGGCCAGAACAAATGCAGATCCTTAATTCTCTGTGCCCGTGTATGGATGAGGGGAAAATCGTTGAATTGTTTTGGTAGTGGCTGCAGAAAAGAAGGCAGGGAGGCAGGCTGAGCTGGGAGTAGCGGGGCATGGGGACTTCCTCTAGCACACGAAGTGAAAGCAGAGCTGGTAACTGGGCAACCCACAGTAAGTGGGCTGGAGGGCTACCTGCTGCTTAGGAACCTCAAGGCTAGTCTTGAACGCTTGGCAAGCAGCCCTGCATTCTGAGAGCAGAAATGTTGGATTGGAGAGGTCTCCAAGCAGAAGGTGGTTTATTTTGATGGTGATTCTCAGACGTGCTTACGCTGCTGATTTGTAAACTGTCTTCTCTTTCTCTGCTCTCTTGTACTATCTCCTGCAACCTGCAGCATCCAGGTGACACTAGTTATGCATATTTAAACACATCTATATCTTCTTCCCATCTTAGACCTTACTTCAAGTATCCTTTTTCTTTCATGAGAGTTACTAGTCTTTGTCTCCAAGGGGGAAATGATCTTCAGAAGTGTTCCTGGTGCTCATAGAGACCATTCAGGAGTCGCTGTCTTTACCAGACCTTTATAGAGTCTAACAAAAAGCAATTGCTTAACCAAGGGGGAGTCCACAGGTATACTCTGCCTGCAGAGCAGTTTTGGGGTGTTCTCTTAGCAGGGGAGATCACTTCATGATGAAGGCTCTGCTAAAGGAGTTCAGCTTCATTAAAAATGTCAAATTTTTATTTATAACACGAAACTGAGGAATTTGCTCCTTTCATTAACCTGTGAAAGTGCAATTGCCAGAGGTCTAACAAAATCAGCACAGCTGAGGCCCCCCTAATAATTACAATCACTTTCCAGCTTTAACTTTTAAAAATAAGCACTATAGTATTATGTGCAAAGCCATTATTAATCGGATAAGTCTTTGTAATTAATTTTCTGCCTTCTCCTTAACAGTCTTTTTGCCTTGGTCATTTGCATTATAAATCTTTCCTACGATGCCATGAGTTTAGATTTTTAAAATTGAATGTAATTAATGTATACATAAACCCCTTTGTGTTGTAAACAGCACTGAGTCCTGACTGAATAACTAAACAGATCTTTTAATTCTTCTGTTGTTATTAGACTACCAAACACTGTCAAGAATTTTAACACCAACATCCCTAGTGATGAATCTGATATAAATTGCTAGACAAAAATCTTCCTAAAGCCTAAATTTGCAGTTGTTTATATAGTTCTACTTAGCTATTCACAAAGAGCATAATCAGCTCAGATAAACCTTTGGCATGTTTAGAAATACCTGAGGTGTGCAAACAGTGACATCTCTATGTAGAGCAGAAGATTTTGAAAAGGTTTTGCAAAATTTATTGGTAAGCAACTGAACAAATCCACTTTGTTTCTTAGCCCAGTTTCTGAAGGACCTGTGTCATTGTGGTGGTAGGCAGATACTGCCAGTTCTCTGGATAATAATTTTTGAAGGCTGTGGGGAAAGGCTGAATATGAATTGAATATTTATTAGACCACAGAGAAGCCCTATTGCAAAGAGTGGTTCTGAAAGCCTGAGCTGTAGAGAAAGCTTTGGATCAAAATGTGTCTTACACCCCAGGGAACCCCCCACCCACAAGAGAGAAACCCATAAGAAATGGGACATTGTTAATTCTAGTGTTGATTGTATTTAATTAGAGCATACAGCTGAGAAGCATTAAATCTGTTTTTTTTTTTTTTTTTTTTTTTTGGGGGNGACTTGCTTCAACTTCTTGGGCAGTTTTTTTTTTTTTTTTACTCTCTTGAATAATCTTGAAAAAGAGGAAAAATTTTTGCTATTTGTCCTCCTTATGGCAATTGCTCTGGTAAATGCAAGCTTCTAGCACATTGATTAATTACTGAGAGAAAATCTTCACAAGGAAATTCCAAAAAAAATGTTACATTTTGATGACAACAAGCGAATGTTAAAAAGTTTGGAAATAATCACTGGAAATCAACAAACGCTAACTCTCTCCCTGATTATGCTTTTCATCCATACTATGAGCTAATAGGAACTCATTGATAAGGACATTAAAAAAATATCGATAAATTCATGAAAGAAGTCATAAAAATGAGACAGGCCTGGGAAGACACTCTTCCCAGCTGCATATCGATCTTTAGATACTTTCTAGTCTTTGGGGTGATGAATCTGAAAAGCCATTTGCATTCAGACCTATCAGAACAGAGTTTTAACAGCTGGAGTTGAGTGAATAATTACTTCAATTAAAATGCATTCAGCAAGAGGTCACTGAATATTTGGTGTAACAACATATCTAGTACTTAGCAGTTTAAATGTGTGCAGATTTTTCAGCTATGTATATATACAAAGTGTCATTTGGGGCTGGTTGGGAGAAGCTCAGGACAGCAGCCAGGAGGTCTGGTTTTTGCAGCCTTGCTGTCCAGCAGCTCTGGGATTGGGCTATACAGCCAGAGGTGCAATGGGTACTAGGTCTCAGGGAAGGCTCAGTCGTGTATCTTGGGGTTGGTCTGCAGACTTACGACACTCAAGACATTGTCTGAGTGATACTGAGCATGCATGAGCATTGCCCTCTGTTATTCTTCAGCAGTAACTGCTCAAAATGCTATTAAGCTACACCCAAAATTAATGGAAGGTAATTTGGAACAGACCCATGAACTCTCTCCATGATCTGTCATGGTCTAATTTCTACACACATACAGATATATTTCTAGGGTTTGCATCCCATTTTAATTGGGACAGGTAGTTAATGCACCTGACAGAGGAGCCTAGGAAAAGTGCATCCTAATGCCTTGATGACCTGCTTGTCCAATTTGTAACATGGAGGTACTAACTCTACCCATGCAAAGACCATGAATGCTTTATCCATATGGAAAATATTAATTTGAAAGCATATTCCTTTCATCTATTTTGGCATTTTACTATGAATATCCCAGTCTGCAAATCTTTATTCCATTCCTCCCTTTTTTTTTTTTTTTTTTTTCCTCCTCCTTGTCTCTCAGATTGAATAGTTTGAATCTGTTGAGTTTACACCATCTGCAGGCCAGCAGGGTGCTGCCCAGGAAAGCACTACAGACCTCAATTCTTGATGCACCAAGTTCCCAGTATGTCATTGAGGAGTCCTTTTTGTCCCAACGCAGAGGATCACACCGCTGAGCTTTGCTGCTGTCTGTTGGATTAAGTATGAAGCTGTGAGTCAGGATGCATCTATTGACGTTCACATTGATTATACAACTTTTTAAAAGAATATATGTTACTCAGCTAGGGTTATTAAAGGTCTGAGCATTAGCAGATCAATTTACTTGGCTATTTTTTTTTTTTTTCCTAGAACAAAATCCCATTTGATACAAAGATAACAAGGATGGGGAATTCACATATGTCTTCCGATTGTTAATCCCATGGTCAGTCATGCTATTTTGTTATTCTTTCCTGAAGGGTTTTTTTTATACATGATTGAAGTTATACCCTGTAAAGTAGTCATGTCTTCTTTCTTGTAAAGTCTGTCAACTAAGTTTTCAAGTCTCATTATAAGATCTTTTTCTACACTTGGATATTTTGTTGATGGCTATTTTCTGCATCTCTTCCAAAATTTCAACCTCACTTTAGCAATAATGATTATAACCTGAGGTAATCTTCCAGTTCTTCTCCTTTTGCTGTCCTCTGTTTCCAAATGGATTCCCAGGCAAGCCAGATTGCTGCTGGATGACTACCCTGCCTTCATCACTGCTTACTACTTTACCAGACTGTATCAATCAGACATTACAGTAGTGGCAGAGTTGCTTTTACCTCCTGTATACTGATGAAATAATTCAGAGGTTTCTAAAATAATAAGAATCCCTAAAGAAGCCTCTGCGAATACCCCATCACTCATGGGTGATTCCTCACTGACAAGTGTTTTTGAGTTCTGTCAGTTAGCCAGTTCTGAATTCATTCAATGCATGTTTTGTTGGTACTCTATCATGTTGATTTTTTTAATCAGTGTCATACTGCACTAAATCAAACACTTTATAAAAAGATAAGTGCATATCAATAAAACCAGGCTTCAGCAACCTACAGCCTCATTGCAGAATGAAGTCAGGTTTGCTTGACAAGATATTTCAGCTTTTGAAATATGCTCAGGTATTGATCATATTCATCTTTATCAATCGCATTCTGTATTAACTTTTACATTCATCTGCCTGAGACTGATGTCAGACTTTGTAGTTTATAGCTTTTCTAACTCGCTGTTTGTGCTTTTTCAGTGTTGGCACAGCATTAGCTCTCTGCGAAAGATTTTTCCCCGGTGTAATTTGCAGGCCAATCATCTTAGCTAGGCTTTAAGACCTTTGCATCTTGCTGCTTTCTTTTTTCTTTTATTTCCCACAGACGCTGCCTGACATTGTTTTCAGTTTTCCATTACCTGGAAAGGGGCTCATCATCTTTGCCTGATGGGAATTCATTCTGCTACTTCTTTCAGGGCAGAATGCTTTTGTCACTGGGAACAATTCATTTCCTGCTGTCTAGTAAAGGGCCTACATAATTGCTAGAATTATAATTGCTAGGATTTCTTTTTCTGTAGAAGTTCATAGCAAAATTTAAACTGTACAGAAACAGATGAGCAAGAAAAAATTAGTGTACAGAGTAGATGAGCATTCTGTTTTAAAGAATGCTCATATCTAAAATGAATGTTCAGGGTGGTTTCTGTAACAGCATGCTGAGTAGCTTTTCCTTTAAAAACTTTTCTTCTTTTTGCAGTGCAACCTTGTCATGTAGGGCTTTGCTTCCTTGAGCAGATCTCATGCTGCTTAATGTCAGTAGATACACCCACAGCTGGTTAGGTGGGAGATGTCAGAAAGGTGTCCTGCCAGGGTTGGATTCCCAAGGCAATCCAGGAGCCCTGCTCAGGGAACGGAAAGAAGCTGAATGCTGCCTTGTGCAGCAGTCAGTAATTTTCCCTGGTTAAAATGAGGCTTTGAATATAAAGCCACAAATTCGCTCCCCTACAAGCCAAATAGAAATACTTATTCTCTTTGTTTAAAAAACGTAAATCACTATTATTTCATGTACTTGTGCATGGCATGGACTGAAGCTATCTGCTTGTTCATTATGAAGCCCTGTACTATTATGGCTTGTATTGTTGTATTGGTTTTTTTGCTGTTTGAACTTCCAGTTTTTAATGTGACTGTGATCTGTAACAGCATGGCCAGTAATGGCCAGTTTCCTTCTGTCCTGTCTCATCCAACTCTTGTGCCCTGTGCTTGTCGTATCCAGAGATGATCATTAGGCAATTCAAAGAGCTGAAACACATGAAAGCATTAGCAGAGCTAAAGGAATTACTATGATTTAATGAGTAACTGACTACTACAAATATGAAGTAAAATGCAGTACTTCCAACCCCAGTGTAAGACATTACTAATGAAATCCATAGAGGAAATCCAGACATCTGTGTTCAAGAAAGGTGCCAAGAAGGCCTACTAGGATGACCAGAAAATTGGAAAGGATATATATCGGGATCTCATTGGTACTGGAAGAAGTGGCTTGTTTTTTTCATCTAGGAGAATGAATACTGAGGGGAGGTGAGAACTGGTTTTCTATAAATAGGCAAGAGAGAATTGCTGAGGGATACAAAGAACTACATAAACTATAAAACAGTGTTGTGCCAGCACCAGTATGTGCCATATACTAAATGTATTTAGGCTGTATTTTCTCCCCAGCAATGGAGTGAGATTTCAGAGCAGTTCTTTAGCATTTGAGGAGAAAACCAGTTTCCGTGCTGTGCTCTTTTGTGCTTTTGAGCACATTTCTATTCATCTGTGCTGTCTCTGTCAGATGAAAGAGTGGTGTCCTGTGATTAGCAACAGTCCAGGAAGATGAGAATGGTGTCTTCCCTATTTCTCTTAAGGAGCAGATAATCCATTACTCCAGCACTAAAGGAAGTTGAATTGCATGTTTGTGTCTAATCCAGATTGTCTCAGTGTAGCAGGTGAAATTAGATGGGTTAGGAGCTGTTTTCTGAAGTTTTCTGTGACTTTTCCAGGAAACAGGAAGCTTGAACTTGTTCATAGTTCTTGAGAATGATGTGAAGATCTTCAAAGGTCCAGATAGATTCTCTCAAATCATGGCCAGTGTCTGGTGGGTTGGGTGAATCAGCTTGGGATGATTTGGTTTCCTATGGCTGGCAAGCATCCTATAAATACTTGTAATGATTGACAAAAGGAGAAGAAGAAGGGTCCTGTGACCCACCAGGCACTAGATGCATGTACTGCATGACCTAAATGGTGCACAGACATGACTTTTGTTTCAGTCAGTCTGTACAGAAAGTGGGAGACTATGGGAGCTATGGGTGGTTAAGTGAAAAGCAACCCTTGGGCTCTGGCCAGTCATCATGGACTGGTCCTCCCCAGCCCACGGGCTGACCCCTGTGTCCCAGGAGCTCTCTCTTCATGGAGCATGGCTGGGGTTGCTCAGCAAAGGCTGGATCTGTGGCTGGTCTTCCTGCACTCCCTGGATCCTTGCAGCTTCTACCGCCACTGGGAATATAGCAAAACCAAGCCCAAAATTTCAGTGGGAGCAGCTTCACAGTGCTTTTAATTGTCATTCAGTCAGTCATCTTCTTTCCCTTTCAGTGTTTTTTGGCTGACTCGTGATTTGATAGATTCAGGATGATCCTGGAAATATGCTTGGAAGATTTTTTTGCCTTTTGTTTTGTTCAAAGAGAAGTAATTAATTCCCCTCCTGCTGAATTCAACTCTGTTGCAACTTAGTTTTCATGCCTCATCTTACCACTTGACAGACAAATATGTTTGTGTAAGAACTGGCTTATTAAAATGGGATAGCACAATAAACCAGAAGTAAACCCACTGAATCTCAGTAATATCCTTGCCTAAGAAAAGCCAAATCCCCTGCAAGTGTCTTTGTTTATTGGTCCAGATTACATAAAATTTGTGCCAGCCAGTTATGGGAAATAAAGTCTTATTTTGCTTCTGATATTTGAGTTTGTGGGTAAAAAGAAAAGAGGAAATATCCAGCTTTTTGGATAGGAATGCCATCTAACCTCAGCCCCGAGGTAGAAGACATCCATCTGGATGTCATCTATGTGCCTGTCCTGGAGGTCTGAGAAAGGGTAATTTCAGGGCAGAAAGGATCCAAATGTTGGGTGCTAGTTAGCTGGATTCTGACCACAAATATTCAGCCACGCTTGGGTGACCAGTGTCTGTGTTATTCTAGAGGTAGGTGTTTCTTTTTGACCAGGGTTTTGCCTTTTCTTGAACTTCTCTGCTGAGTGGGAGGCAAGAGGTCAGCAGCAACTCCATAGTCTGGAGCTGTCTGAAGAATATAGCCTTCCTTTCTCCTTATGATATGTTAATACCACAAGGACTTTTGAAAACCCTTCTTTGCTCAGGTATTTGGCTGACAGCTGTGAATTCTGGTGTTGTATGGAGGTGGGCTGACTATTTCAGGCGCTGCTGAGTGCTATGTTCCCATAGCAATGCAGAAACCTCGGCACCCTGCACAGGCTTTTGCATGATTCACAGTTCAGAAAGGCAATCAAGGGAAAACTGGTAAATCCTACACAGTCCTAGTTCTTTGGAACAGTTTGTTGTGTCCATTCCTTCTTGATGGGGAAATACTGATGCGGCAGCACTTAGTTAATCAAGCTGAAAAGGAAGGTGGCTGGTGTGATTGCACACGCTGGGGTGATGGTGCTTACCTGGACACATTTAGTATTCTGGTTGTCCTGTTCACAGCTGACAATGGGAGGGGTATCCTGGTTGTGTCTGACCACTACAGCCTGCCTGAGGAGAAGGAATCTGGGGACAGTATTTTCTCTGTAGTGCCTTTCTCTGCTCAATCTCCCTTTTAATCAATGCAGCATAAACCAATGGTACGTTGGGAATACCGATGCATGTAGCTATTCAGCACATGGCTGAAAAATTATGGTTTTGTCAGCTTTCAGGAGCAGCCAGATTTGGAATTCATTTGCCAAAATAAATTAAAAGAGAGAGGTATGTGAATGTGTGTTCTGTAATATAATCTATTATTTTCGTAGCTTCTTTTCTTGATCAAATATTGAACCAGAGAAGCAGGGTGAAAAGGGTGTCTCGATTATATAGCCAGGCATCATCTTAACTGTGGATCTTGACGGATGGCCTGAAGCAGGATGGAGAGCCACCTAGACTTCTCTCATAACAACCTCTCTCTGGTGAGAACAAGGGGTTAGAGCCACATCACAGGGTTGACTTGCAGAACAGTTTGCTTGGACCAGGACACAGATATCATCAAGTACTGGCAAGCAGGTTAGGGCAATTTGTGCCCCATCAGTAACGCAATGGAATTATGCCAGGATGCATTCCGCTGTCAGTACTGAGGCACGGCAGACAAAAGCAACTGTGGCTTTGCTTCTTTGAATGTTTAAGAAGGATCTTCAAGTGCTTCTAGACAGCACCACCCTTGAGACCACAGCTGTAGCAATCTTTAAGACTGGTAGTGAAAACATGGTTCAGAAATGACCTGTGAATGCTTAGAGGAAGGTATACTACGTTAAAGATTGTTTAATTAGCAGAATCCCCTATTTGGAAGCTGGTCAGATACACTGAAACAGGAAAGGCTGATAACACTTTAGCAATCATTATAGTAATTGCAGTAGTTTACCAGAGGATGTGGGAAGTTTTTAATTACCTGGAATATTATGATAAAGATTAAATATCTTTCTGAATGAAAGATTTTCTAAATGGTCTAATGTGACCACAGTACGTAGCTTCATTTCTCAAGAACTGATAGGAAGTTTCTGCAAATTGCATGAAGTGGCAGGTCTGAACTCCTGCGCTTGTGATGGTGTCTTCTTGCTTCAAAACATAAATATCTATGCTGCTTTGATTATTCCTGCAGATCCCTAAGTAACAACATTAAAGGTGTTGATAAAGCAATGGGTTGACACTGGTTCATGGACTTTGTACTTTTAGATCTAAAAAATTCCCAGAATAAGTTTCAAAACACTTTTTGACTCAGGCTTGTTTATTGTGTATGTTTTACTGATGAAAAGAAAAAGTAGCTGAGGTAAGATACCTTGTTTAGGGCTGCATAGGAGACTTGTGACATGGCTGATACTGGAAACCCATCTTGTTTCTTTCAGCACTGGGGAGGGCCCATAGCATCCCGACTGATGTATTCTCTCCAGGTCAGTTAGCTCTGTGATACCAATACCTGACCTGGAGAATGAGAGTCTGTTGCCCATCACCAAGAGATAATGGGGAAAAAAGCAAGATAAGTCTCATTTACTTTGCATTGAGTTCCTGAGCTGAAAGAAGGATTTAGCTTGTGAATTTAAAACACAGTTAGGTGATGCTCTTTGCTGGCTTGCTGACAGAAACTGGAGTAAAAGCAGTGAGAGATTGTTGAATATTTTTCACTACATATAACTTCTTTGTTACACTCTCAACATCTGTGCATGTCTACTGGTGGCCTTTGGCAAAGGCAGACAAACAGACTTATGACATGCTTATCGGTTTTATATCTAATATTTTCTCTGTCAAATCAACAGAAGTGAAATTTGAAGCTTTTTCACATGCTTTCTGTTGTGTTACTAAACAAAAAATGTATGTATTCTTGTCTTTTTACTACACTAATCAATAATCAGCACACATTAGGAATACATGTCAGTTTTTGTCTCTCAACTTCCCAGCACTTAACTGAGGATGATACACCTTAACTTATGAAGAGGGAGAAAAATGCAGATGAGAACAACATCACTCAGTGAATCAACCAGTGCTAGAGCTGACAACAGAGCTCCTCAAGCTCAGCTTCGCTTACACACGGTTGTCAGCTACCAATAATCATCCCATTCAATCATGACTTATGGCTTCTGCTTTATGATATGACTAATAATAGTAGAACGCATAACTTGAGCTTATGTGCAAAATCTCAAGCATAAACAATTTTAAGAGCAAGCCTTCTTAAATGTCTCTCAGTCACCTGCCATTTTAAAATATTCAGGCCTGTTTTCATGTAAATGTTGATCCCTTTGTCTTCCCAGGAAAATAACGTGTACTTTTGGGCTGATTCAATCTGAGAAAAGCCAAACTATTATAATCATTCCCTCTAACAGAAAGAATATGTTGTTAACTGAAATATCAGAGAGATGAAGTTTCATTTGTTGAATAATTAAATCTCAACCTTGAAATGTGTCAAAGAACACCGTGAATCTGCAGAGATACCTGCAGCTTTTCAAAACTTCTCCTTTAATGTTCACTCTACTGAACTTCTGCTTTTGAAAGTATTTGAGAAATCTGAGAAGAGTGTCACATCCTCTCTCTATGGAAATCTCTCTTGGTTTAGCCCATCAGCAACAGTTGGTGAAGATAATAGCCTATTGGTGACAAGCAATAAATTGTATTGGCAGGGCTTTTAGATGAAATTAACGAACCAGACCTAACCCTTAAAGCAATCGGACACCAACGGTACTGAACTTATGAGTACACAGACTTCAAAGATCTGTCANTGGAATGTTGATTATGCATTTCTGGTGCATTAATGAGAACTCCTAAGAGCTTCTGCATAGATACCTATAGACACATTGGTGTAATTCTTAACCCAAGTGGATATTAGAATAAATATTTAATCAAACCGCTTATAACATGAATCGGAGAGTGAAACATAAATCTGATGGACAAACTTTCTATTTCGTGTTCTGAATTACGACGTAATATTTATTAAGATCAAGTGAGTCATTTTGGCTAGCGTGGCTGGATTTCTGAGGTGATTCCCAGAGTGATATAAACTCCGCTTGTCATTTACCCAGCAGTCCACCTATGGACATACCTTGTTTGCTGCCTTTACTTTGGGAACAAACGTAGTGAATAAATCTTCTAGTATTTTTGACTACTGTGTTATGAATTTGGAGCAAGTAAAACTAAAAGTAGAGACAGTGTCTATAGATTGCTCAGAAACAAAAGGGGAAAAAAAAAATCCAGCTGTAATTCACTTACATGGTTTTGTTTCAAATATCTCTTCAGCAGACTGGTTCTGGTTTTATAGGTTAGCTGTGCTGTGAACAGCATTAGTGATACAAAGCAATGCATCCTTGCATTGTTATTAGACCACAGAGACATTTAAAATGAGTATTTCAGAAGACTGGACTGTGCCCAAGATGCCTGAAAGCAGGGTAGTCTGAGCAGCTGATGTGTGCTGATGCAGTACAAACTAAGCTTCTTTTTGTTTTTGTATCTAAAGGCTGTTACCTCTTCTTCCTCCCAGCTCTCTGATACCTGAGGCTGTTACCATTGCTTGGTGCCTTAGATCTCTCTTTGGATGTATAGAGTTTGCAGTTTGCCGTGGCTTTGCAGCAACACAGTGTTTTTTTTTCTTTTTTTTTTTACTACTGTTAATATCTGTAATATAAGACAAGAGCAATTGCATGTAATCCATTTCTTGCGGAGATGTTCCGATCCGCATCCAAATTACCCCTAGTTTGGTCCCTTCCTCAGTAATGAGGCAGAAGGCTCAAACACCAAGAGGATACACAGCCACTTTCCTGATGTGCTGCTCATGAATACACATCTTATGCCACTTCCAAACCAGTTTATACTGCTACAGGGGAATGGGTGAAACCTGCTGCGTTGTGTGAGAAAGCGAACATTGTGAAGAGGGGCCCCTCCATGATCCATAGGTGCACTGAGCTCTGAAGCAGAGCTATTTGGCTTTTTGGTAAGTTGCCTGGCTCCCTTGGTACTCAGATACATTAGCGATAAGCAAAGTATAAGCGTTAGGATCAAGATATTAGGTGGTCAGGAAAGAAAAAGAAGCAGAAGAAGTAATTCTGAGCACTGTGGAAAAAGAAAAAGCTTTTGAAGGATTAAAAAAGAATGAAGTGTATTTCACCATAGGGATTTCAGATATTAGATTTTGATTGGCAAAGTATATCTGTATTTTATGCAGCACAAGCATACAGAGCAGCAGTGGCTAAACAGAAATCTCTTTTCATTGAATTATAAATAATATCTAACATGTGCATGTAATTATGACCAGGATTACATATGTGCAGAGAACCAAGGGAAAGCTGTAACGTCTATGCTTAAAGAACCACCAAGATCTTTCTAGTTCTGAAGGGATTACGTGACAGCATGTTCATTCTGCAAATACGGTTAAGGTCCTCACAGGCCAATTTCTGATCTCGTTGAGTTATTCTTATCTAGTTACTATTATTTGAGCTACTATTGATTATTACTCCTTAAAAGCCATATATATCACATCTTTAAGTAGGCGGTGGAAGTCTGTTAGTTCTCCCTCCTGCCTCTTGGAATTCAGTTGCACTTGATTACTGTTAGGAGAGGTGGCCAGCTTGAAACTTTTCTCATCAGGAAAGTGCATCTTGACTTCACAAAAGCAGATCCATCCATCCTGAGAAGCATCTTGCCCTACCTGATGTCCTGCAACCCCCTTAGCATCTCGTACTAGGAGTATTGTTTGGTAAAGGAACACAGCAGCAATGCAAGGAGCATGAGAGAGGATGGAGCCTCGTGTTCCCATCGATTTGGAAATATAGCTCCTGTCTGTTTTCATACCTAACCCACTAATGTTTGCAGCTGTAATTTTTGAAAACCAAATATTTGTCTACATGTTTGGTTACGATCATGCAAAACAGAAAAATTAACAATTAACTATGGGCTCCTACCAGGATAAGGCAGGCAGATTTTCTCCTGCAGCTTAGTTGTAGCTCCCTAGGGACTAACAAAAATTATAATACTATATCTTGTTTATATCATTAAGAAACTTTATACAGTTTTGTAGATAAAAATATTGTCAGATTATCTGCCTGCTTTGATGTAGAGACTTTTCCTCAGGTAAAGCTTTTTCCATTGAAGACTTCTCCATGTCGCTTTTATTATTTTATTGTTTTCACACATGTACTCTATTATCAGCTTAGGGATGAAATGGCGCTTCTATATTCCTTTAAATAGAGAGTTCAATGAACATATTATTAATCTTTCTGGGATATTTACCCAGCATTAAGAGTGGCATAGCCATGGCGTCAAAGTTAATGATTTTATGTAGGAAGGAATGACATCTCTCTGCTGACCCTAAAGCACTGTGAGTTTGGCAAGTATTATTTTGCAGCACAGGCATCTACTGCTGGTTACTCTCTGGTCCCATGAAAGGGTGTATTAGCTGTAACGTTGATTTTTTTGTACTCTTACATAGATAGGAGAAAATGTGTTTGCTACAATTCATTTGAAGGGAGATGAAGCAAGTTTTTCAGCCTCAGCTGAAAGGACAGTTTGAGTTCCAGCTTGCTAGGTAATACTGTGGTGGTAGCAATGGAGGGAGTCAATTTTTAAATCATGGGATATTGAGCTCTGAATGAAACTTACTGTGCTACTGGAAGCTGTGGTAGAAAAGACCAAAAGCTGGCTTTCCCCAGGAAAAAGTAAAAGTAGGGTTCTGAAATGGAGGGTAGTAATGTGAGCTGATCTGGCATCCTGGCCAGGACCTGTGCACTGCCCATGGTGGAGGACTCCAGAGCAATGCACATGGGCATACCTGTCCTCTAAGCAGATCATTTTGTGGCTGCAGTAGGCACGACAGACCACCCCCCTCCCTTCCCCTCCCCAAGCCCTGCCATAATTTAACGCTTGTCACACCGTCAGTCCTCAACCCAGCTCCTGAGTTTTATTTTTAGAAGCAAATTGACAGAGAGAAGTGCCCAGATCTGCCCTTTCCCTTTCGGACGGGAGCTCTGATTATCCCTTCAGCCATGGCATTTTTGTTTGACTGTCTCTAACCTAATCTACCTCTGGAGGCATTTCTATCCTGTGCTCATTACTGTGGTATGTGAGCACTTTGTGCAGTGAGCTGAAGAGCAGAGTGAAAAACAAAATTCCCCAGGGCAGGATCCTGCACTGTGTTCCACTTGCTGCTGGTAGGTGGGGACCTGTTGCATTTGCCATCCACTGTCTGTACTGCATGAAGGGGGTGGCCCCAGAGTGGTTACTACTCTTTGTGTTTCCTGTCCCCACCGTGTGCTGGGAGGACTTTCTATATGGGGTTTTCCACCAGGTCCAACATGCTGTGGTGATGTTGGTTGTGATGGGGCTACTTCGGCTTGGACAAATGGGGCCCTTAAGTTGTGGACCAAAGACATGTAAAGTTAGCAGGTGCACATTCCCTCCTTTGGGCCATTTCAAAGGGATGAGTGTTTAAAAGTCTCCTGTGGTTTATGTTCTGGAAACTGCTGTTTCACTCTCCTTGAGCTTGGACAGAAGAGTGGCTTCCTGTGAAACTTCTCTTACAAACAGGTCTTTATCTTTTCACCTGCATGAACTTGCATGATCCTTTAATCACAGGAATGTCTGCCCATGCCAGGGTTTAGTCACAAGGCCTGCTTGTGTATTTCCATTGTGTGCTCACCTGAAGGAGAGCAGGTTTTGTCCTGCAGAAAGTGCTGTTTTGGATTGACACTTGGGTATCCAGAAGATGCAGTTCACTACATTGACTACCTGTCATTTATGGTGCTGCTGAGGTGCCTATTCTGCTTCCCAGCTGTGACTCTCAGTGCAGTACTGCAAGGAAACATCCTTGTCAGTGATGGTTCAAATGTTCCGGTAACCGCTGAGATGTTTCTTTTTTCCTCTTTTTGGCAAAGGACCCCTGCGAGGTGGAATACTTTTTCAGCAGTGATGGAGAGAGTAAGAGGTACTTGTTTTCCATCTGCTGAGCTCTACTTAGCTTTACTCCTTCAAGCTTTCCCCACCCTTCAAAACACAAAATTGGCAGAAACAAATGAAGCTGTAAAATAACAGCTCTGAATTAATAAAGCGCAATTGTGCCAAGTGCTGTTAAAAAGAGCATTGCCCGCAGTACTCTCTTAACACTTCAGCTGTTATGGCTGCCGGGAAGAGAGGAAAGTAGTTCATTTTTACCTGCCTGGGTGCTGTGGGGTTAATAGACCCCACACTGGGCCTGTCGCTGTTAAGATCGTTGTCTGGAACAACTGGAAATCCTGTGGAAACAGCTATGAATGCGATTGAGCAGCACCAGCTAATAGCCTGGTTGTTAATACCTGGATCTACAGCATTGCCAGTGAAAATAGCCAGAAACGGGCTGGGCACTGCTGAGATGAGAAGCCTTGTAGGATCATGCCTGGCACTGCTAGGAGTCGTGGTGGGATTTTTCCTTGAGTCATCAAAGACTGATGTGGGTGTCCTGTCTTTTGGATGAGACCAAGTGAGCTGTACACTGCTGATCTGTGATGAACATTGGTTAAAATCTTCCAGGCAGCTACCCCAAAGCCAGGCAGGGATCCCAGTGCCTCAGCTGACTGTCAGGCAAAACTGCTTTATATTCATAGGCAGGTAGCAGCAACGTGTTGAAAATCTGGCAGATTTTCTATTAATTATCTATGATGCTTGCACCATTAGGGCTGTCTCCTGGTTTGCAGTCTCTGAGGAAATGCACAGTCAGGGTCCCTCTGCCAGTGACAGGAAAATCTGGGGATGGTAAAAATGAGTGGCTTTCCTGGGGCTGCAATTGTTAGAGCTCGTCAGAGAAGTTGTGGTAGAGTCCGTTTTCAGCAAACCTGCTGTATGTTGAAGCTGAAATGGTCAATCTGATCAAACTGATCTCAGGGTGCTTTCTAAAGGAGGGGCTTGAGAACCAGTGTAAACCCTGATTGTTTCTGAAAAGGAGGAGTAAGGTATCTGTTAGCCCCTTCACCTTTTCTACCTTGGAATAGGCATCTTAACTCTGTTGGTTTTCCAGTAAAATCTGAAAAAGTTTTCAGTCCAGTGAAGAACTCAAAAGAAAATAAGCTAACATTCTGTGCAAATTGAAATTAGCCTTTGCTCAGCTCTAGGTTATGTTGCAGCAAAGAGATTCACAGGCCAAAACAGCTGAAAACCTAAAAGTCCATTTTTGTTTTTGTCAGCCAGAGGATGCATATGTTGCAAAGCATAGGCTGAAAAATCTCTTAAAGACTCATTATGATTTTCATTGTGACTAAGGCTGTTTTTTTTTCTTTTCTTTTGATTGTCAGTTCTTGGTTTCCTCCAAGGTAAGAAAAACTGACTGCACATAACAATAACCTCAAGACTGTGCCTGTCACATAAAGATAAATGATTAGCAGGCTGGGGCAGGAAGGGTGTCTCATTGAGATTCCTAGTTTGGTGACACTGTCGTGGGGCTACAGGTAAGAGAGCTGACCACCTAATTGCAGCTGCCTGGAGGTCCTGGGCTGGGACTGTGCTGCTTAAAGGTAGCATTGGGTCTGGAAGCTGCACTACACGTTTATTTGCATGTCAGGTCTATGCACTAAGCATTATTTATTTGGAGCCTGATGGAAACATTAGGCCACAAAATAGAATGAAGAGTTTGAGTTGCCAATTTCCTGAGTTATTTAAAAATTCAAATTAGAGGTCTTAGAAGCAGTAACATCCAGGAGGGTAAATCAAGAAGAGCTGAGCTCAGGTTCCAGCTCCACCACTGACATCGTGGAAAGCACTTGGATAATGATTCTGCACAAGAGTTTTTGAAGGTGGCCATTTGCTTTCGATGCAGAATCTAATGTGCTGTGTTCCTGGTTTTCAAAGCCACTGCTGAGAATTTGTCATGGCCATCTTCATGTTTCGCATCAGGAAATTAAAGAGTTCACTCACAGATCCCTTGTAAAAACTCTGGCCATGGATAGTGTGTAGAACCAGGGATGCACACAGATGAGCTATACTTTAACATCTTTTAATGTGCCATAAAAGTACGAAGGAAAAATCCAGATTAAATGGAGAAAATGGCAGCAAAGATTTTGGTACAGTAATGCTAGTAGAAAGATTAAATTTGCAGACTTTAAGGTGTTTCAGCCTTGAAAGCCTGCAGAAATGAACGGGAAATACATGATTTACTACTCATATATTCATGCACCTGGGTTCCTGCAATACATTTTTCTTCAGAAAGGGGTGTCAGTGAGTGAGCTGACCACTCAGAGGAAGCCTTGGTTCAATAAATATATGTTAAGAGTGAAGTCTTAAGCCAGAAAAGGGAAAAAGTGCTTTGTGGAGATTCAAGGAAACTTGGGTGAAGAGCAGGTCAAGATAGAAAGGAGTCACCACTCTACCCTTTCTCTGCAAGTTCATACTAATAATTAGAAAAATACATTAGCAGATGCTGCACTTTTCTGGAGAGAGTGAAAGATGCCATAATTAAGAGAGGGCCGATGTATTATTTAAGAGTAATTTGCAATTAGTGTTCCTAAGTGCTGCACTATATTATTAGTTTCTTCTCTCTGTCTTGATGAAATGTAGTTGGATAAGCTACAAATTAACAATGATGGGAAAATCACTATGAGCACAGCTCTGGCTCACTGGACTGGAAAGAGCTGGAAGAGAAACCAGAAGTTTGGTACTCCAGTTACAGAGGCGGGTGGCGGCATGGTGATGGGACCATGGGACACCATAGGCATAAGAGATTCAGGAAGGAGTTGTCTGGGACTTTTCAGCTAGTCCTAGGTTGCATGAGAGCATGTTTCTCCAAGCACTTCCCTGCTCCCTGTGCTGGAGGGAGCAGAACTTTGCTGTAGACCTCCTGGGTGCTCAGTGGGAGAGAAACCACCTTCACCTGATCTCCCCTCCCTGTCTTTGTGGTGGGCTTCTCTTGCCTGCTCCTAGCTCTGTCACTGGGATTTCCCTGGAAAAGGCCTTGATTACACTTCTAATGCCCAGTTATATATAGTGCAGTTGTATATTTTCCTTACAATTTTTGATTTTGAAGAAATGGATGCCTCATCCAGAGTCTGGGTTTTTCTACTCATCTGCTTTGGGACTACAGAAAAGCTTTCTGAAATCTGTTATTAGAAGCTCTTTCTCCATGTAGACAGAAGGAGTGATATGCTGCTACTGTCACATAATGCAGAATGAACGAGTTCCTCAAGCTCTTTGTCACCTTCTTGCACTGTCATTTTGGGAAATTTATTATTGCAGTAGTTATGGTCAAGAACGACCAAATATAATTAATTATATTGGTCTGTTCCCTATGTTTCTTGCTTTTAATAACATGGTAGGAAAATAAGTGTTCAGCCTGTAATGTCAGTGCGAGGAACTAAATATTTATCATATGTATAGTATTCCAGGGAATGATCCAAAAATGATTAACATGTAGATTTGCATACAAGGGCATTAAGAAACCTCATAAAGTGGACCATTAATTTCTGAAAATATGTGCGGAAACGTGTTTTCCCTCCAAATTTTCAGATATGTGTTTAAAAGGAACCGAAAGAACTATGACTGACATGGTCCTGTAATTCTGCCAGCTTCAGTGTCTGATTATGCTACGTAGCCCGAAGGGCAGCTGTCTCAAAGCTTTTGGTCTATTCTTGACTGTCAGTCTTGACTGCGTCTTCCTGAACCAGCAGCAGATTTAATTATTTGAGCTGGTGTCACTGTGAGCACCTGGTGCTTCGGCTAACAGAGTAATGGTGAATTTGCATGGTTGGAAGCGGTCAAATAGCTGCAGCTTAACAAATTCTGGTTTATCAGGTAAAACAAGCTTAATCTATTGTTAGTGGACTCTTAGCTCAGCCCAGCTGCTAGCGTGGTGGGTTTAAATCTCCGTGAAGCAGCTGCAGAGATCCCCTGAAGCACGTTTCCAGAAAATGTATTTTATTTCAGTATTGAAGTGGGCTTAAAGTGCACACATAGTTATTGCAACTCAGTGGATGAGCAGTAAATTGCTGAGCTGTAACAGCTCAATCATTTTTGGTTATGGGAACATACCTACACTTTCTGGTTTTATTAAGTTTGATTTTTTGTTATAGGCCAAATTTGACTTGGCAATGACAAGCTGGAAATGCTTTTGATTCTTTTTCAGAACCAAGCAGTATAACTTCACTTGCAATATTTTAAAGTATTTTATATTCGTTGTCCCTGGTGCTACCTGGCTGCGTAAGCAAAGCCTTCTAAGAGCTCATTTCTTCCATCTTCGTGAATGGACTTGCTACCCAAAATAGAAAACCAGGGAGATTTTAAACCCCTTTTAGTGAAAAGGGTATTTCAATCTCTCCTATGTTTAGGCTGGCAGTAAGTGAGATACATACCCAAGGGTAAAAGAGCTGTTTTTTTTTTTTTTT
>VXAV01009742.1:283564-331405 GCA_013399715.1 Alectura lathami
ATATGGAAAAAAAAAAAAAAAAAGAAAAAAAGAAAAGAAAAATGCAGAACGCTTGTATGTTTTGCCTGTGATCACATGGCATGGCGGGGAACACAACCCAGAGCTCCTGATGCCTTGCCTATGAGATCATGCCTCCCTAAATAAAATTAAAGTGGAGTTCCGCAATAAAAATGAACAGCTCTGCTCTGATACCAGTCTTAGCAAGATCAGCAGAGGGCCTCTGCTCAATAACACTGCATTACTGCATGCTCACTGAGACCAACAGTATAACTGGAGAAACAAGTGCCTGAGCTTTTGTTCCCATTTGTGCACGAAATGCCATATGGCATCACACCATGAGCGCTTCAGCAGGTAAAAATTAAATCCATCTCCTCTGAAGAAAGGTTGAGGGAGTTGGAACTGTTCAGCTTGGAAAATATAAGGTTCTGGGAGATCCCATTGCAGCCTTTCAATACTTAAAAGGAGCTTACAGGTGGGAGGGGGACCGAATTTTTACACAAATAGATAATGGTAGGACATAGGGGAATGGACTAAAACTGAAAGAGGGGAGGTTTAGGTTGGATGTTAGGAAGATGTTCTTCACTGGGAAAGTGGTGAGGCGCTGGCACAGGCTGCCCAGAGAAGTTGTGGATGCCTCATCCCTGGCTGGATGGGTGCCTGGGCAGTTTGATCTAGTGAGCTAGTGGTTGGCAGCCCTGTCCATGGCAGGAGGGTTGGAATTAGATGATCTCTGAGGTCCCTTCCAACCCAAGCCATTCTATGCTTCTATGAAATGGTGCCCTTATAGTTTACAGAGCAAGCCACATACTTGCTGTATATACCCGGCTTATACAGCAACACCAAAACACAGTTTTACTTTTTCCCCTGTATGTGGTTGTGCCCCTGTATTTATCAGTGACTTTCTGAGGCTCAGCAGTCTTCAGTGGGATGCGTGTGTGTCCCACCACCTCTATCCCTCTCTTTCCACACGACTCTGCTTGGAAAATGTGTTTTTAATATTGTGGAATAGATTGTGTTTCCACACTACCAGCACCACAGGAAATTCAGGTCTTGCTAATAATAAAAAAAGACTTAGTGATTTCATTGGAAGGGAGTTCAGGACAAGTGCAGCATGCTCAGGAGCTGCTCTGATGTCCCACCAGGGTGTGAGGACATGGGAGCTGGGTGACAATGACCATCAGCTGCAGCTTTGGCCAAGTGGAAAATGCAGCGTGGCAGGGAAAAGGAGTAGACATAGCGGGATAGTAGGCCATCGGGATGGCTGCCTGGGCCTGTTCCAGTTGCTCTGCTCACAGCTGGAGTTGGCACAAGGCTGCTGCTCTGTGGTATTGCTTCATGGGGGAATGGAGGTGCAAGGGACGTGTTGGTGAAGGCCACTGAGCAGCTCACTTCCCCATCCAGAATGATTCATTTGAGTGGCCATGCTCTGAGGTGAGTAATGCACCATGTAGAGAAAACTTTTATGCCAGTGTTTACCATATGAAAAAAAAAAAAAAAAAAAAAGAAAAACCTGAAGTTGCTGTGTTGCTATTTTTAGGTCTGCTGTTTATCTTATTTTCCCTGGAAACACACTTTTTCCTCCTGTTTTGTTTTTCTTTCAAGAAATACTCTATATCAAAAGCCCTGAACGAATGTTTAGGCCACCTTGGTGCACATCTGTTTATTTGTGTTGGACCTGTTGGGCTCTGTGCAGTGTGTGAGCCACAGATTCTACACTCCCTAGGCAGAAATATTTTGCGTGCAGAGAGCAGTTGGTCTCCCTGCTCCAGGGTGCAGATCAGATCCCCATTCTGCTCACCTTGTCCCTCTGTGGAGCCCATGACTCATTATAGAGGCATGAAGGGGCTCAATGTCTGCAGCAAGCAGACTGACACCAAGGTGTCTGCAAAGCTGCCTGATGCCAATGATACAGGAGGGCACCCTTATTTAAGAAGCTGTTTGCTGGGGAATAATACACTGAAGAACAACATGGAGCTGGCAGTGAAGGCTAGGTACATAAAGATAAAGGAGTTTGTGGTAAATAGCAGGGCAAAGGCATAGTGCTGATTGCCTGAAATGGAGCCTCTGGTTTTCTACGTTTAGAAAATACAGCTATGACTCATCTTTGTTGGTCAAAGTTTGGGAGCCAATGGAGGAATATGTAGGAATCTGACTGTGAACATCCTAATATTGCAATATCAACATGTAATACTGACCTAGTGCACTTTCACACGGTACTTCATGGGTGTGCATTGCTGGGGCATCTCTTGAGATGCTTCTGCAATAACATGTTTGAGGTGTAGCAAATAGCTCCTTCAGTGGGCCCCTCAGGTGCTTGGCAATGACTGACCATGAGGGCTGTGTTTTCTTAAGGGATTTTAGAAGACATAGTTAATAAATTTGCTTGATGGTAGTAAAATATTTTGATTATTTTAAAGTGTCATAATAGGAGCAAAGAGGAACTTTGAAGTTGGCATGGTGTTCTGGCCTTCCTCCACTTCAGTACTTCAAGTTTATATAGAAAAGAAATACCAGGTTGCCATGGTAACTGCTTTTCCACAGGTTTGCCCTATGTAGCATGCTATAAATCCTTCTTATGTGCTAGATGGACAAAGAGAAGATAAGGAAGTAAAATATGGACTCTAAGATCAATGCAGGGAAATGTAAGCATGAACAGTGTCACATGGTAAGCGCCTCAAGCCATACAGAGCACGCAAGCTGAGCCCATCTGTCTGTGAACCTCTCTCTGTTTTCCATGGTCAATGTTCCTCTCTTGGGAATACCTGCTTTGCTGAGGTCCTGTTGTGTGTGCTGCTGTCCATTGGAACCAAAGTGGCAATATTGTGGCTCTGTCACGTGGCTCCTGGTCTTCTTAATATACATTGCAGCCACCTATTTATTAATGGGATTTGTTCAATGCAGACTGATAAACTGTGTCTGTGAAGACCTCTGTGGGAAACCATTACCACCTCGGGAGGCAGTTAGTGTCCCGTAAATCAGCCAGGTTATAACTCTTGCCCTCTCTACACAACAGGGCTGCTGACATCTCTGTTGCCTCACTGTGCTATGAGGTTTGGGTGGGGATCACCTCAGGGAGAGGAAATCTCCCACAATAGTGGGTTTTCTGCTGGGTGTTTCAGAGCTGTTCAGCATGTAATTTGTAACCAGCATCTAAGTCCTGGTGAAGAGAAGCTATACAATACATAGAATTGTTTATCATAGCAGGCAAACATTTCTTGGTTATTTTTGGTATTGTAGTTGTGCTTGAGACTGGATCATCACTGTCAAAAGCAGTTTTTGTCTTGAAAAACGTCCAGCCTAAATGGAGGTGACAAACAAAAGCTTTTAGGGCTAATCATGCCATGCAGGGGTGTAATAGCTCACCAGAGAGCATATCGGGGGCAGCAACATAGATGGGAACAGCGGAATGCCAAGCCCTCAGTCCTTCAGGCTGCCAGACATCCCTGGGCTCTTACATGGTGCAGGATACTGTAAGTGTTCTGGTTTTCAAGAGACAGAAAATTGTACGGCTCTGTGCCTTCCTGTGATTGCAGCATTGATGTATGTTGCAGACTGAGAACTCTGGAGTAAAAATCTCTTGTGTGAAAAAATACAAAATAGTTTATCAGCATTTGTTCCAGATGTTGATGATAATCTGGGTGCTTAAAGAGCACCATGGGAAAAATAAATAAATAAATAAATAGAACAGTCCCTGATAAAACACGCTTGTTTCGGTGCTCTTACAGGTATTTGAGAAACTTATCCATAGGTTTCTATAGCTCATCTAATCTTTTCACCATTTTTCCTTTGTGGGAAGTATATTCACGGTGAAATAAAGCATGGGAGACAGAATGTTAGAGCATGAATTACTGGAAACACATTGTACCTCTCTGCAACATGTAGATCAAAACAACACAGAACACCCGGCAACAAACCCTGGCTTTCAGCTCCTTTTCTATTTTTACTGGTGGCATGAAAGCCTAATGGGAACCTGCTAGAACTCTGAATTCTTGATCTGTGCCTCACTGATTTGGTGTAAAGTGAGGACTGACACCTGCCATATTGATTCCAAAGGCTGTCCCATACTCTCTAGTGGTCTGAAACACAGCAGCACCACATCAGCTTTCACCAGTGAGATTCTTTTTGCCTGGCAGTAAAACAGATTGAAGAAATTCCCTACATGTCCTAATTGTCAGATGTTTTATGGTGGCTCATAAATATCTGTATTGTCTTCAGTTATTCTGGATCCAGGGAACAGTTCAGACAAAACCCTAAGACTCAGACCCTGCTTTGGGAAGGAAAAAAGTTGGATTCTGTCTAATATTGTTTGTATTGATTGTTTTATCCATTAAGCTTATGTACAGGAAATATTTTGTGAATGAGCATCAGGCTGTAGGTAGGCAGCATGAAAGGGCTGCTAGCAGGATACTTTACTTATTGCCAGACCACTATGGATGGGGGCATCAATTGCCAGGAAGGTATTGAATGTGAGATGAATGGCTGACCTCGTAATGGGCAGCATTAGGGACTTGTTATGAACAATTTCCTCCACAAGTCAGGCACTTTGGCACTGGTCGTATTCCTCAGACACCAGAAACAAAAATGGCTTGAGAACCAGAGCTGGGTGCTGGGCTCTTCCTGGATTTTCCGGGGCCACTCACTGCCACTGTTTGGGAGCTTCTGCATGGAAAGTGAAGGAGCTATAGCCTTCACTAGACCTAGAAAACCTGATCCTTACGTAAGGGTAACTGGTAGTAATAATTAACTTAATAATAATGTTCATTCTAGAGGATAAGGTTGCAAACCAAGTGAGCAGATGTGGTTGTGTCTTTATGAGCTTCCTGGGTGCTACGTTTTTTCAACTTTCCATGAGTCTGAAGTCCCAAATGACATAATTGGAGGCAAAGCACATTAGGTGTGCCCCACAGTCCTGGTCATTCCATATGTCAGAGCATGCCATAACTCAGGGTTTCCTGAGTAACCACGATTTTCCTCCAGTTAAAACCAGGACCTGGAGGGGACATGGTGGGACTTGCCCTGTTGTGAAGTTGGGTTATGGCCAGAATATACATCCAGAGTGGGAGCTGGGAAAATTTACCAGACACCATAGTTTAGATGTGCTTGTGTAAACACTGTATGCTTTACTGATTTATTTGATGGTGTCACCTGTGTAAACTTCTACAATGCAAGGCAGCACCTTTGAAACTCAATCTCCAATGGGGAATATTCACATCCCAGCTTTAGTAATTGGATCTGAGGGCCTAAATCAGCAGCTTCGGTGATCTGTATAAACTCACTGGAGTCTCCAGAGGCGATTCAGAGCTGCTAAGCATCAAATAGAAGGCACTTTTAATAACCAAGGTCTTTTTACACCTTTTTTTTTTTTTTTCCTAAATGCAATAATGTTGTTTAACTGCACTGTAGGACTCTTCTAAGAATGCATTCAATGACTGCTATAAGAGACCAGGAACAAAAAGATAAAAAACATTTTCTTTCTTACTACAGCTGACTGTATTGCACCCAAATGGAAGATAATTCCAGTTAACTATGCTTCAAGAAGTGTATTAGGCTCCTAAGTGGTTTGATGCTAGAGGGAGCAAAGCACACGGTGAAATTAGTGTCAGTGATGATGAGGCTGTAGACTTTGAACATGTGCGACAGAGTAGAGATGATGAATTTTTTCTAATGATTACATAAAACTTCATTAGGAAGTGGAAGCAAAGCCTTCTCTATAGATGAGGTCACTCAGTTTCTGCACTGAGATGAAGTTTTGTCCAGCTTCAGACCAGCTTGCATGGTTCCTTGAAACATTCGATATCTTTTTAGTCCTGGGTTTCATGCAGGGCATGGCACAGTGAAGCCCTCATTAAGGAATAGGTCTTGTGTTACCACTGTGCATGGAATATGCTGTGTTCCTTGGCTAAAATTTCTTGGATTTCTATTTGATTGAACTTCATGTAGACATCCGTGTTCTCACTAGTGAGAGAGCTAAAGCTAGTTTACAAACAGAAGGCATCCTTTCCTACTGTTATGATTCTTTTTAAAGCATCAATAAAAGATAATAGAAAATTTTGAATATATTCTGAAGAGCATATCTTTCATGCACAGAAGTTCACTCATACTGTTGTTGATTCAAACTGAAAAAAAAAAAAAGGCAGTTTGATAGGTTTTGCTGGATGCAATCATCAAATCATTAACATAAAGAAATAAAACACTGGTGAAATGAAAATAATACAACAGGAATTATTTTTTAAGGTATGTCATAAATCTGCCTTAGTACCGTTTATGGCTGTCTTTTTCTTGTTTAATCTACTGGAGATTGCAAAAAATTGAAAGCTTTTCTGCTTTCTCCACCGTATGGAAATCTTTATGGTCACCAGAACATACAGGCACATGCACAGAACTGTTAATGCCTTCTATTGAATTTTACAGAATCCACCAGGAGACAAAACAAATTGCCATTTATGAAATTGTGTCTTTATTACTTGTCAGATTTCCCACAAAAGATTTAGTCCAAATAAAAATATGTCCATATCCTGTTACATCCAAGGCACGTAATGTATCTTTTCCTTTAAACTTCTATAGCAATTAAATAAAACTCACTGTATTTTTTTTGAAGTGCCTATAATTGATTGAAATTATGGAAGCATGACAGCAACTCCTCTTTTAGGAAAGTGTGTTGCTTTGCATTTATCATACACAGTTGCAGTGAGAAGAGTGGGTGTGACTGTTCAAATGAAGCAGCCACACTTGGTGATTTTCTTCAGCTAAGATAATGTTTTGAAAATTATTTTAATTTGAAAGCAAACAATGTTGAGATCTGGGTTGGAGGAGGAGCGATGTTTTATTTTTATTCTCATTTAGTGTTCCAGCCTCTTTGCCATTTTTGTTGCACTGAAAAAATTAATTAACTTAATTGAGTTCATTTGGAAATAGTAACAGAAGGATGACAGACGTGTTTGTCACCCTGCTGTCTAATGAGGGAGCGTTGTCTCGCTCACTGCTGCCCAGTGCCGTGCATGGAAGGACAGCGGTGGCCCCATTCCCTCTGCCCCTTAATGAGCAGGAATCTCCCCCTGCCTTCATCACAGGTCTATGAATAATAGTTGCTTTTGAAGTCACTCGTCCTGGTGGCCCACCCTTCTGGGGCTTTCAGCCACTGGATGTCTGCATCAAACATCATTTAGTAGCACAAAATTCACTTACAAAAATAACTGGAATGAAAAAATCATGAGGGTCAAGGGGAATTCTTCCACTGGAGGCAGGAGGCTGATGTCCCAGTCCTGTGTCCCCATCACCGCTGTGACTGAGATGCCATGCAGGGGAGCAGTGCAGGGCAGAGGCAGCTCCTCTCCTGCCTCACGCACACCTCCAGGTCTGAGTTTAGTCTGCCTCGTCATTTCAAGTTTCAGCCTGGATGTCAAAAACATCTGTGAACCTGTCTACAGGCATGAATAAAAAAGGGATTTATGTATGTTAGTCAACTTTATTTAAAAGGGTAAGAGTTACTGTGAGACAAGAAGGTATCAGCTGTTCCTCATAACTGGAGAACCACCACATGGCTGCAGTAAACTGTTTGGCAAGAATGGCCAAAGCACAATAACGTGTGCATTTCCTGTGAAACACGTGGGAGATCAGCCATGAAAAACACCGAGCAGCTCTGCAGGGGTAAGGCATGCTCAGCTTTTCTCCAAGCCCTGTGGCCCTGGGGTGCTTCAGCTCTCCAGACCTCAGCTTTCTGCACCTCCCCTATGCAGCAAAGCACAGACACACTTGGCATTCAACCTACTCCTAAGCCTTGTATAAATCACTAAATGCAAGCACATGCATTGAAATGCTCTCCTGAGTGATGCTCTCACAGCACATGCCAGCAAGCACATATTTAATTTCATGTATTTGGTGAAATGTTGATTTTGTTTTATTTATTTTTGTGCCTGGTGAGAGCAAACAGTTTTGTTATTTGATTTTTCTGCCACTTTTTATACGGGGAATGTTGAAAAAAATGCCTCCATATCATGAGCTAGAAGCTCTGCTACCTACTAAATCGAATTACATCCCCCCGTGGTTTTTCAAATAAATGGTGATATCTAAATGAGTGTGGTATATAATAAATCAGATTATTTTCCTGGCAGCTTGTGTCTTTGATATCTGGCTACAAGATCAGAGGTGTTAACGACTGGGCGTGATCTGTAAATAAAGATGTATGATGCCTGCTTCCCAACAGGTATGGCAGAGAATAAGCAGTTACATTTATGCACTAGAGAAAGTATATTCCCGAAAATGAGATGCCTCCATACAGTCCCAGCTCAGCAGGGAGTACCTTGACATTGCTCAGATGTCAGGTATGCTTAGCTTTACTGGGGCAAGGGAGGATTTGGGGGAATTTTTTGATGTGCTTCTCTTTCCAGTTAGCACTGGCTTCACCCTTGCATGAGCCGTGAGGTTTCTGTATTTAATTACAGACTTAGTTCAGCAAAGCTTTTAAGCATGTTATTAACTTCAGTGTGAAGTTAATGAGAGTGCTTTGATGAGTGGGGGTTAATTGCTGTCCTACCTGCCGCTCTGCCTTGAAAAAAGGTAGAGCTATTGCTGAAGCTGGGCTAGAGCTACCCTACCTCAGATGTGTTGGTCCACATGTGCTTTTCTTTATGCCTGGAAAGTTCAAGTGCTTCGTACCTTTTTCTCTGAACTTCAGGTGTCAGGCAGCCCTAAAAAGTCAACCACCTTAAACTGGGCTCCCCTAAGTGTTGGTCTGTGCCCATTGATCCTGGTGCTTCCAGGAAGTGTCCAAGGCAGCAGCCTTGGGCTATGGGGCTTGAAGTAAGTTTGGCACATCCAGAACACCTCCTGGAAAGTTTCTGTTCTAGAAATACCACACAGGAGTGTCAGATGCATAACAACTCATCTGCTGAATGTTCTGATCTCCAAGTGAATGGCATTAGGTCCTGTAGGTAAAAATGTGGCTTCATAAATGTCACAGCTGGTAGGCTCTTTGTAATATTTTTATCAGTGATTGAGGAAGGAGGCTTCGGCTTGCTTGATAAATGCTACGTGTGAGCTGGCAAGCATGCCTGTCACTGGGAGCAAATGTGTTACATTTACATCGAGGACTGGTATGGTTTTATTTGGAGTTATATACAATGATGTTAGTCATCAGGCAGCTGAGAAAGGCAACTCACCAAAGTCCTCTAGCCTTTAAGAAAAGTTAGAGGTATCACGGTAAAGCATCCAGCCCTTCCACTGGGCACCTTGCCCACATATTGATGGTATTTTGTGAAGGATGTCAGTGCAATGAGTGAATATGTCAGGTTTGGTCCTTTAGACCTTCCTCCTGCTACACACCTGAAATTGCTTCAAGACAAGTCAATGCAGTTGGACTTTGTGCAAATGATAAAGGTTTTTTTGTTTGTTTGGGTTCAGTTGCAGAGGTTGAAAATGAACCTTGAAAAAGGTTTCCTATTTACTTTTGTTATGACCAAATGAGAAATGCAAGATGGCTGTGACATCTTACACTCAAAATCTGTACTGATTCAAGTGCCTGTAACTGCATATGTTCTCTTTCAGGCACAGGAGGGAATTCTTGTTCATCTGTAAAGGTCATTTTCCCTAGTATAACTAATAACAAAATATTAATTAGGGTAAGTAGTATAATCATCTTTCATCCCTGAGAGTCTTCTGCAGCCTGTAAAACCTTGCAGACTTGCTGCCACAATTTAAGCAAATGCAAAAGATGCCTTGGTTTTGTGGTCGTGATCAATTCTTGTGCTGTAAATAAATGAAATGATCAAAATGCAGAAGCAGCATCTGACATTAATTGCATGAAATACAGTCCTATTGAGAGTTAAGCAGAAGAGAAATTCACTGCTGGAGACTCCTCATCTTTGAGATTGATGATATGTGGGACAACAGCCTTAAAGTTCGTTACATTGGAGGCTGCTGACGGGGGAGGCCATCTTGAGGAAATGCACTCTTCATGGGGGATTTCCTAGTTTCCCGAAAGGGGGTTGGGGTTTAAAGAAAAGTGTGTTATTAGAAGTTAGATCTTTTGGGTTTTCCTTACGTTCTCTGTAATCCCCAACAAATCTCTGCTACTGCCTCATGTTCTTGGATTCAGAAATGAGGTGGTGCAGGTATAGACAGGTGATTACTGTACTCAATTTAAAAGAGGAAGTTTCCATTCCTGTTTGGAAGCAAAAGCACTGTGCAGCTTATTAGTGCTCAATTAACATAATATACTGCAGTTATTACTCTCAGAATAGTACCAGACATCCCCATCAGAGGGGGTAAATTAAATCCTGATAACTGGCATTTTAAAGAAAACTGGAAACCAGTGGAAATAATAGATGGTATAAATGCAGAATATCATTATTCCTCTTCTGAATTTAGTTAAGTCTCATTGTGGTTGAAGAACTAACCACAAACTTCCATCTTTTGTTAAGAAAAAGGGATTAAAAAAAAAAAAAAAAAGGAAAACCTTAGGCTGAAATAATCATAAATTCTTCATAACATGGGCTTGCTGTGTCAGTATAGAGCTTAGAAAGGAGAATGTGTTAGTTCTCAGCTTGGAGCTTGATGGATGTTTATACACTTTATTGGTCATTTCTTTGCAGGCTCTACTCTCATTTTTGTAAAATAGAAGGATAATAATTTTTCAGTCTGCTGCAATCTCCTAGCCCTCTTAATATGATCCTTTAGTGCTAATACAAAAAAAAAAGTGAATTCAAGCTAAAGCCTTAGGCAGAATTCTCTGTGTCCTCTGCAACAGGGTGGTGAAATCAGTCCAGTTGTTGTGTTAATGCCCCAGAAAGAGAAATTCAATGCTTACTGTTATCTGCAAATCAATATGATTTTCAGGCTTTGGAACAGAGCATGGAAACATTTTGGTCTTGTAATGAGCAGTATATGTGAAATTCTTTTTGTATATGTATGTTTTTTTCATGAACACAAAACCATATTGTTCTAAGCAAAATCATTAGTACCAACACAGAAAAATTGTGAATTTCTTATACCTCTACTGTCTCCAGTAGAATTGTGTTTCATCAGGTCTTCCTTATGCCTGAGAGGAAGGTTGCCATGGCATGCTGCCAAAGCTGTGTACGCAAACTGTGTGCTCAGTAAGCTTAGCTCAATGCAGAGAAATCCTAGATTGGGAAGGACCTGTTCATCCATTAACAAGTGCCGAGGTCGGAGCCCCTCTGTTGTGTTTCTCCATTGCACTGAGTGCTGCTTGGGTAAGGACGCTTGGCACAGAAAATTTTGGAGAACTACCTTTGATTTAATGTGTACTCTCTTCTGAAAATGTCAGCTGGAAAATTTGTCTGTTGGAAAACTGGTAAGTATACAGAGAAAGAAAGCTGTGTTGCAAGACTTGCTAAAGACATGATGATTAGTGAAACAGGAGAAAAAGACAATCAGTCTGAGGGTATTCAGTTAATATCACCACACATAAAACATGAATAAAATAATTTATTAGGTTATTTCACATCTAACCTGAAGTAATTATGACAAATAAATGACGGGGATGAGCTGCCTTCAAAGGGCAGGAGTGACCACGCTCTCCTCTGCTCTGCGCTGCTTTATCTGGATCCCAGTTAAGCACATCCAGCCGGATGCTTGAGGCTGTGCATGCACCCATTAAAGAGCACTTAAACATATGATTAGCTGCTTTACAAAATAGAAATCTTTTCTGAATCGAGGCAGTCTGTGCCAGTCACCCTGAGCCCTGATGTGCTGCATTTCACCCAGCCTTGAGGCTGCATGCCCTCAACAGCTTCATGGGGTGTTGGAGGCTTGATGAGTGTTTGTGGAATGGTTTGAAGTCTATGGAAGGAAGTTGTCACAGGAAGGCAAGAAGTTACAAAATATGTCTGTTACGCTGTACTTGTTAATAGGTTTGGGGATCCCATGGAGATGGAAAATGTTACATAAATGCAAAATTTTAATTATGTCATGTAGCATTACTCATGCAAAGGTACTGTGGGCCTGCTATCTGATTAACAGCTGTGGTAGTTAATTTCAAATATGTTTAAATATCATTATTGGACAAATTGAAACTACAGACAAAACTTAATTTGTTGTTTTATATGGATGGTAAAACTCCATTATTATTTTTTACACAACTTAATAACAAGTACGCACATGTCTCAATTATGGATAAAACTGTACCATTGAATGGGTCATGAGTGTCAGTGTTTCAACGATTAAAATAACAAAGCACAGTGGACAGAAGCATACATGAATTGAGACCCATTTTTAATTAATATCATTCCCTTTTGAAATGTCATGCAGGTCCAAGAGTGCCGTTGCTGTTGTCCATTCCAGTTTAACAGCCTCCTTTGTGTGGTTTCAATTTGCATGAGATTTACTTGGGAACTGATTCTTCCCCAGCCCTGCTCACTGCTATTTTGGGAAGACAAAAGGAACCAAGTATGGTGCTATAGCTCAAGCACAGGGCAGGATTTCAAGCGCTGAACCCCGACGGGCTTTGTATGGCTGTCAGGCTGCTTTGTTTTCTGGGCTGCTCTAGTCCAAACGCTGAGTTTGTGAGCTTTCTGTCTTGCAGAACAGAAATAATAATAGTTCTAGTATGATTTCTAAAAACAGAAATAGAAGAAAGTCTAATTTTCTCTGGACCCCAGGCGTTTACTTGTTAATCTTTTAATGATTTCTTCAAATTTTTGGAGCTGGGGAATTGCAACTGCTTTATAGCACGTGAAGCAGAGGTGGCTGAGCACCCTGCTGCTGCCTGGCAGTGCCTGGGAGCCCAGCTGCCTCCCAGGGTCCCACAGAAAGGGTGTGGAGCGTGCTGAATAGGAGCCAAGAACATGTAATGGACATGGATTTAGTAAGGGGAGCCTGACTGTATGCTCGACATACTGCAGTGTAGCTGTAGCCCACAGGGCAGGTAGTAATGTTGGAGAGATTGTCACGTTATCAGCACCTTTCCAGCCCCGGGATGTGAGGATTTGGAATGAGCAGAGAGGACTTTGAGCCACCCAAGGCTTTTCTGCCCCATCAGCCATTTGCTTTCTGCTGCAGGTCATAGCATAGGATTATGGCAGGCCACCTCATTGCAGTGGCTCTTCATAGGCAGCAAATTACACTTTATTTCCTTGGGGACTGCAGTCTTTTTTTTTTTTTTTTCCCCCCATTTATTTATTTATTTATTTATTTGTTTATTTATTTATTTATTTTCCTTTCTAACACTGGCTGAAGCTAAGTTCTCATGTAGGTGTGACACGGCTGTGTGGGCACATAACACCAACTTCATAAGGCTGTGAAGGGATATAGGTTTGTACACATTGTGTCAAGGGCACAGCACAACAAGATCAAAGGTGGGAAGTGCAATTTCCAACCACAGTTCTTGCAGTTCTGTTGAGTTTTCAGGCAAGAGTGCCAGGCAGTGCTGGTAGTAAAGCTATTTGAGGGATATAAATGCCAGTAAAGAAATTCTGGGGATAGAAAGACCCATTTAGTGGCATCTGCAGAAGAAGGTTACAGATTTGAAGTGTCTGATGAGGTGAAAGCTAAGTAAAGTTTAACTCAAAAATGGATGGCATTGTGACAGGGCTAATGTACATCCTTCAGAGTAGAAACATAACTCAGCACCAGCTGAGGCTCTAGGGCAGGCCACCCCTGCACGGTCCAGATTCCTGCAGGAAGCATGTTTTGGTGGGAGCTGAGATACCAGAGCTCCTGGCAGGATGAGACCAGGAGCGAGCATGTTTCACAAGTGGCTTTTTTTGCTGTTAGCAACCAGCTCTTCTGTGACAAGTAGCAAAATAATATGAGGATTGTGCTTTTTTTGTTCAAGGAAAAGTTTTAAAATGTGGTGGAGAGCTGCCAGGATTGGAGCAGCACTCCTCACTTGGTTTGCTTTTGATATGCAGTGAAGATGAAGACATTGCCGTGAAATAGTCTCCTGAACTGGGCAAAAATTAGAAGATGAAAGGGAAGAAGAGTGGGAAAATAATCCTGGTTCAGGCCATGGCAAATCTATGGTGCAGAATAGCCTCTGTAAAATGCGCCACGATAGGAAATCGATTCCAAATTACGCTATGTGACGCACACTGTATTTTCCATCCTTCATTATAATGAGCAAACACACCCTTACATAATGATGGCTTTTTAAGAAATCGCCTTTGGCAGGATTTATTGCCAGACAGATCTATCCCATGGCATTTAAACTTTGTAGTGCTATGAGATGTGCATGCTGGCTGAAGTGGTGGCAGGATGCTTGTAAACCTTCATGCCAGTGAGCATCTTTCTTTCCCTCTGATCTCATTGATCTCTTGCAGTGGGTGAAAAACAACGCAAACTGATGCTGCAGATCTCTTGTAGGAGTTGTTTCCCTTCCCCTTCTCTGTACTGCAACAGCAATGGCTTTCCTTAGCATTAAGATCCTGTGTCAACACAGCAAATAGTTGGTGTGCCTGAGCATACAAAGGTGGTAGCAATTGTTGAAATACCTTGCTGTCTCTGTGGAAATCCCCAAATGGTTTGGAAGTGCCTGCTGAAAGTTGCTGGCATCTAACATCCATAATTTCCTCCTCAAAGCACATACACACATTTTCCTGCTACCACTATTGTGAGACACAGCAGTTGCCCCAGGTGCGCCTGTTGTGAGTAAATAGAGTGAGAAATGCTGATCGTTTGTGCACATTTGCTTCATTGGTTGGGACTGCCAGCAGAGATGCTGGTTGCAATAGTGGCTTTAGTATGTGGGCACCTGTCCTTTCCAAAGCCTGTGGCTGGATGGAGATGGTTTCATGGAAGCCAAATGTTGTATGTGGATAATAACATTCAGTCTGGTTTTGCACCAGATCACTGCAGGAGTGCTCTAGTTGCTGTGAGCCAGTGCACTTTTAGATGAAGTTGCAATGAATTCTCCTCATTGCTTTTAGGATGTACTTATAATTGGCATGATATCTGATTTTTTTTTTTTTTTTGTATTTTCTATTTTTTTTTGTTGTTGTTATTAGCTCTGTTTCTAAAAATAACATGGTTAAATCCCCATATGGTGAAATTCCCCATCTCTTCCTTGCTTGTCACAAATGAAGTAATATTTAACGAATACAATCTCTCTTCCAGTTTGATAGATGACATCTTTATTGATGCTCAAAATGAAAGTCAGTGATTGATTTACTTTCTAGAAGTTTTAGCTGGAATTTCAAGTGTCTGAAATTCACCCTGCAATGTCAGGATGCTCCTTACTGCCTTGTGTTACAACCCCACTTGGTTGCATGAGATGCTGATTCACTAACAAGGAAGGGACTGAGGACCCGGTCCCTGTTTTTATACAGCAAATTAAAAGATAATTTAAATTAGAATTGTGTTTGAGTTTCTGTATAGGAATCTGATATGAACTTGTTAGATGATTTACTGGCTTTTGTAAATTCTTTGGAAAAATATCAGCATTTGTTCTACACTCGTCCATTGAAGTGAGGAGGTGTCTCCTGGATCTGAGATGGATGAGAGGTCCCCAGCATGGGGATTTGTCCTGACTGATGTAAAGAAGCCCTTCAATGTATATATTCTCTGCAGCCTCACTTCACTGGCTCCTTAAGGGTTACTTCCTCCATGTTGAGAAGGTCAGAATGCCAGGAGAAAATTGAACAGAACCCCTTGACATTTGAGATCATGGATTTTCCTTTTGAATAAAAGCCGTAAATTTGCAAGTTGGTAGGAATAAAACTCCAAACCCTTCAGACAATTTGAGGCTCTAGTTAAATCCTCCAGGTCAAGCCACCCTGGCTCGCCTAGCTTGATTTTGGTGTGCTGCCGGGGCCGGTGTGCACAGAAGCGCTCTGCTGTTTGTTGTGTTTCCCAAAGCACAGCTGTGATGGATCCCTAGCGGCCACAGCAGACTTGGAAGTGCTTGGCAGTGGCAGATGGATTGACTCAGCTTGCCAATGCGCTACTCTGAGTCACTCACTGTTTGCATAACACCTAGGGGGATGCATCACTCTATCCCTTAGCAATGCAGTGAGCTGGAGCTCCCTACCAGCACCCTGGGGGATGCTTTAGGGGCAAATCTGGTCTGTACCCGTAAGTTCTCCAGTTATCCTTGCCCCTGTCCCTTCTGCCTCATCCAAGCTGGGCTGTAAGGGCTCCAGCAGTGAGTCCACATCTGTAATGATACCCCTTAGGTTAACCTCTAAAGCAGGTTGGCTGTGTGCAAATTGCTTATGGGGAATGATATGTGGCTTGTGCTGCCCTGCTTGGAAATTGTTTAGGAAAGAGCTTCTGAGCCCAAGACAAAATCATGCCAGGCACCATTTATTCAACAGCAAAGAGCATTGACTTCCTTCCTGCATTGACTTGACTCATCAACTGCAACCTGAGAGTCTGAGATCCCACAAGTGGCCACATCATGAGCAAGGTGTCTGTTGCAGCTTCCTGAGGAAGCAGGAGGAGCTGGCTGCTCCCCACCTGCTGCAGGCACTGGGAGACCAAACTCCCCCTGACAGGGAGGTTGGGGTTGTCTGAGCAGAGGCACTAGAGCTGGGCTTTGGCAAGACTGCCTGGGATCCAGAAGTGCAGCACTGATGCAGAAGAGCGAGGTTGTTTTATTAGAATTTTCCCACGGTGGCACAGAGTGGTCAGTGAGGGTGTCTGGAAGCAGAAACAGGCTCTGTGTAATCCACTTGTCTAAACAAGTGGTAGATGGAAAGCCAAATTCAGATCTGGTTTGCAGCGTACAACCCCCTTGTCTGAACTAGGGTTAACGAGGTCTGACCCTGGGCTGGTAATGGTCCCTAAGAGGCTTTTTCTGGTCTCTGTAACAGACCACAAATTCTGCTTCGCTTGCTGATAATTATTTTGATAACAGTGTTGGGTCTAGAGCGAGGAGATCTGTTTGTCCAACATAATGGAACAACATTTTAATTTATGTATGTGTTTTCTGTTGTTTCTTATTCAGTTGGTCTCTTCTCATTCCAATTTCTCAAGATATTTACAGCACAACTGTATTCCAGTTATAAATGTGACAGCATTTCTTATACCTCTACTGTCTCCTCTGTGGGGTTTCCTCAGATTTTGGGTGGGTTTTGCTGTCCTTTGCTGTACAGGTATGTGCAAGCTCACAGTGACTGCTTTACTCCCCTAGCGCTTATGGGATCTTTGCTTGGTGTCTGATCAGAGCAGGCAGTATTCCTGACTCCTGGTCCGGTGTGAAAGCCCCAGGAATATTTGGCACCTAAATGAGACAAATATTAAGTAATATATCATGCAAGAATACTTATATATTTCCTGTATATTGTCACATTTTCCAAGATGTTAACTAGATTTTAATTTTATTTTAAAAGGACAAATACTTCCTTTCCTTTTAGTTACAAAAGCTCTGCAGCTTTTCAGAAACATGCAGAGGAGCTTGAAACACAAGCTGTTTCCTTTCAAAGTCTCTTTGAAGCTCTGTGAGCCATGTACTCCTCACTCTGCTCATGGCTACCTGCAGGATCCGTGCTGCGTGCAACTGCAAGGGAATGGTTTCGAGGCTCAGCCCAAGGCTGCCTGGGGCCATCTTGTCTTCAGTTTGTGACAGCTCAGTCATTCTGGCCCCACAGTGGTGGAAACAAAAAGCATATGCATGACAGCCATTGATAAAAATTCCTATTTCTCATGCTGTGTGAGATATGCATTCGTGTTAAAGAGTGTTAGGCAGGATGTTTATTGATAGTGAGAGAATGTATTTTCATATAAGTTGCAGTCTGGGTTCAGTTAAAAATTGCGTAGGAAAGTTGGAAATTATTATGGCTAGCCTGTCCTAGAGAGTGAAGGGCTATAGCAGATAAAACGTGCTCAGCCTTCAAAAAGTACAAAGATCTCTGCTGAGAGGAGCTAGTGAGGAAAGGTAGGAATAGCAATGCTGAAGTTGCTCCTGGAAACAACCCATTACAGCCATGGGCAGTCTGTAGTGTTGTCAGTGTACTGCCCTGACGGGCTCCCAGCAGTCTTCTTTCTGTGCCTGCTGTGCCTCTGGGGGCACTACTGGGATGCTGAGGCTTCCTCTGTGAGCTGTACTCCCACTGCCATGACAATGACATACCTGGTGTCCCCATCACATCAAGGCAGTCCTTGCCTGGACACAGACCACCACCATGCAGAGCAAGAGGTTGTCCTCCTGAAGGATGCTCCATCATTAAGAATATTACCACCAGGTGTAAGTACTAAAGCATAATTATGAAATATTTGATCTAATGATGAATTTGTAGCATTGCTTTTATTGCTCTCACCAATGGTAATTGCTTGGGTCTCTGGAAGACCCTGCAGCTAAGAGCTACCCATGGCCTTTCTACTGCAAAAATGCCTCTGGGTAACTTTTTACACATATGCAGCCTCATTAAGCCATCTGTAGAAAATTAGATTGCTTACTGCATAATTGTTTGCAGGAAAGGGAACCAAATTCATCTCCTTTCTAACAAAAATTGTGTATCTGTCTGGAGACTGAAGGCTTTATTTTAATTTGCATCAAGGCCACGGTAATGAAGTAGGCTTGATGTAAATGAAAAGCAGACTATGAGTACCTGGGGTCGGTGGTGAACTGCTGATAACATGGTCTCATTTTCAGTTCATCTGAGACTGCTGTGCTAGCACTGGGGAAGTGTCAGCTCCTTACTTCTTACTTACTTCCCAAGAACATCCATCTTTTAAACATCTGTGTGCCAGTACTGTGCTGATTGCTACAGATGCCTATGTTCTCACTCCTTGTACTCTTACACGCAAGTATTTTCTTTTTAAAGAAAGCATTTATTAAAATTTTCTTTTTTTTTTTTTTTTCTTTTCTTGTGGAAAGGAAGGGTGGTCCTTTACTCAAACACTTGATTAATTTTTGATTCTATGATTATGCTGGATTGAGGCGGTTTCCTTCCCAGGTTTTCACCTCCGTGGTACTGCAGTTTGCTCTTATTATGAATAGGATCACACTTCTTCCCTTCTCCTACTCTGTGTGTATTGTCATTAGAGATCATCTTGTCCTGGGGAAATGTTAGCTCCTCAGGCTCCTAGCTGATGTGAGCAGCTGCCCAAGGAGTGTCCACCTGGTTGGTGCCCAGACCCTTGTCCCGCCTGCGCTCTGTCATTGCTCCCAGGTATCACTGGGCACTTGGCTTTGGAGCCTGCAGACAGACCTGGAGATGTGAGGTCACTGGGAAGCTAATTGCTGCACTGGTAACCATGCTGTCAAGAAATGCACGGTGCACTTGGATGTTTACTGTGTGCTAGACACATAACTTTTAGTGGCTTATGTTCGCCAGCTGAGGGGATTCAAGCCTCTCAAATGGTTTCAAATAGTTGTTACACCATTTTTGCCTAAGCTGTTAAAAATCATCCTTCATGCCATAGTTGGGAACCTGTGCAGTTTTCTGAAGTGTTCATGCTATAAATCAGCATGTTGTGCTATTGGACCTAAGCATGTTGTTTTGCTGTTAATGGTGAAACTCTAGGTGGAGGAAACTCAAAGAAACCAAAGCGGCTGGGCTCTCTGAAGGCGCTGTGGCTGGTATTTATGGGTGCTATTTCAGAAGTTTACAGCATTTACAACCACAGCTGGGCTAACTGGGAAATCCCTTTGTTGTTAATTAATAGGTATAAATGCTCCTAGAAGGTGATGTATCCCGTGTTTTATATGTCTCCTTCAAGTGAGAACCGTCCCTTGATCGTCCAAAGCGAAGGCTTGGTGGGAACCACGGAGTTGAGAATTCTCCAAAGTGTCAGTGGTGGCTGGAAAAACAGCAAACAAATGTGTTCACAAGGGTTTTACTGCTTTCTGTGCAGTTCATCTTCACAACCTATTAGATTCTGCTCACTCATTTTTTCTACTCCCGCTTTACTTGATCAAGTAGCACCTTTGTCTTGGAAGGAAGCAGTGAGACCACAGCCATCAGCCTTCTTCCACTCCAAAGCCTATTTGGAGCTGCAAAGAGGGAAGCTACTTGAGGCAGAAACCTCCTATCTTGTATTTTGCCACAACACGCCACCATATATTACCGTCAGGGAAGAAGATATTGCAAATGGGGAACTGATTTATTTCACACTACACTCTTGTGAGGCAACGATGGGTTGAAGTGGAAGTGCTCAAATAGGCCAGCACCATTAGAGGGCTTTAATAAATTTTACCGTGAGCATGTGCTTTCCTGCCAAGAAAGGTGGCTGGTGAGCAGAGTTCAGACAGGCAGCTGTGCACAAATTAAGCTTTTCCATTTGCTGAGATCATGCGTGGCCACAGAATTACGCAGGGAGGAGAGATGCCTCAAAGTGGGCAGATGCATCCCTGATGCCGTCACACCGATGAGTGCATCCAGTCTGTATGATTGCCATGAGAAGTGGCTTTGGTTTTAATGTTTACCTTTTGATCTTCTTATGCATGTGGCTTGGCTTCATATTATTTAGTAAACATTAGGACATGGTCATTTGCCAGAGTACATAATTTATACCAAATCTGGCAGGTTTTGCCATCAGGAGGATACACTATACACTAATGTGCCTTCAAATTTCTGTTCTGGATTTTTGTATTTACAACTTTTAGGCTTTCACTACTTGGAAAATACCAAACAACTTTTTTTTTTTTTTTTTTTTTCTCTTTTTCACTTTTCATTCGTTTGTGTTTTATAACAAGCTTCCTTTGTATGGATGCAAATTGGAAATCTGTTAAAATACTGAAAACTTTCCCTGGAAAAGTTATTTTGGCATTAGTTAAGTAAAACTACTTCACTTGTGCAGGAAGCCAAGAGATTTTTTAATTATTATTATTCACTAATCCAAGCATGACAAGCATGTTTATATTTTTAAAAGTTCTGAATACTATTTCTAGGCATAAATTAGACTGATTATTTTTGGTCAGCCAGTCCTTCTGAATGATTAGATACCAGCTTTCTACTTCTATTTATTTTTCATGTAACAGGAGGGGAAAATAAATCTTCCTGATATTTTATTTTTAACAATCCTTTACTTAATCTTGAGGTAATAGATTACACCAACTTTATTGAACTAAATCAAACTAAATTAAAGGTATCTTCCACTGAGACAATGAGAGTTTGCAAAGGTGGCAGGATTCAGCCCTAGTGATAGACAAAGTAGTATCAAAAGGACATGGATGTGCCATTCAATATTTGATAATTACTTTCCAAACTTTGACATTTAAAATTTTTCTGTAAAGCTGTATTTAACTAAATATATAGGTCAGGTGTTTCTAGGCATGTAATGATCAGTTGGGTGTTTTTCCCAGAGATATTTTTGATTTAAAATGAACAAGAATTTTAGAATGGTGTGTAACATTTTATATGAGGTAAAAGTTTGTTTGTTTAAAAAAAAAAAAAAAAGAGGGGAAAACTCCCTCCATTTTTTTTTAGATACAGAAATATTAACTAAGAGATCTAGCCTAAGTGAATAATCTTCCTAGGATTTAAGAGTTAAATATAAGTATAAACTGAAAGAGTAGTTTATCGTTAGCAAGGATTACAGTCAATTTTAAATACAAAATTCTAATTAATTATCTTGAAGGTTTGTAGAGCTAAGAGTTGTTCATACATTGGAATTCAAATACAAAATAAGGATTTTATATGCAAAAAAAAACCAAACAAACATGTAAATATATTGGGTTGGATTTAGTTGAAAGAGGTTATTAAATTATTCAGTTCTTCGTGTGATATTTAGATAAATAAAGTCTCATTTTCCACTCTGTAGCTGATCTCATTAAAGGGAGAAAAAAACCCTTTAATGTTTAAACCATCCTCTAATTCTGAGCAAATCCCTAAGAATGTTCTAAGGAGAGAGCATTCTTAAATCTCTGGATTTTGTACCCTAATTAAATCTCTTGACAGCTCTCTGGATAACATATAGCCATGGCTTCGTGCAATACTGGAGGTGGGGTTCAGCTTTTCAGAGCACTCTCTCTTTTTTTTTTTTTTTCACAAGATCAGTCTCATATTTTATTCTGTGTACTGGGGAGCCCTGTTTCTGGGAGGTCTGGGTTTAGTTCCTCCTTAGAAGTGTTTTTTTTTCCCTACGATGGGAAAGGGGGACTGTCCAAAGGAGGGGTGGGTGTTGCCAGTAGTGCAACAAATTAGGAGGAGGAGTGGATCTATTCCTGAAGTTGTCCTAAGAATGAAGTATGGGATTTGCCTGATAGATTTTTAACTATAAATGGATTAATTAGAGTGTGACTGAGGTCATGTATAAAAAGGAGTAAGCTAATTAAGTCTGAGCAGTACTCCAAATGGCTTTTGCACTGATGACTGAAGATCAAAGGCTAGAGCAAGTTTTTTAAAATTACGTCTTTAAATGAAAAAAGGAGTCTTACTAAGGGTGGATAGGGCGTTCTTTTCAGAGGAACACAAACAATCCAGGCATATTTCCACATGGTTTATGTACTGAGAAGTGTCTGATTTTTAATTGATGCTTGGGTGTTCAGATATATTGTGCTCCCATGCATTATGGCAGAATAGACTTGCACTTTTGAATTTTCACGCTTAATTTAAATGCAGGGATTTTCCTTCTATGCCTTGGGCTTAGATGCCAGAGATTCTGGAAACTGTGTTTATTTTGGAAGAATGAGTTCCCAATCTGTCCTTCTGAGTGGATTCATGCAGCTGCACCAGACCAGGAGTGCCATACGCACTCCTCCTCTCTTCTTTCCAGGGACCAAGTCGGATCCTCTCCCCACCTCTGTCCTGCTTCTCTGCTGCATGCTCTCATTTCTTCTGCCACTACGCAGGAGGTGGTTAGAGACCACGTTACATGATATACAGCTAGATTTGTGTTTAGTGGTTTAAAGTGGCCAAGTTATGTTCCTGTATCTCTTTGTGATGTCTTTTAGGACAAAGTGAACCCACGCCTTGTACTGCATTGGGTTTTTGAAGAGGATGGGTTCAAAGCAATAAGAATGCATTGTAAAAGGCATCTCCTGTGACGTGCTGAATGCGTGCATTCAATACAGAAGTCAGAGAACACTGAAGGCACTCAGTTCAATACGTGAAGCCTTGAACGTTGACATAGATTAGAATTCTAAGTGCCCTCTTAGTTTTTCTTTAAAATTCTGTTATTGCAATTTAAATAGAAATGAGCAGAAGAAGCCAAACCTGGATACAGTCTTGTGGAAGTCAAGAGTCAGTAGCAAGGTAAGCGTAGTGTGGAAGGGCAATTGTGCACCTCACTGAAAAGTACTTTTCCCAGTCAACCTTCTCAATTAACCTATTTGCTATAATTTTCATGCTTTGTGTTTGGAGATGGTTTTGCATTGTTCTTTCTCATTGTTTGGCCAGATACAGTACAGTACTTAAATGTTGGCTTTGGCATTTCTGCATGTGTGTGATGTTGATGTGACTTTTCTGTGCTGAAGTTGAGAGAATTCTTTCTTCTAGAAAAGAAAAGGGTGTGTATGAGACTGCTTATTTCTGGCAAATGAAAACTAGAGCTATTTTCATTTTTAAGTGAAAACAGTAGCTGTTAGCTGTATTTGAAGATCCTTTTCTGAGAGTGGTATAGACCAGATGATGTCATGAGTTCCTCTTCTCTGATTCTTATAGGCATGTCTTAGAAGTGACCTGACCATTCAGGGTTACACCATTTAATTCATGAGGTTTATGTCTTTTCCGGTCTTGTTCAGCTAACAAAATTTAAACTATCATTTAGGACAGTGAGAGTTGCTGGCTGATGCCCAGGTGGATGTGCAGACTCTCCTGCTGAGGGTGTTGAAAAGCTGGACAGCAGCTAAGGTTTGCAAGATATTGCTCCTGGCAATCTCATCGGTCAGATTTATTCCGGTGTGTGAAGAGTTGTGAATGGGATTGAAGAAGGATTTATTGTCCTTACACCCTGGATAGCCTGAGGTGCAGCACTGTTCTCCAATCTATGACTTGTTTGCAACATCCTTGTTGCTTCTCATACATCATGGCACAAAATGCTTCAGTTTGTAATGCTCTTAGAGAAATACAACTTTTGATGACAGTAAACATGACTTGATGGATACTCCAAAGAGGTTTTATTGACCTTTGTGTCTTATTATATTTTCTGATTTGTTTCTTTTTCAGAAAATCTTGGCTAGGATAATCCATTGCAGAACTATATGGGTTTAGAAATGAGCATAGGTGTTAGCTGGAGGCTTGAAAGCATCTCCTATTGCCACATCTGATCAGAAAGATAGGAAAATAGGAAATAGCTTGTTCCTCAATATTTTCGCTCTGTGTGCAGAGGTCTGTGATCAGGATGAGCTAACGTTTGATCTCTTTCAACTCTCAGCATTGGTTTAAGCTGAGAAGGGACTCTACCAAGCTCTCTGTGGATAGATGTTCTGCAATCATTTCCTTCCTTTTCCATCTAAAAATGGAGCACCTGACAAGTGGTTGCAGATGCTGTCAAGTTGTTATTCAGATGCTAGTGAGCCCACAGCACTGTCTTTGGACCATCCTGGCCAGCAGAGTATTTGCTTGTTTGGGTGCCTGAGCCTTTGTGTGTTTGAGGAAAATCTCTGCTAGCCATTGCTGAAGAATACACTCTTCTTTAAGTAGCTGCACAAGTCCCATGTCTCTTGTTTGAGTCTCCTAGTAGGCTTGTGCACAGCACAAATCTAAGTAGCATCATCCAGAAAGGTACTGGACAAGTTGAGTCAATAAGGTGGGAACACATCTGATTCCCCATGTACTCCCGTCTCCCTCAGTCTCATTTTATGGTCTGTAGAATTTTAGGGTGTTTTTCAATCCTACTCAATAGCAGAATGGGCCATTGAATATCCAAGTCAACAGCAGAACTCATAGGCTTGAAAAAAATCCTGAATGCATCTAAGGACAGATCTGTGTAAAAAGAAGAGTAAACATTACCTTGTGTGTCTTGCCAAAGCCACTTAAACAGCTTTCCTATATCTGCAAGCAGTTTTTGTTTGGAAGACATATGACTATCTGCCAGTGCTCGAGCCATATCTGCCTTCCTCAGGGCCTAATTAAATGAGATGATGCTTCACAAGCATTTTTATTTCCAAATAAAAATTGCTAGAAAGCATGTTAGGGACAAAAGAATAGTTCTGTGAAAGGGGAGATATTACGCTTATTCACAGAAATTTAAACTGAGTTACTTAGAGGGGCACAGCATGCGGACAACTGCCTGCATTATGAATATTGTTACTGTATGTAACAGAACTGTCCTTCTGCCTGTCACATGGTGATGCCAGCATTCAATTAATGTCATCTGTATGCATACACTGAACATATACATATATACACACACCTGCAAACTCATGCTCAGTTTTCTGTGCCTGTCTCTCACGACTTTAGCAAGTGCCCTGTACACTACAATGGCAAGGCAGGTTATACACTTTGATTTTTTTTTCTCGTTATCTGGATGAGTTTCTGAGCGGTGCTCTCGCTGCTTTCTCTGGGCTCTGCTGGTGACTGTGAGCTCACTTTAACAAGCTACAAACAGAAACCTGGATTTGATCTATGCCAAGGAGGCAAAGCAATTTGAGATTATTGCATGGAAGAGGTGATGGTTAAATGCAGCACATGCTGGGTACGGCTTTTGAAGCCCTGAGCCTTTCTTGTGGTTTTGAACATTCTAAATGAATTTAAGGTGCAAATCAGAATATTCTCTATATCTTTGATTTGCAGCCACAAAGAAGCAGTAAGAAGTACAAGTAATCAGCTCGACTGCTCCTTTTCAATGACTGGCACAAAAATGGGAGTGCCTTAATTATGCAGGAGGCAAAAATACACCTGCAAAAGACAGTCCTTGTTTGAAATTTAGCCTTACATAAAGTGCAATATGGAAAGGATGTCTGGTTTCGTCAGTGAATTGCAAAAATGTGGAACTTAAGTCAGAGCAATTTTTCTTATATGTGCTGCTGCTGTTTGTCTTTCATGGGAATAAAATTTAATATGAATATGTTTATTATTACCTCATAAAGCCAACCGGCATTTTAGAGTGGAGTAAGTGCGTGTCTTTGATGGATTGTTTTCCCCCATTGGAACGAAATCCCAGTGAAAACAATAACACAGTTAAGGAGTCTGTTGGGAAGCAGGGGATGAAATGGCTGGAAAGCCTTCTGCTGCTTCACACTGGTCTGTAAATAAGCTCACATCTCTCTTCTGATTCTTCACATCTCTAGCCATTCAGGAAGAGGTTTATTTTTAGGACACTACCAATATTTATATTATTGTCTACTACTTCAGGATTTATCTTTGAAACTGTGGGACGTAAATTAGAGTCGTCCTGTCCTTTTTAAAGCTACTTGGGTGTGAAAGTCCCAGTGCATTTCCCACCTCCAGCTGATGACAGAGCTGAGCAGTGTGGCTGATGTATGTGTGTGCGATGTGCTGTGACAGTTGTGCAGGCAGAAGGGGTCCTGCCCGCATGTGCACAGCCCGCAGTGGGGTTCTTCTGCTCATCTTCTGATGACAGTAAACCCAGCGACACTGCTGCTCTGTTTCTCTGCTTGTAAGAATTAGGCAGGGACACAGATCACTTTGAAATGTAAAGGGTAACTTCTTCGGTTTTGATGGACATTGGCTCTTCACTATCCTTTATATCTTCAAAACACTTTGAGATCTTTGAATGAAAAGTACTGAGACGGTAAATAGGATTTTCTCTCCTCCGTATACTAGACTGATCCTGTTTTTCTGCTTAATGATTTGATAGGTTGGTTCTGTACCAGACTAGAAAAACATCATAATCTGTTCCTGTCTATAGAGAAATATGGGTAATTTGGGTTAAAATAATAAGTAAAAAAAAACTCACAAAACACAAAGAACATTCACTGTTAGCCATCAAAAGTGCTAGTAAATAGCCCACATAACTATTATACTGACTATCTGTGTTTAAGGGTTACAACCCCTGCAAGATAAGCGTAATTGTAAGGATTGACCTGTCTCTGTCTGTGGAAATTTTATGAAACTGTAGCAATGCCCTGAACAAGGATTACATGGGGGAAGCAGCTTAAATTACCTGGAGACATAAAGATTTAAAAAAAAAAAAAAAAAGACAGAGAAAAGCCAAATGCCAAACCCATTGCAGAAAGATTCTGGGAGAAAAACAAAACAAAACAAGCCCTTATAAAAAGAAAAAAATTAATCAAAGATTGAGCTTGAAGGCAGCAAATGAATCAGATTTATGGTCTGAAAATCCAAGATACCCCTGCATCTCTTCAGTCCGGGTCAGTTGCCTGTTTGGAAGGGTGTTTCTGTTCTCTAGATGGTTTACTATTACTAAGGACACAGCTAATGCTTATTAAGCAACAGTAATGAAAATGCTAAAACCAAGACAAAACAGCTTAGTGCAGCAGGGTGTCAGGCCCCAGAGCTTGCTGAAGGTCAGCTCTGGCTGTGATGCTTTTGCTTATGTCTCGCTGCACTCTGATATGAGGCCACTTTTCTGTTCAGCCTCTCTGAGGTGTCTATCTCCTCCCAGCACATCTCTGTACTGTAGAAGCTAGAGATAAAAATATGGACCGTCCTGTCTTCTGTCTGTTCCTTGCAGAGTATTGTTCCTTGGATATATTTATTATTTGCAACTGCGTTATGTTAAAAGTAGGTAAGCAGGCAAACTGCTGGACATCAAGGAGTAATTTGAAAGTACTGCCTTTCAAGGTGTAGAGCATCCCACTGTCCATTAAAGCCAATGGGAGCTGATAGCACTTAGCACCTCGTAGGAGGCATTTAATGTCCCAGAGGGTTTGAGCTGTGCATTGCAGGAAGGGACTCATATGATTTATTTCTCTTTGAATCTCCAGAGTCCCCTGTGGTGCCGTATAAATAACAACAAGCTAGCCACAGCCTTGGGTGGCTGACCCACTTTTCTTAAGCATCTTCACTTTGCTGCTGTTGGGCTGGGGGTGCGAGGTTTGTGCTGTAGTGCACCGAGCCACGGGTGCTGGCGGAGATCTGGGGCGCCCAGCCTGGGAGCACACAGGTGCCTCGTTCATCATCAAAAATTTGACTGCAAACTAGTTTATCAGAGGGGTGACCTGCAAGTGCTGAAGAACAAGGAATTTTAGGACAGTGTTTCAAATGTCTCAAAGACTGAGCAGTGAGGGAGGCTCACTGCATGTTTTCTCCCTGTCCTTACACAAAGACTGCTGCTTTGGGCAGCTGACACTGGAGATGTTCCACTGCTGGTACCGTGACATCAGTGTCCATCCTCCATCACTGCACACATCTGTGTTTTGCCACTGGTTTCACTGAGGTCCATTTAAGTCGTGCTGCAGACCAGCTCTCCCCTAGCCTTGGCATCCTGCTGCCTGTGCATCCTGATGCCATCCTTGGCATCCTGGCATGCCTGTGGTGGGCTGTCACTGTCACTGAGCAGGGACATGGGCTTTTCCCTGAGGACTGTGTCCCTCCAGGGATCTGCGCAAGCTGTGGCATGGCTCGCTTCCACCATCCCTGACAAGCAGCTGTGTCCCCAGGTGGGAGGATGTCAGAACTGCTGTCTAGACTTGGATGAGAGGAAAATATATATATATATAAAACCTGCCATCTGTTAGGTGTCAGATACCCTCCTTATCCCTGCTGCTCAGCACTTTCACTGTGCTGCCACAGAGCTCAGAATTACAGATTTACTGCAGTCAAGGCCCATTTTGACACAGCCCGACCGATGCAGGTTTAGAGGGCGATTTTTTAAGTTAGCTTCTTCAGATAGAAAGGTCAAATATTCCTTTACTGGTATCAAGCGAGTCCTCAGCGTGTGCAGAAGCTCTGAGAGCAGCGTGTATGGCACATCGGGGTGGTGATGCAGGATGCTGGTTCCTACAGGAACTGGCGTGCATCTCTGCAGAACTGTGTGGGATGTCTTTGTGTTTGCAGAGAATGGTAAAGAGTTTATAATGACTTCAGTGCAAGGGAGGGGGATTTCATGCTTGACTCTCCACAGCTCATTGTAGCCATATGCCCTCAGTCAGGATGCACAACTGGCAATTTACACCCCCTTCAGAGCAAACTCCTTTGTTGTTCTCCCACCTTCAGCTCAAGATGAGGCTGCCCTATGACTTGCAGCAAACACAGCCATTTGGAAATGAGCTCTTCATGAGTTTTGCACATTGTGCATTCCCCAGTTTTAGTACTTTTTTTTTTTTTACTCGCCATACCGTTCGAGCGATTGTGGCATCACCACCAAAGCTTTTATACCTGGACCATGAGAGGATCGCTCCATACTACAGAGCTTTCTAATCAATGGCTATCGAGGTCAGCTATTATTCTGAAGAAGGTGTCAAACCTACTTGTTATGTTAGGAAATATTTTAGGCGAGCAGTCCTGAAAATCCTGCAGATCAGGCATGTGCAGTCCTCCAGCAAGAAAATTTCCCAGTCTAACTCAGAAACGCTTACAAAGGTTAATCCTTTTTTCAGTTGTTTCACAGCTTTCTTTTTCATCTTTATTACATGTTCATCACCAATTAAAAAAGGATAAGCTAAAATCCAAATTTTGCTTCTGTGGTCAAATAATTTTTTTGTCTCGTGTGAAAGAGTCCTGCTGCTAAACACGTTATCTGCTGTGGGAGATGGAGCTGACAGGCTCCGGGCTGGGAGTTTTACTGCTAAATCCCACCGACAAGGTTGTTGATGACTTTGACAGATAGCATGGCTTTTATGTTGTGGCTCAGCTTCACATTCAGATTTTTTTTAACCTCATAATATTGAGAACTTCTTTTGAGGAGATGCTCTGACAAGCTGAAATACTATTTCAGTGATCGCCTGCCACACACACCTGCTTATCAAAAATAAACCCTTTCAGCTTTGTCTGTAGCTGTGTGATGGGATGAGGAGGCCCCAAGCCATGCAGCTGGGTCTCAGAGGATTGCTTTGGGGTGTCCCCACCACTGAGCCAGCCTCTTGCTGAGGTTTCTTGGAGGATTTTTTCCAACATTGCTCTCTGAGGGAAATCAGGACCATGCAGGGGCCTGGATGCATCACTGAGTGATAAAATAGCCAACCTGAAGCCCAGTGCAGCTGCAGCTCCTCACCTTCCCCTATGCAAAGGGCTCACCCACAGATTTTGGAGATGTTTCTGCCCTAAGAACCTGGCACCTGCACAACCCTTCCTCTCTCACCCATGGCACAGGAGCTGGCCTCAGACATCCTACAAATGCCCTCTTCTGTAATGCGGCACATCCACTGCCATAGCTGGGTATAGGGCACTCCCCACAAGGTGTCTGAACAGTGCACCTCAGGAAAGCAAGAGACTGGGAGAAAGGGAGAAGCTGGGGAGCATGTCTGTGAAAATATACATGAGGGCTGTCATGATGTCCATCCAAGCTAGTCTTGCACAAGATACCTTGAGGTTCATCTCTGCCTGTTATGCTGCTTCACTGTAATGCTGCTTCCCAAGCAGCTCACAGCCTCCTCTTGTCATTACCTTGGGTTGGATTTTTCAGAAAAGCAAAAAGACTGCTTTTTCTCCTTTTTTTTTTTTTTTTTTTTTCTTTTCTGTAAAAGGGATTTTCATCTGCAAAGTGCTGAGTTTTATTTAGGTCTCACTTGTGACAGTGAATGAATTATAGAGTCTCAGTGCTGTCACTGATTTATACACATTGGATGCCATAACACATGCAAGCATTATCCAGTGGGCAGACTGATGCTTCAGAGTACACAAGGATCACAGGCAGAGCTTTCTCTTCCCACCCACGTGTGGTGCAGCTTTGCATGGCCAGGTGGCAGCCTGCTGGGGACTTCCTTCTTCCCCTCTCCCTCCTTCAAGCATCATCCCCTTGTGCTGTAGGGACGGATGGTAGACTCAGTGGCTCCGCAACCCGGCTCCCTGGCAAAGCTTCTTCCCATGCGATGTGATCCCTCTCATACTGTAGGCCAGATCCTCAGCTGGGATAAATCTTAACAGCTCCCTGGGATTCACTAAAGTGATGTGAAATTACAGCTGCTGACTCCAGCTGCTGAGGATCCTGCCGGTACCAAACAAAGAGCCCAATGAAAACCTTAGTTCATGGAGATGGCTGCCAAAAATTCAAATAAACAAGAGCAAATCTGGGCTGTGATTTCATTGCTCACCATTGTGCCACTGCTTAAAAACCTGACACGGTGATAAAGGCAGTAAAAGCTCTGACTAACCCTGCACAAATCCCCTTCCAAGTTCAGGGCCTTGCAAGCCTGTGCAGATGTACCTGAAGTCAAAATCTGGCACTCAGCTTTCCATCTTGTGCCTTTGCTGCTTACCATCAGCTTCCTTTGGTAGCTGGGCCCCAGCCTCCCCTTTTGCTTTTTGTCTGCTTAGGCCTTGGTGAGCAAAACTTTACCCCTGTGCTGTATGTAGGAAAGTCTGCCAACCAGTTTGGTAGTAACATGATAATTTCTTGTGTTGTACCATTTCTGACAAAATCCAGAGGTTGTGTCACAGCTACACACGAGGCTCAGTGGTACATCTCCATCAAGTTAAGGAAGATCCTTATGGAAATCATATATGAAGGACTCTGGTTGATTTCAGCATGGCTTCAGTCCCAAAACATCTAAGGTTTCTGGCAGCAAGATTCTTCCAGCATCACACTTCATATATATACATAAATATATACATTGGATCTCACTTAGTCATGAGTGTTTTTCTTTTACAGGAAGGAGAAGATGCACTGAAAGGAAATGTAATGGCTGCATATAGAAAAAAGTTACTTTCTTTGGCTTTAGAAGTTGAGTTCCTGCTAACCTCAGGAATATTCCTCTTCCCATAGGGAGAGTCAGGTTTTGTCTGGGTATCATGTCATCTGTCCACATTTATTTTGGATCTAGAAGAAATTATTAAAAGTGATTGAAAAATCAGGCTTTGAAACAGTTGGTACAGAAGTGTGAGGCCTGTCTATCGCCTTCCATCACGGCAGCCTTGGCACCTCTTCCTCCATCTGACATTTCCCCTCACCCTGTCTCTGCAAGGCAGAACTGCTGTCTGCTTTGGCAGGGGAGTACAACCCAGCTGATACCAGCAGACACACTGTTCTCGACATGTGGCCTGTTGGCAAGCACCTACATTGGAAAATTAACCCTTTTGAAAGAGGAGACTGGAGGTTACCACCGTGTCCTGAAAAATATATTGGCCTCTGGGATATAGCCCTTTTCCTACTTTTTGTAAATTAGGTGCTATCTGTTCTCCATGGTTGGCTTTTTTTTTGTTTGTTTCGCTGTCAACGGTGATGTTTTCTTGGTTAACATCCTGCACCATCATCAAGGTATCTAGTTTTAGTCCCTCAGCTGTTTGTTTTCCAGTATTTTCCCCTCTCTGTCTCCTAGTCTCGGAAGAGAGTGACCTATTTTCTTGTTTCTTCATGTCTCTGCGTCTAGTCGTCCCCTGCGTTATTATTAGCAAGCTGAAGTATCACTCACTAATTTAGGAAAACTGCCCTGTCTCAGAGAGGCACAGCCATATGCCTCAGTGCCTTCTTGAGTTTAGTCCCAAATCCATGGCCTTCTCCTGCTGTCCCCTGCTGACAACGAGCTGTTTCCAAACCAGGACTCTCATGGCAAACCCGAGTGTCTGGGGGCCACTGCGGGATCAGTGTGCAGAGCTGGTTTGGCAGCCCCAAGCTGTGATGCGGTTAGAGACCGGAGTCTGGAGCTGTTAACTGCTCTGCTAAGCAGCTCGTAGGCAGCTGAGTGGCTGGAAGACAGGAACAGCAAATTCGGGCTCAGTGCTGACACTCAGCCTTTCAATAGCCAGATGTCACAGGCAGACGTCACCACAGCCGTGTATACGATAAGGAAAATTAACTCACATTTGTTACTTTTTCCTTTCCTGATAAATTACCCTGTACCTACACTTTCTCCATTTGCTCTCATGTTGCCTGTTGAAAGATAAGTCAATGAGATTGGCTTATTCATCCTGGCTCTGTCTTCAGCGTCATCTCCCTGAAGGAAAAAAAATAGAGGTCTGTCTGCCTTGATATCCCTCCCATAAATCTGTGTCACTCTTTATTCAAGTCACTGCCAGTAACTTTTGCTGGTGTTAAGGCCAGGCTGAGCTGGGTGTTCCCAGCTCTGTGTCCCAAGCATGAACTTGCCCCATCTCTCTTTTGCTCTTCATGGGGAGTTCAGGGCTTCCACCTCACAAGTTCGTCTCCAGGCTATTGCTCCTGCCTTGCTAATCATCCCAACCCCTTCAGAGCACAGTCTGATTTTAATTGTTCTTATTCCTTTTTTTTTTTTCTTTCACTTGACATACTCTGATGTTGCTTAGAATTTCATTAATTTTTTATTTTCTGCCCCCGGGAAATTTCTCTCCATTTTTGGCATGTTTCCCTCATCCTCCCCACAGAACACTGACTCAAAGAAATCATTTAGTTTCCTAGCAATATCCGCCTCATCTGTCATCAAGAGATAAAATTACTAAAACAATGAACAAAAGGTTAAAAAAAAAAACAACTGGATGTCTCCAACTGCCAGATTGAGGGCCCTGCAGTCAAATAATGGTCGTGCGTGTGTTTTCCCTGTATGCCTTCACATTCACCTCCTGCCCGCTCCCTCCCCTGGACTGAAACAGCTCGGTTTGAATGGATCAATCTTTCTTGTCTTCAGAACTGGGAGGAATATCTCCTGAATTTTTTCTTTTGGGCAGCTGGAAGATTTGGGGGGGGGGTCGCTCTGATGGCCATCATTAAAAGGAAGTTCAGGGTGGTTTGTTGCACTAGGAGTTTTATTGGGATGTGTATGAGTAGGAATGGGGAAGTGCCTTTGCCTTCTCCAACAAGCAGATGATGCTCAAAATATAGGGCAGGCAAAGCAGAAGTAAGGAGGAGCAAGAGGTGGGACTGCCTACTGGAAAAAGAGGAAATTCTTGCTCCTCTGCTACTTTATTGTTATTCACACTGTACATGAAAGTGATTTTCTTAGCCAGTAGATTATACACAGTGCAGTTATTAGTGCTGAAGACAACGATTTCCAATCAGGAGTACCTACTGTCTGGAGGTACACAAACTCCTTTGGATGGCTTACTCTGGTACATGGTGCATGACTGATGCTTCCTCTGTTTTGGATTTGGAGAAAGCAGTTGTGAAACTGGCAGGTTTTCCACAAGTATTAAGTCATACATAAGTAAATTCAAACAAAAGGTTGTTCAAGTCATCTCAAATTTGTACTGAGGAGATTTTGTGATTATAGAATAAAGCTCTTGACAAAGCCAAACTGCGCAAGTCAGTGGAGGTTTTTCAGAGCCTGTTGCATATCAAAACGGAAAAATGAAGAAAAAAACTCTTGTGTCAGTTTTGAAACTTCTCCTCTGAACTTCTGGTAATTTCAGAGTTTTTTTTTGAAGTTGGAAGGTAAAACGTGTAGAAGTATATGATGGCTTTGTGATGGGTAAGTACCAGGCAAAGCCGTCTAGTCACCCCTAGCAAATGGAGAAAATGTATTTTTCAAGCCTTGGCAAGAAACTTTTTGTGTTTCTTGTTCAAGCTGCAGTTTAGTATTTTGTACTCTTTGAAAGTGTCCTCTGCACTCTCCTGGGCTGGGATTTTCTCTTTCAGTACATGACAAGGGACTTCTGCTGGGTGGGAGGAGACCGCAGTCATGTCCTTGTATTCCATTGCCTTCCATGTTGTTTAAGCACAGGCTTACATAACTTCTCTGAGCAGAAGAGCGTTATTGAATTATGATTATTTGCAAACTAAGTACTGGTAACAGTCAGGTTTATATGATGAAGTCAGAGGAAAATTGTGTCCAGTCATGGACTGTCCGGAAAGCATGTGTGTGGTCTGTCCTTTACCATACTCTTTTCAGAAATTGCCAAAATAATTAGTTCTTTTAAAAACCTATACTTTTCCAAATTGCTAAGGGAACAGTTCTAGACTGCTTTGTATTCCCTAATTCCGTGGTTAGTAATACACTATAAGTTTGTTTTTCTCATTCCAGTTTGATGACCTGCAATGAACAAAACCTGATTGAGGTATTCCAGTTTATTTCCCATGTGCATTTTAATTCTGCATCTAATGCAGGTTACTCCATCAATTTATATTTTTCCTAAACCAAGAGTTGCTATTTAATTTTTCCATGTATTTCAGCTGTTTCAAATTTCCTATTTTAAATGCCCGCTAAAGCATCAGGATGACAGTTTGTCAGCGCTCGGAAGTTCTGTTTTACAGAAAAATTAACATTTTATTGTATTTTTTGTCTTTCAAAATTAGAATAAGAACAACCTTGTTAAAATTTCCCTTTGGAACAGATTTTGGAAAGCTAGAGGAGAAATGCCACTTCTTCCACCATACATAAACCTAGCAGAAGGCTGAAAATGGAACAGGAATTGCACCCCATCTATTGGCAGCACAGAAGGAACTCCTCTACTTTCTAAGAGAGAAGGGAGACAGAGGGATTGCACAGGAGACCTGAATTCTAAACCTGTTTCTCCAGTGTGTGCCTATTATTGCTATTAATCTGTATTGAGCTTCAGAGCAGGAGGACTCTGAGCAGAGCACCATATGTATTTTCTTATATAAAATCCTCAAGTCACCCCAGGATGCTACATGACTTCACATTGTAAATGTCATTAGTGCCTTGCATGTTAACGGCGCTAATTGTTTTCAGAGATCTCTCCTGAGCTGTTAACTGAGGACTCTTAACAGGAGAAGTTGCACTAATTGCCCAGTATTCACAGGTTAGCTAAAACCATTTGCTAATGTGACTGCTGGCCTTTAGAAGTTTGCACACATGTGTATAATCTTTGTTAATAGCATATAGATCATTACCAAAGTGTTCAGCTCTGCTAACATCATCTAACAGGGACCACAGACTTTAATGTTTATTAGCTGTGTGTTCTTAGGAATAGATAGCTAGATTATAACTTGACTCTGATTGTACTCTTTATGCTCAGACGCTCCAGTGAAAAAAGATCTCACAGTCCAGCATTTGTGTGAGCCCTTGTTTAGCTTTGAATTATTTAGATCCTGTTTCCTGGAACCTGCAATCATATTATGAAAACACACTTCAGCCATAAACTCTGCAGATTTGTAGAAGTGATTACAAAAACCAATGTTCTGAAGTGGTGAAAACCCTTAAAAGTCATCTTGGTGCTTTAAATGATGTCTCAGTTATCTGCAGCTGGTGAAATCTAGCTATAAAACTTCCTTTCTTAATGAAAGGAAATTCTGTAGTAATTAATTCTAACATCTGTAAAGCAACCTAGAATAACAGCCATCATCAACCTAATATGACTTACAAATTTCTAGTCCTTGCAGCTCTTTGCCATTCTTCTTCTCAGAGATATGGCACGTAGAAAGCCAAAATAATTGCTGATCTGACTCTGCAAGATGCACATTTCACTTTCAGGATGAGAACCACGACGAAAAAGCTGTTTCAGCATGGCTCTGAGCCTCATGTCCCTTGTTTGGTGGATGTGTGGCTTCACTGAATTGCTGTGATTGTTGGGTGCTATTGGATGTGTGTCTTCGTTTTCACTTAGGTCATCTGCAAAACACAGCCAATGGCTGTTAGTTTTCAGATGCTTTTCTTTGGGTGGAATTACATGCTTTAGGAACTCACATAGGAGGTGTTGATCTCTGCAGAGCACTCACTTGTCAGGCAGCTTTTGAGGGCTGGTGGTAATTAAACTAACCTCTGTTGTGTTCATGTTACTTCTTTGAACTTACTGATGCAGGTTTTAGGTAGGTAGGATTCAAAAGCAGATGGAAAGGTTTGTGAGGTGCAGTGGTGAAGTGTGAGCATTGGTCCTTGAATTACAGGCAGAATTTCTGTATAGGAAGATCATAGAGATGATCCCGGATGGTGGAGCCATGAGCAGATAACAATATGCTGGCTGTATGTGATGTGCTGGCCAGGTGCAAGACCTCCTCAAACCACTGTCATGCAGCTGCGGGATGCCAGAGACTGGGCTGGGGCATGGAGGGAAGGAGCCCCACAGACAGGCACCTGGCACCAGGCAGAGATCTGTAACAGCAGCCTGATGGTTGCATGCAGAAAATGAACTAAAGTTGGGGGAACAGTTCTGTTTTTGAAGTAATAAGGGGAAAAAAATGTTCTTTTTTGGCACAGACTTGGGTTAAACTCAGCTTCTTTCAACCTTTGTTGAAAGAGCAGTTGCGACTCCATGCTACTTGTCACATAGATTCTCTTCCAAAAACAAACAAACAAACAAAACACAAAAATAATCAATTCCAAGAATGTAAGATCTTGCAGTGCTTCTGTTTTGATTTATGGCTTCTAATGGTGAAGGAAGCAATACTGTGTGAACAAATTATTCAGAGATCTGGAAAGTCAGTGAGGTGGTGCAGAACAAGAGGCCACAAAAGAAATTTCCCTGAAGCGGCACCCAAAGGGATTCCTGTTCCCCAGTGGAGGACTGGAATAAAGTGGGCAGCAGTGACATGAGTCTAAGCAGGTCCCAGGTGTATATGCAGCACTGCAGAAAAAGGAGGCAGAACTGGAGAGCAGAGTCATTAAATGTGGGGAGACAGAGGATGATTGAGGCTTGGGATGGTGCGGTTGTTTTGTTGTTGTTGTTTTTGGTGTGGTTTTTTTTTTTTTTTTTGGTAATGCTGTGCTCCTCTTGTAATGGTGGGAATCATGAGGCTGCCTGGTACTACAGTGGGTCTATTGAGGGCTACAGTGTGAACCAGTACTTTAACATTCATGATACACAGACTGAACTGCTGACAGTCTATTCAGCAGGATGAGTGAAAAGGACAAATGTGCCCTGTTCAGCTGTGCCATTTTCTGTTTAATAGAAAAACTCCCCTCCAGTTTGCTCGACCGTAAAAGAAAACTACCATCACACTGTAAAGCTTGTTTCTTGCTAATGGTAGGTTCAGGGAGCCCTGGTTGTATCTGATACTCCAGTTGCTGCAATATGGGGTGGGACGCCAGAACGCTGTCCTTTCCAAATTACAGCTTGAAAGGGTTTGTTATTTGATAATCCGATCTATACTGTTCTCTTTAATCTCTTTTCCTAGTGGAGTTGTTAAGTACATGATGGGAATGTTTGGCAGAGAAATGATGGAGTGTGATAGATCTTATTTTGGGAACTGACTTTCTTTTTAATAACAATGAACATTTTTTCTGCCCATCACTTTTGAGACTGACTCAGGAGTAAAAACTCCTGTGTAGAGGAACTGTTAGGTCAATCTGCAGCATTTCCTACAGACAGAAACAGCTAACATAATTGTCTGGATAAAACTCTCAGATTTACAGCCAAGTGCTTGTTTGAACTTCCTAAGCATGCTGAAAGACTGATGTTAATGGAAACACGATCTGCTTGCAACACTGAAAAAAACACCTATTTGCTTTAGTGGGAGCAGGAGGAAGATGCAAAGGCAATAAGATGCAAAAGGCCATGCCTGATGTAATTCTGGGGCCAAGATTTTGCCAGTGGAAGCAGACGTTTTGAGGGTGTGTAATTTCAAGCTCTACCCTACTGGAGCCTCTCATCCCTTGTCATCTTGAAATCTCTACTCTTTAAGAGGCCTTCTGCAGTCATTAAGAAACTAGGTTCCCCAAATGGGCATCCCATTGAAAATCCTGCTCTATGATCAGAAGCATTTGTGGTACTTCAAAGCAGCCACAAAATACTTAGTAGTGCTTTCGGTTAGTTTCGGTGCTGCTATGGGCAAGAGCAAAAAGATTCATCCTTGCTTATAGGGATACCTGACTGCTGAGATATTTGGCAGGGAAAAGGATGCTTATTGTTGCTTGGCTGAGGAGCATTGTTCCCCTCTCATAACAGAAGGAACCATGTACAGTGGAGCCACAAAGCATAATGCCACCTCACTGAGGTCTCTCTTCCAAGACTGCATGGCTAATAGTGATGAGGGGGAACCAAGGGGACAGAGTAAGGAGTGTCTTCATCCTGAAGTTACGTGGCAGAGCAAGGAACGTCTTCATCCTGAAGTTACGTGGCAGTAATACAGGCCATTTTGAGCTGTTGCTGCTCAAGCTCTGCTTTTTCACTACCCTGGGTATCTCCATTCAAGACCCAACCTCCTGCAGTGAGCAGAGAGGCTCAAGAAGACATTTCCAGACAGCAGAGCTGTTCTTGTAGCTACATCTACGCTGCCAGTGGCACTGTGGCCAAGAGGTTGGCTCTAGTGATGCTTACTTGGGCACTAATGACATGGCAGACTGGGGCAGTTTTCATATCTAGAAGCTGGACAATGGGTCTGCTGAGCTTTAAGCTGTTGTAACCACAAAGGCTTAATTATCTGTACACTTCGGTGCTGTTTGAAGTGGACATATGCTCACGCAAGTTGTCCCTAAAATCCTTCTCTCCCTTATCCATGCTGCACTCACAGAAGTGGAAAGGCATCTTTCCCTTTTGCATACAAATGATTTTGTATTCTCCTCAGAGAAAAAAGCCATAATTTGAGCCTATCACTAGCTTGCTTCATTTTTGTTTAATGACGTCTTATCTTGAAAAATATAAATGGAGAGCCAAATTCCTCCCTGATTTAAGCATGCACTCCATGCTACCACCTGGTAGTATGAGTCTGTAATCACTCCATGTCAAGATTTCTATCTTTTTCAGAGGGTGTTACAAGCATGAGGTGTATGTATTGCCTTGGCCTAGTAATTATAGGTTTTCTTGCAGTATCTTATTTAGCTGCTAGTTATCTTTGTGTACTGCAGAGAAATTTGACAAGATTTGTTACTTGGTAAACAGGAAGGTAGGGTAGGAATCAAAGCCTTTTTATTCATGTCAGCTCCTTTAGTTTTTCTCTTCAGTAAATACCTTCTGTTTAAGAAAACAATACATGACAGGAGTAAAATACGTACAATGTGATCCTGAATTTTCAGCTTGGGCTAGAAATTGCATACTGCTTTTATTTCAGATTCTGGATTTGAATATTATCTTGTCTGGAAAGGTTTGATGAGGTTTTACTGTCAAATATCAGCACATTTTTTTCAACTCCTCATACTGTCTTCTGAACACCCTGGAAAAATTGTCCTGTTTTGTATCCAGAAAAGCCGTCTATAACTTGAGCAAGTTAACCTGAAGTAAAGAATTATGTGTATGTCTTCCTCTTCTACATGAATTTATAAAGTCTATTTGAACTGGCCATGACTTACAGTCTTTAAAATAGCACAAGGCATTTAACTGCAGAGGACTAACAATATGCAAGGAGTAAGAAGCTGCAGAAGGAATAATTGGTTATGAAGTTACAGTGCTAGAGGTTTCCTTTTTCTTTGTAACTTGCCTTTGAGCCTAAGTTAAATTTTCTCTTCTGTGCATAGAAGATAAGCAGTAGCTATTGGTCTTGTTTGAAAAGATATCTGCATTTCGTCAAGGGTTCAAATCATCCTTCTGGAAAAAGAGAGGCACAGGCCCTGTGTCTCTGATACAGGTAAGGACAAAGGTCCTCTCCATGCATCTAGGGAAAGTGTGCTGTGAATTTTGAGTTTGAGGCTGGGGCACAGCTGTAAATGATGACTCAAGTAACTAACAGTTAATTTACTAGTATGTTCATAAGAAGAGAGAAAGAGGAGGAAAAAGATAGGACACTCCTGTTCAAAAGTTACTCTGAAGATTTTTCCCATCATCCTAATTACTAGTTCCTCACGATTTCCTTCCATAAGTAATTATGAAGGAAAAAGGTCATAAATTTTAACATAATTTGCTTCAATTAATGTTGAATGATCAGTGCAGTTTGCAGAATCGAGTGATTCAGCTGCACTAATGGACTGTGGTCAAAATGTGTTTCTGTCACGTTATGTAATGTTCTGTTATTGTCTTTAGCTCAGCTTGTGAGATGCTAGAAAACCTCTTGTTGTTGCTAGCTTGGAAGCTGCAGTCTGTCTCAGTTTGCCAAGCAAATTGTATGGCTTTTCTTCTAAATGTTGTTACCAGGAATATGGACAAATCCAAACCAGGAAGTGGCTGGATTTCTTACTCAGGGGCTATCTTAATGTAATAAACAAAACAAAACTAAACAAACAATGTGGACTCACTAAAGATAAGTGTTTTTGCTATATCCTTCTTTAAGATCCATAACTTGCATATGAATTTCCAGGACTAGCAATTTCCCAACTGTTTGTCTGAGATCTGCAAAAGTCATTGATTAGAGTTTATTTCCTGTCATGGGACTAGACTCTGTTTCCAATTACAATCCTACATTTTTCTCTGCAACAGATTATTGACTATTTTAAAGACAGGATTAAAAAAAAAAAAAAAAAAAAAAGTGTATTATAATGCAATTCTTTTAACTTGTGCCACTTCAAAATTTTCTTCCATTGACATTTAAGCATGCAATTTAGGATGATAATATTTTCATTAAAATGCATATGAGCCTTCCTTTCTCATTTTCGCTTTTTTGACTGATTGTCCTCAGTTTAATTGATTAACTGTCTGCTTTCACTCCATCACCCTGTAGGTGGAAAAGCCTGTGAGTTCTGAGCTGTCATATAATCTCATTCTTTTAGGAAGTCCTTAATATTACATAAATTCCTATAAATTCCAGGTGGGTTGAAGGAAAAATATGGGATAGGTGGATCACCTTGTTTTCAAGCAATAATGTGTAACTGTGGCTCAAATAAAAAAGTAAGTGGCCTGAATAAATGATAAGCATCACTGCCCAGTTGACTCAAGTTCTCTAACAGTAACCTCCTATTAGCAGATCCTTCTCCACCCTGGAGAGCTCGGAGATGAATGCATCTTTTTATGACTTACTGACTGGCTTTCAGAAGAAGTCCCCTCACAATAAAATCCAGGTTTTGGCATAAAAAAGGCCTTGAAGTTCAGCCCTCTCTGCCAGAGGAACTTGTGTCCAGGACCCGTTGTGGTGGAGATGCATTTGAGATCTTGGCTGGTTGTCATGTCTGGAGGAACAGATTTGACAAACAGCTAGCACAAGTCCTGTGTGGGACCTGGCTTCTCTCACAGGAAAGTAGGATGAAGGACAAACATCATCCAGTCGTTAATATTTTCATGTAACATTTTTCTGCTGCCCATTGCCTCTTTTTTTTTTTTCAATTTTCAGCATGAATTTCCTTAGACACGTTACTGGTTAGTTTACCTCATTTGAAATCGCAGAATCCACCAAACCCAATGTTTCTAGAGCTAGAAGCTATAGTGCATGTAATATGTCTCTTTAGGAATATTCAGTTTGGTATAGACATGGCTCTTTGACTGTGAAAGACTGGTAGCAGTGGGAGACTTTCTTTCTTGAAGCAGTCTTTGTCTTTTGGCTACACGTCAAACGCTGCTGGCAGCCAGCTTCCACTCCATGCCTGACTCAACACCTCAGACACAGCTGTAGGAGAAGAGCACCATAAATGTGAAAGGTAATTTGTTCTGCTTCACCTCTGCGTCTCACCTGAGCAGAGGCCAACAACTAATTACTCACGAGTTCAATGTGTAGGTTTTCCTATTGAGAACAATATGTTCAACCTCATTTCACTGAAAATCCCACATAGAGTTGGGGCACATGTCTTAGAAGTTGAAGGTGATAGTTTTGGTAACTAAGTGTTCTTGCTTGTTAAAAAATATTCTACAAAACTTACACTCGCTGCCCCACACTGTGACTCCTTTTTCAACTGTGTTGGCAGCTTTCAGGCTTGTAGATAGAGAAATTACATGCTCCAGTACCCAGGCGATTAAGTGTGTGGTTTCATGTTTTATTTTCAAATCTGTCAGCTTTCAGGGCTGATACTGCTTAGAAATGTGGTACAGTCACTATCAGATGTAGGGAAGGCTTCAGGAGGAAGAGATCTGGGCTAATTCACACTCTCCTCAGTAAATGCTCCTTCCACCATGCAGACCATGAGTGGGACCACTCCTCACCTTCTGAAGCATGCTCACTGCTTGTGGTGGGAATTTCACGTCTAATGAAACGTTTGGAAGTTCAGAAGTTAAAGAATGCGTAAGCAGACTCCTGAGACAAGCGCCTTTATGAAGTGTTTGGTGACAATGCCTGTAAACATCTGCCACAGGGAGGATAAGTAAATGACTGATTCAGTCCTGGTTTTTGTCAGGGGAAGCAGTGCGGTGCATGGCACAGGGCTCTGTGCAAGGGGTGAGGGGCTTATCCTAATCCTGCAATAACCTGATGCATGACGTCAGTGAGGTACGTGGCTTTCTCGTGCTGCTCTTCCTTCACCCACAAGCTTGTCCCAAAGCACATCATTCTCTGAGAGCAGCTACTCTGGGAAACAAACATTCCTGCTCCTGTTGAAAGCTCAGGGATGACCAGACAAGCAGGTTTTCTTTCTGAACCCAGTGTTCTCCACTCTTATTTCTCATTTAAAAATTGGATGGTGGGCACACATGAAGGTCCGCACGGGGTCACACCAGGCCAGCAGGGCTCTCTATAATCACGATGTGCTGGAGAAGCCACATCATTTGGCCTGGTGGTAATTTAGAGTACACTCATCAAAGTTCAAGCAGATTGCTCAAGACCTGGTTGGTAGCAGTGCTAAATGTGTAGCACTCCAATATTCTCTCAGTTTTCTAAAGATGGACATATTTTCTTTTAAGAACAGCTTTACATTTTTTTCTTTCTGCCTTTTTATTTCTCTTTGAGCAAATTGTGCAGAGAAAACACCCACTTATAACTGATGGTAAGAAATTTTCTTGGCCAGTAAAGACAAGATGCTGCTTTCAGGCTCTGAGGCTGCTCTGGGGAGGTAAGGAAATGCTGCTGTCCCTAGCAGATGGGTGAACTGAGATGCAGGAAGAGCATATGATTTGTATTTGATTACACAGTACATCTGTGGCCAGGATTCAAAAGCAAATGTTTCAGGCTAATCTGAGTAACGGTTACCCTTCCCCTTATCTTGGGACCATCAAGAAAAATGTCAGAGCTTCCTGGAGACCAGAGCTGGCACAGCGAGACCCTGAGCAGAGCTGCACAGAGCTGGTGGAAGGCCTCATACGTTGGGCCACCTGCACCTTTTATTAGCTTCGCTGTGACATGGATTGCTTCAGTCACAGGCACCCGGAGAGGGTATGCCAAGAACGACAAAGCTGTTTCCTTCCAAGGGATAAAGCACGAGCGTGGGATCAGTGCTGATTTCTGGAGATCTCTTTTAGATGAGCCACAAAAAGGAGTTGGCACCCACACCAGTGTCTGGGGATCTCCACCATGTCTTTTTCACTTTTGCAGAAGAACAAGTAATTGAAATGTTAGAAACATCCTGTGCTTATGAGGCAGTAGCTGTATTCTGGGTAAATTAATTTATAAGCAAGGTTTGCATAAGATATATATCTTGAGGCTTTGAGCCAAGGGATTGTCCGTGATGTCTTTATTGCCCCTTTAATGTGGTATACCTGCATGCTGCTCTTAGCAAACAGATTTGTGGTTTCCTTTTTCTCATCCTAATATAATTTAATAAGAGAAAGATAAAAAACTGTAATGGGTTTTCAATATCAATTTAATCTAAAGCTATCAATAGCACTGCACAACATCCACAGCTATCCACTGATTTCCTGGTATCCCTTAAGGCTGCCTGCAACTTTGTTGGTATGCCTTGGCAGTGATTTCCATACCTTAGCCATCTTGGTTTGCTTTTACATTTAACTTATTTCTGAATTTTCTGGATTTCTGCTAGTTATCTGGAGTAATTACATCTTCCCACAAAATTCTACTTTTGCCATCTGATATTTGAATTTTCTCAAGTTCCAGCATAACGTTATTTTTCTTAGGAATCCAGTAGTAAGTGTTCAGTTCTGTATCAGTAACTGTGCACCGTCCTGTGAGCTAGCTGGCAAGGTAGATTGATTTCTTCTAATAAGGAGTTAAAATAATTCAGAGAGAAACTGTTAGGAAAGTGATACAGAAGCGTGGAACAGAAGCATGACTTCAGCGGGATATATCTACAGTTCTCTGAAAACTGCAGAGAGCTGCTCCTGTCTGCATTGGCATGACTTAGGACGAGGTTTGATCCAAAGTCTAAAGCCAATAGTATTTGGACAGGACCCATTTTAACTCCAGCCCAAAGCATTTTCTTGCCTACCATCTCTCCTCGGGCAGCTGCATGGTTTGGCCTTTACAACAGAGCCTTTCCCATAGTGAGCACAATCTGAATTAAAATTAGAGTTGTTCAAGGCTCATTGCTATGATGTTGGGTTATGGAACAACACCTTTCCTGCAGCAGGACACAAGGATTAGTTTTTCCAAGGCAAAAGTTGATTCCTCAGGGCAACATTGCTCAAACATCAGACAAAGGTGTACCATGAGCAGGTGCACCCAGATCCTTCAGCCCTGGTGTCAGAGTCTGCTGCTGAGGTCCATCTTCATCTTCCTCTCTGCAAAGAAAATGAAGGGCATACCCAGTCCCTTTCCCCTGACTCTTCAGGACCCAGCTAATCTTGAAGCATTGCGAGAGAAACCAAGCTCTAAGCCTGCAAGCAGAAGTGCTGTATTTCCAGTCAGGAACTATTTGCATTCTCAGATGAGGATGAGTCAAATAGCACGAGCTGTGACTACATGCTGGGAAAATATCATCCGGAGGATGGAGTGAGCCACAAGTACCCCCGTACCTTCTCACTGTATTCATTTTGGAGCCCCCGTGACTGTTTATGAAGGCAAGTCAGCAGTGACTTGTTTGCTGGAGCAACAACATTGTCTTGCATGCATATGGGTTTCTAAAATCTCCAGGCAGATTTAATCCTTGTGAGCAGGACCTCGGCTGGGGCTGGAGTGGGAAAGGATGGCCAATTGCCTGGAAGGAACCAGCTCCATGATGGAAGGAGCTCCTTGGAAGCGAACATCCACAGCAGCACACTTAGCATTTGCTGCTGCACTGTCCTTCGTTTTACACCTCATACATAAAGAGAGTGAGGGAACAGAAATACATCTCTCAGCACCATAACAGCCATAACTGGACTGGTGTTACATTGATCACAGCTCTCCTTCATGATGAAAGCCTGGTGCTGTTCTTTCCATATCAACGATTTTACACTTAGCTAAAAATGGTAACACTGGGATTTAATTAAACCCCCTTGCTTGTCCTTGTTGAAGGGGGATGGAGAAGGGGAGAGTAACACTGCCAGGACGTGCCAGAGTAACACTTCAAGGACGGCCAGGTAGGACTGCCCCTGCAAGGAGGCACCTTCAGCTTGTGGAACTGGTGTGGAAAGGCCAGGTATTTTAAAACTGGCTAATATTTTGGAAATTTCCTCCAAACCTGTTAACTCAGTACATCTGTAAATGCTGGCTGTGTTCCCAGCCTTTATTTTCATCCCACTTTTCCTGTAAGCTCTTCTGCATTATCTCTTTGGTTGCCATCAGACATTCCCATTAACTCCCGAAGGCACAAGGCAGGAGGAGGCAAAGCCCAGATCCAGACGTGGCGGTCAGCCCTGATGCATCTGTGCTGTGGGAATGCTTCATGGCAACTGGTTCACAGGAGCAAAAAATGCCTCAGTTTCCTCTCAGTAAATCCATGCTTCATACAGAGTTGTTAGCTAATGGTCCTTCACATCCTCTCTGAGGCCCGAGGCAGCCACCATACTGGAGTCTGCAGAACTGCTGCATGCTATAATATACGTTGACCAGTGGCCACCAACAGGAGTCAGCACAGGAGCCCAGAAGGAAAGAGCTGGATGTATGGGGAGAATTGGGGAGAAACAAGTCATGGCTGAAAAGTGGAGATTTTGCACTAGGGAAATCATAGGGGACATGACAAAGAGTGCTGTGAGGATGCTGTGAGAACCTAATCCATAACAAAGCACGTTTCTGGAGTTCCTCTGCCCCTCGAACAGCTTGTTTCTCTCATGTGCGTAACAGATATCTGGTTACAACTTGTCAGAGTTGCCTTGAGAGGAAGTTGCTAACCCTTGCAATGCTGAGGTTTGACAGACAGACAGCTGAAGAATACAGTTACATGTACACACGTGTCTGTGTACGTAAGTTGTCTGTCTCTCTAATGCAGTAATTTACAGCTGTCAAATAGTTAATGTAGACTTGGCTTGCAGACTCATAAATTTTGATTTAACATGCAATTCTGCTCCGACAAGTGTCTATATAAAAATAGCACCTTCCTACTGAAATGATCTGCTATCTCTGTGTAATCACGTGCAGATCTGATTAATTTGCTGACTAAATTAAGGGCAACAGTTTTGATAAATGGGTGCCTAAAGTTAGGTACATTGTGTTTAGCTACCTAAATATGCAGCAAGATTTTAAGTGCTACTTAAGTCTTGTCACTTCAAGTTGCCCTTGAACAAGCTTTTAAAATCAGATTGCCTTCTGGAGCCCTAAGGCACAGAATTAGATAAGTGAGTTTGAAAATATTGACTTCATTTTTATTCCTTATAATCGCTGTTGAAGCTGGAGATACACAGCAGCTCCGGGAGTGGGCGAGCAGAATTCTTCATTTCTATCGCAATTGTATAAGCCAAAAAGATCACAACTTAGCTTCTAGATCCCAGCATGGGTTTGTAGACCTGGTAGCTGGAAAAACAAACCAAACTTCGTTTTTACTTGTAAACTGACTGCAATTGATCTGGAAATCATTGAGCTGCAATAAACATGAACTCCGTGATCCTATTTTTATGGAGTCAATTTTCAGACTAGAGCCACACTTCACAAAAAATCATTTTAATTGAATAACAGTGTTTGTGAAAAGGGCTGGATTGAAAACACTGCTGACAGAAGCCTTCTGTTTATCTGTGGAGCAGCAGTGACAGTGGTAGTGTGAGCTACAACACGCTGCTCCTCAGCAATTGACACGATTGGACTAAGTGATGTTACAGCTTCAAGTACGCTGTTTTGCTGGGTACAGTGCTCCTGAGCTGGCGTAATGCAAGTGGTTGCACAGTCATGTTGTGCAGTTTTCTGTGGGTTAGGGCATCTTACCTTACTGGCACTTCTGTAGCTATATGATTGCTAAAAACTTTTGGAAGCCATGTGGAGGGGAGGTAGCTTGGTTGCTGTTGCTTGTTTGCTTTCTGCACACAAGCTCACTGCTGTTTTGTCAATTAATGCTGGCTGTATGGAGCTTGGACTTTTTTTTTT
>VXAV01009742.1:331472-356068 GCA_013399715.1 Alectura lathami
TTTAGTGCTGATGTCTGTGTGTTGGACATCAAAGTGCAATCTTTCAAAGCCACAAAGTCATACGACTTACTGAACACTTAGTGATGATCTATAAAAATGTGAGCAGTCTCACTCCTGGAGAAGGCATTCTTCTGACATGACGTGTTAAAATATCTCTTTGTATTTGGACAGTAACAAAGATTCATTTGAAAGTATTAGCTATCATCAGGGCTTGACCTCTTCAGAAAGTATTCTTTAGTGAGGGTTTTAAAGTGGATTTGGAAACATAATTATTCTTGTCCTCGGGTAGAATTTGGGCAATTTATGTTGTCAGCTGACGCGCCATTTTGGCTTCAATGGATATTTATTCCCATTATGTAGGATGTCTGTGCATGGTCATGTTGTGGCGGCTGAGGATGATGGTAATGGGCGGATTAGATATGTGCAGACAGTGTGACACATCCTTAATTGTCAGTAGTCTTAAAGCAGCAGTGTGCTCACTACTGCAGCTTTTCAGAGAAGGGGAAGAAGAGAGTATTTATCCCTTTGTTTTGTTCTCTGTGTATGAGTTCACCAAACATTTCTAAAGAAGCAGTTAATGACTATGAGAAGGCTGTTTGTCTATATAGCTAAAGCCAGTATACCACTTGGTAAATTGTATACTGTACCTTTTCTCCTTCATGGTAAATTTCTTTCTTTAATATTTCAATATATGTTTATTTTTAATTTGCCAGCATTGACGCTTTATCCTGCAGCATTCATTAGTAGTAAGTCTCATGTATTTTGACTTTCTGGAGTTAATAAATTCCGTGCTAAAAATGGATATTGCTATATTTGATAGGGCTTTCCAAGAAAGTGGCAGAGGGGGTGGATGTATTTCCATAGGCTGCATTTTCACCAGATCACAAAATTTAAGCAGACCTTGCCCAGAGGATATTTTCCTAGCCCTCTCTGTCCCAGGCAATATCCTCAAACCCTGTTGGTGAGGACTGGGCCAAATCCTGTAGTGGGTTCAATTGGATGAGATATAAAACAGATTTGTGGACTCATGAGCATTTTTGCAGCATATTCAAAGAATAAGGGTTCTGGAAAGCCATACCTAACTCCTTTTCCAGCATGGGTTTATAAATGGTTATTATAAGTGTTTCAGCTAAAATCTCCATCCAACACACATTCACTCTGCCATCAGTCAGCTGCCGTGAATAGGGGAGATGCCATTGCATGTTCAGTTGCCTCCAACCATAGCTGGCTCTGGCCATTTTAGGTACTTTGGGGCAGAAGCTGTTCTTTGTCATGTGTCGGTGCAGCCCTGTACCAGTGATGCTGATTGCAGTCAGGGCAGGATGCAGGCATCAGATGGGTGGATAGGGACATCAGCACAACTATTGTTTCCCATAAGTGACATGTGCATGTTGCACCAGCTGGTTGTGGCAGAGGGGTGGAAACGCATCCTCTTAGTGTGCATTTGCTAATATAAATCAATTATTGTAATAATGAAATCAAAGTGTGATGAATCTGTTATCTCCAGCCCATCTTTCATTCTGCCTTTGCTTTGGAAGCAGGTAGAAAAACATCAGTGTGTTTTTTCTTTTTGTTTGTGTAGTTAATATGCCATTTTTGGTTTGGAATTGTTCCTAAAGTTTCATTGACTTCTTACTGTGACTTGTCATTTATTCAAAGCCATATTATCGTAGCAGAGCCTAAGAGTTCCTGAACAACCAGCATAATGGACAAGTCATTGCAGCAGCAAAACTGGAGTTTGCAGGAAAAGGTCATGGGAAAGCCTGCTGTAGCTGGAAACATCTGTCCTTTTATCAGCAAAGCTAGAACTAAGGTACAAGGAGATGCTTGTGGGTGCATGATTGTGCTGGAGAACAGGGACACTGAGCATGAGATGTGTATGCAGGGTGGATTACCGGATGGACAAAAATACAAAAATGAATTTAAAACAGTTTATTAAAACTGCTGCACCCAGAGGAGTTCAGAAGATGTGGGTAGAGGAGGAACTGTCTTTCCGCTTTATCTCTAACTTACTGAAGGTAATCAATGTCTTTTTGTTCATGTAGCTGGGCTAAGACTGAGGTCTACTGCTCAGCATTGTACTCAGGATCCTAGTAGGGAACAGCAAGCTGCAATAGATCAAGTCTGTAATGAACATGTAATTTCACTATGTTTAGGAGATATTTCTAATGAGTTTTGTGGACTATTACCAATACTTTGCATGTGGCAGTTTCCTTCTGCCTGGAATTGCTAGTTTTTGCCGAGCATGCTGTTCAGTGAAACTGGAATCAGGGGAGGCACCAACCAGTAAAATCTAGTAAAAGAAGGGAAGATGTGTGTGGGAAAAGGATTTTTATTGCAGTCTGCAAAGGTAAAGTATCATTCCTTAAATATAGCCCCTGCTCAGCTCTGTTGAAAAAAAAAAAAAAAAAAGAGAGACAATGTGGCTTTTGCATTTGCAACCTGGCAGTGGGCTGGAAAGAGGGGCCCCAAATTATTTCCCTATATTTTAGGGACACGTTGGATGGTCATTTGATTCCAATTGTCAGGCAGCTATAGAGCAGCTTGCACCCTCTGGAGATCAGTCAGAACTCATTAACTTGTAGCCAGTTATTTGTGCAGCTCTGAGCTCTCCCCTAGTGAAAAGAAGCCAATTTAGCAAGTTTAGGCAATAATTGTGTTAGAAATATTTTAGCCCCTTCCGCAAAGAAAAATATGTTTGAGATGAAGGACGTATTTTTGGTAACATCCAGTCTCACAGTCTAATAGGATATATGGGATGAGATTAACTGTGTATCCTCTGTCTTTGAAGGCTGCCCTGTGGCTTTGTGTAACTCTACCTTCTGTTGAGTACCATTTCAGTAAATTTAAGGACTGCTTGTCCAGGAAAAGATCCAGATAGCTAGTGAGGCTTTAATCCCAGTCATCTCTTTATATGTGTCTTTAGCTGGAATAAAACTAAAGGAAAGCTGCATTTTCAACCCATCGGTGATCTTTTTCTATTCAACATTACAATAACATTGCAGGTTCTTACCACAAAAATGTCAGGCTTCTTACAGCAGTTAAGTCCTAGGGCCATAAACATTTATGGTAGCATGCTAAAGAGATTTGGGCAGAAGGGGCCATGCTGGCATTAGAGAGCAACTGAAAACACGAGTAGGCTAACATTAGATTAAACAGAGACAGGCAGTAATATAATTGACATTTATATATTGAGGGAGAGAAAGAAAAAATAGTAAGCTAAAAAAAAAAAAAAAAAGACATGGCTAGGAAGGCTTTAGAAATCAGGGAGGCAATTTGCTTTCCAAAATGATTCACGGCATCTCACCTTCACTAATTAACAAAACAGAGGGCTGGTGAATTCAGCAGAGGCGGGGTTAGGGCTGGGTGGAGGTCTGGGTGGGCCCTGCTCCCCTCCATGTGCCCCCCGGGTGGGGCCAGCCCCTTGGCTGCCCGCCATCTGCGGGCACCCAGCCTCGCGCAGGAGGCGGCGCGACAAGTGGGCCGTGCTCCACCCTTGTAACCACGGGAGGGGACAGAGGCAGGTGGAGAGGCAGAAGACCGCGCATTGACTGTCGGGACTCAGCCATTTGTAAAACGATTGCCATTAATATTTAATGCGTGTCAAAAATGTCAGTGTGCCTAAGAGAGGCAGATGAATTATTTAGCTCTGTGAGTGCTGTGCCTTGCCCTCTCCTTCCTGCTGCTGTCTGTGAAACGTTTGCTAAATTTTTGTTTAGATTTCAGGTGCTGTTGCGGAAGTTAAGCCCATGGCTGTTACACCCTGAGCATTTCCTTTGCGTCCCTTGGAGGAGATTTGTGGCTCAGTGCTTCGCTAGAGAGGCCTGGGCAGTCTGCGAGGGGGTTGCCCACTGGTCCTGCTGGAGGCCTGGGTCTACCTTGAGGCTGGTTTGTGGAGGAGAAGGTCCTGGAAAACTGAAATAGGGACAAAAGAGCGGTGTGTCCCTCTTCGTGAGCTCAGGACCTGGATCTAGATTCATCGCTAGCTGCATGGGAAGGGAAAGCTCCTCTTTGAGTTTCAGGTTTCAGCAAAGGATGAGCAAAGGAAGATATGTATCTGATCAGATGGGATCTGAAGTGAGGCGAGGTGAGACAGAGGGAAAAGTGAGCCTAATTAATAGAGAGGTGTTCTCTTGTAAATGTTGGATGACCCACAATCACATACGACCAGTTTAAAATCCCCCCTGATGCTTGCACAAGACACAACCATTCCTCCTCTGCAGGGATCCTGCCGAAGGCAATGGGAACTTTGTCAGCCTGTGCATGTGTTAGGATGGGGCATGTTGAACGCTGCCAGAAAAATTAGGGAGCATGCTCTGTATACAAAAAGAAAACATACAGATTGTTTTTAAGCATGGTGCAAATGCAATTGTTTTGTTTGTTGGGTGGTTGGGGTTTTTTTTAGTTTTCAGGGAATTCACTGGCTTTGGGACAAGGATCTCAACTTTAATTAAAGTTTCTTTCTTACTGTCTGGCATGAAATCCCCTTGAGAGGCAGATGTTTGCAAAGCACATTTGAGCCACTGGCATATGGTCTCTTTGTATGGCTGGCGTTTCAGCAAAGTGCCTCCTGAATGTTGTACATAATTAGATTTTTTTTTTTTTTTTTTTTTTGTCCTAGAGAATCTACTGGTGGCTGGGAATCTCCAGGACCCAAGAGCAGGGCTATCAAAGGGACAGATGACAGGTTACAGGTGCAGGCTGATGCCCTACTTCAGCTTTAAGGAAAAACTCTGTTGACTTTATTGCTAGCTAAAGGAAATTACTTTAACCTCCAGAATTTAATAGAAGATGAGACTCTGTGTACCCAGCCTCTAAAATTTCATGGAGGACTTGCATCCTTCCTTCAGGAATCCATGATCAGTTTTAAACTTTTTATAGGACTGTAAAATTCTGAGGAATGTTTCCATAAGGAATCCAATTGTAATTGAGAGAGGAATGAAATGAAAAGAAAATATTCATGCACACTAGGCTTGGGTAGAAACCATGGCCATGCTTAAAATGCTACTTCAGATTACAAACGGCCCATAGCTCTTTATGGGGGCCATAAAAGTCTGTTGCATCTGGGTGGTTACTGAGGCATACCACAACCTGCAGGAAGATACTTAATGACTCAGAGCACAGGGTGCTGAATATGATCATTTTCCTCTTGGGTAGCAGATCTGTCCCTTGCACACTGAAGATATAAACCACAAAATTTTGTGCTGGATGACCTAATCTTTTCCAGCTCTTTTAACATCTCCCTTTCCTCCCGAAAATGCCCTTTCTGGGTTCACTGCAGCAAGTGTTTCCTACTGCTGGTGCCTCATTTTGCCTATCTATAAAAGCAGACTGCAACAGTTCCCTGCCTCAGAAGGATTTTTAGAGACAAAATTAATTCATTATTTTAAGGTATTTTTGAGGTCTGTGGACATGACCATGCTTTACTAATGAGGGCAGTAATTATCTGCCTTCTGTAGACAGGAAAACCAAGATCTAGAGCAGTTAAACAGCTTGTTTGGGATCAGAAAGCAATTTGCTAGCAGAAGCACAAATAGAGCCAAGTCTTTTGACTAGCAGTCAGATGTGCTGTCTGCAGGGCTACCTATAATGTCTAATTATTTTTCTAAGGCTAGGAACCGAAAGATCTCAGCCTGATCCCAAAGTCCTGATGAAAATGAAAAGGAAAGATTGACTCACAGTCGTTGCATTCTCTTAGCATCTCTATTAGTGTTTGTTTAAAGTGAAATGTGTAAAATCCCCTATGGATGGAGGTGAAGCTCAGCCTCTGTCGCAAATTGTGCATTAATTTGGTATTCTTGTGATGCTTTGAGGAGTTTTGTGCCACATATGAGAAGGCAAAGCCTGGCTGTTGGCTTAGGCGGGGTGCAGAGGGTGTGGTGTTTTAGGCTTCAGATACTAGATTCTGCTTATTAGAGACCACACGTGCACAGAGGCTAATGAATTTGCATGTTTACTGCAAGGGACTGTACCTTTATTGAAGTCTTCCCTATTCTTTGGCGTGCTTTCAAGCCGAGGCTACTGTTCAAATGTGTGGACATTCAAAGGCTGTGCTGGGAGGCTCAGTGCTGCCAAGTACCTCGTGGAAGGAATAACAATCTCAGCAATTAGCAATCTCCCCTGAACCCCAGCCCTGCCTCTCATGGTGTTGCAGGCAGGGGAGGGAAGGGGCTGTGCTCACAGCAGCTCTCCTTTTGAGAGCATTCAAGAAGTGGGAAATCAGAGGGACCGACTTGCTGATGTACAGGGGTTAGAAAAGCTGCTGGACTTCTGACAAGCACTGGCAAAACCTGGAGGCAGAGAAAGCCTGAAGTATTGCAACCCAATAGCTGTGACCAGAAGGATGTTCCAGCAAGCAGTGGTGTGTGTAATTAGTAGAAGGAAGGACAGAACAGGAAACATGGATAAAATAATGTTAGTCTTGGACTGAGCCTGTGTATTGCATATAAAAACAACATTCATCTTTTCATTTCAGAATAAATGCAGCAATGTATTGAATATGACTTTTGTCTCAGCTGGGATAAAGTGTTTGGCATATGGTGCAGCAGTACAAGTCTTCTGTGCAGACCATCTATTTGGTTTCCTTGGTTCTTGCAGCTGTTCAGGGCATCACCTGGAAAGCAAGGCTGTGGTGGGGGTCTGTGTGTCAGTCTGCAAAGTGGTGGCACAAAAACATTTTCTTCATACAAGCTTAATGGGAGTAATGGAGATCAGATTCATAGCAGAGTTATGATTGGATCCTCAGTTAAGTACCTGCTGGGCACTTTCAGCACATTTTTGTCGATATACACTCACATTCAGAAATATGTATACTTATTTAAGCACAAGTTCAAATGGTGTGTAGGTCTTCAGCTATGTAGCAGGAAACCCATCACAAGTCAATTGTTTTGTGTTTATTATTGCACTTCCAGTGCAGAGGTGAAAGTAAGCTCTAGCCCTTGCTCTGCATGGGGTGAGGAACACAGCCAACGCCAACCATGCTCACATGGCAAATATCTGCAATATCCCTGGTAGCTTTTGCTGGTCAGCCCAGGTCTGGGGGAACTGTCCAGTGTGACTTGCAGTCCCAGGACTGCAAATTCTTCCAGTGAGGTCAGGTATTACTGTTTATCAGTTAGTAATTTTGTTGGTGAAGTTTATAGCTCTGGGTTAATCTATAATAGCTGGTAATGATTTTTACAGATTAATCTTCTTTCTAGCTGGTGCTGTCTCTAGATTCAATTCAATCCAATTCAGTCCTTCCTACCTCTGGGAAGTCAAAACCTGCCTTTCTGCTGCCTGCAGTGGGGAAGGGAGTCCGGAGAGCCTGGCAGGCTCCTGGGGAGCTCAGGGCACTAAAATGCTTTTTCTTTGCATCAGGGATCGGCTGTTGTCTGCAGAGGAGCGATCGGCAGATGCAGAGTGTCCAGGCCCATTTATCTCTGCCAGATGGTGCTAAAATGCAAGTCCGGAGCACATGTTGCTCTATTCAACAAAATGCTTGTGCCATGCTGTGGCCTTTCTGCCTCTGAACCAATGAGCCTCAGCCAGCAAAATCCCAGTGGCAAAGGCCCCAGCAGCCCTCGGCTAAGCCCCTCTGCATAGCTTGTGGAGCTCGGAGAGATCCATCTAGGAGGGCTCACTGCCTTATAGGGACAGACAATAGCATGGAAGAAAGGAAGGAAAGGGTTAAAGAGAGCTTAGCGCACACACAAAAAGTAAATATTTGAGGCAGAAAAGCAGAAAGAAAGAATAATGGAGAGAGAAAGGCAGGAGGAGGAAGCAAAAAGTATTAAAACAAGAAAAAGGAGGATGATATTCTGCCAGGAAACAAAGGGATGGTTGTGTGAGCAAAACACTGGGGAAGCATTGGGGAAATGAGGACTGAACTCTGCACAAACTTTATGTCTGACACTGGACAAGTCAATTCTCTCCATCTCAGTTTGCAAAGGCTACAATGGGAATAATAAAGTCTCCTTTGTTCTACCTTGCTCTGCTCACATCGGACATGCCTTCCGTTTGCATGTTGTGGAAAGGCAAGATGCTACTGTACTGCAAACAAAAATACAGTCCACTGAGGTTTTGGGAGGGGAAAAGGTTGGTAGGAAGGCAAATAGGCTGTGATAAACCTAGGAGATAAGTGCACTGAAATTCTGAGAGAAAAAAAAAAAAAAATAGAAAGGAGGCATACAGGAGAAGCCTTTACTAAAGGAAGAAGGAAGAAATAATATGGACCAGATTAATCCTACAGTTGCCTCCTGAACTCCAGTGGAGATCCTCAAGAGGTGAGTTTAGCCCAAGAAGTTCAGTTTTGTTTGGTTAAAGAAACTTCATGCCAAAGTTTTTAAATAGTCGAATCTGTTCTGAGGTCTATGAGAATGTGGGCTGACTTTCGTGAAACGTTTCATGGGACTTGGGACGAACAACTCCCGCTGAAGGCAGCAGGAGCCAAGTGATTAAGCCCCATGCAGTGCTCTGACAGGAGGCCTTCTTCTTGCCTACGCATACTTTTTTCAGTATAGAAAGTATTTCCATATTTCCAGCAGCTGATCTTTATTTGGAACGAAGAGCATGCTGCATTTTTCAGATCAGAGCTAATGCTTTTCTAGGAAGAGCGTCTCTGGATTGGACTGTGGGCCCATATAGCTCAAGACAGTGTCTCCAACAGAGGCCACTGACCTCTGCTTAGAGCAAGAAATCCTAAAGCCTGCAGGGCTCCCTCCAGGGAGAATTTATATTTCAATCCAAGAGTTGGAGTTTGGCTTTCACGTCAAAGTCTGCAGGCCTATATTCTTTCCAAATCTCTTGTTTATTTTCTTAATCTTTACATTTCCCCAGAGGTGTCTGCTGTTCGCAGATCTCTAGCCCGCTGGGGAAGCCCCTTGAGCTGCTGACCTTCATGTTCTGCGGCAGCGAGTTCTCTGGGCCAACTGTGGCATGTGTGTGGGGAGGGAGGGAGCAATTTTCTTTTATTGGTTTGCTGCATTTAGTGTGGAAACATGCCTAAAGCTTCCCATCTCACCCAGCTGGCTTCTCATTACAGCATCTCACCTAAATCTGTGAGCTGCTTCTGCTCCGCAGGGAATCCCTGCTAGGAGATGGGCTGTGCGTTTGCAACGTTGATCTGCCCTGAAAAGTGACTCAGCCATGCTGAACATCCACTTTTTAAAATTTTTAAGTATTTCCAAATTTCCAAGAATGCATTCTTCTGACAGCTACTCCTGTAAGCATGGTGTGTTTCTTCTTGTGTCACTAGAGTAATGAAGGTTTGTGGATAATCACAGCATCCCTGCTAGGTGGATAGCATATTAAGCCAGTACTTGGCAAAAGCGTGAAATGCTGCAGGGTGACATGGCACTGTGCTCTCTGCATCTCTGTTTCCCTTTTGGTAAAGAGGTGACTGCAATGCTCAAGCTTCTTTGCAGAGCACAGTGAGACTTGCAGGTGGAAGGAGCAAGAGGGACAGGATAGGTTGTGTACCTACGCTTATGATGGTGGTGAGCCAGCAGACCAGTGCATGGACAGTGTGCCAGATGGTTGATGTTCAGCCTGCTCTTCTTTCAGCCATCTGTCCTCTGTTCATCTGCTGCAGAGGGGCTTGAGTCCTACAAGGGCAGGAGGGAAGTGTGGGGCAGGATGCAGAATATGGTCTTCCTCAGTGTCTAGGAGCAAACGGGCTAGATGGTTGTATACCCATGGCTCTGTGGCAAAAATTAGATGGTGCTATGCAGACATGGCTTTGGATCCAGCATGCAAACAAACAAAACAAATGTATTAGAAACAGCTGGGAGTTAGGATGAAAATGAGCATTATTAGGAGTATGCAAGTAATAACTTATGAACTGGGGAATTGCTGCTCTGGGCTCTCCTGGAGACAGATTTGGCGTTGCTTTTGGAGCCCTTATTACAGCCATTGGTCTTCCTGTTCATGTACCCCTTCCCGCAGCCTTTGCTAGAAAACCTAGCAGCATGCTCTGAGACACAGCTGCCAATGCACAACTTTTGTCAGGGTCTGGGGTCACTTTGGAGGCAGTGGCCATGGCCTGGACTGCAGGTACATCAGTCCTGTAGTACATCAGCAGTACATTACCTGGAGCCAGGAAATTATTTCAGGCACCACTCTATATTTGGGATTTTCCTCCGTCATCCTGAGGGAAGTTTTGTAGTTTTAGGGAGTTTTATGGACTCCCTGGCTGGAGAGCGGGCTCACAGTTTTCCAGTTCCTTCATCAGTGGGACTGACTTGTCCTGGGGAATACTGAAAAAGGTGAAAGCACCTGCTGGGAGTATTGTCCCCATTTGTGTCTTCCTTTGCCTCTCCTGCACACAAACAGCACTAGGGGGCTGTTAGCAACAAGCCCCCTGCCTGCAACCTGCCCTGCCACAGCTCAGGAGGTGAGCAGCTTTAAAAGTCATGCATCTTCCTCCTAGTCTCCATGCATATTGCTTCTGTGGGATGCACAGAGGTAGGAGTGTTTTAAGTTGTCCTTGAGCCCTGAGGATAGTAAGCTACTAATCTTTATTTCCATGAAGTCCTTACTGTGCATTTTACATAGCCAAATGCTATAGCCTTTTTTTTATTTTTTTTGGGTAATGTTTACTAAGATTTCAGTTATGTAATGTCTACTGCATGGTTAAGTGCTGAAGAATTGTCTTCTTTGCTGTTTCCCTGGTGAATTTAACACATATTGGCCAAAGCGTGTACTGACACTGCTGATCTTGCAGCTGGGGGAATTTCACCCCACCTTTAGCATCTACGAGCCATCATGAAATGTCTAGCACATTGGCTGTTCTGGTTTGCTTCATGGTTGAATGAGATGTGTATATTCAAAACTGCTTAAATTCCAAAATATTTCCTGTGGCTGAATGGTTTCTGCCTTTGATGTGGGAGCTAGCCAAAGCCTGGGATCTCAGGGGTCATTCTCATTAAAAGTTAATAACAAAGCCTCATATCTTTAACACAGAGTACATGAAGTCTTGCGTACTTGAACACAAAAGGAATTCAGCAACCGGAACTAAATTCCTAAGTGCTTTTCTGACACTAAATGGTCTTAGAGGATCTCTCTGGACTGTCTTCCAACGCCTGTCCAAATGCAGTAACATTGTTGTCTCCTCCTTTTTATATCTCCTTCCAATGTATTAACCTTTCAGAACTGCTGAAGTAGTGAGCTTCTTGAACGTGATTAAGTGGGATGAGGTGATTCTCTGTATTTTATTTTCCCAAGCACATCTCTGTTGATGCTAGTGATATTTGTTTATCAGCCCTAATGATCTAGCTCTTGTTGCTTGTATGTAATTTATAGACTTTCTCCAGTCTAATTTTGAGAAACGTATAGCATCCATGAAGCTTGGAGAAAGGACATGCTCTCATCTAATGTGGCTTTCCTGTCTTCATCTTTTGCAGGTTCATTCAGAAATGATGGCTTAAAAGCTGCTGATGTCCTTCCTATACTAAAGGAGAAAGTGGCCTTCGTGTCAGGTGAGCACATCCATCCTGGTTCCCTCTAGCACAGCACGAGCGCTGTCTGCCACGTAGTGGTCTTTAGGGTGCAGTCAGAAGGGACCAGTTTCATGTTTGGATGGTAGTACTGAAATTAACTCTTCTGCTAAGAAAAGGGCTATATGTGGAACAGGGCTACCTGGTAATGCTCACGGAGTTGGAAGCTGGCCCATGGTGACTTTCTTCATGTTCTGAGGAAAGGGTAAATAGGCAGCACAGGAGAGATGAAATGCAGCTTTTCAGCTCCAGCCCAAACCTGGGCTGTTTCAGTATCCAGGATGGTTCAGGTCAGGGACACTGCCTGGGGTTCAGGGTCCTGTTTGTAGGAAGCAGTTGTTTGGTTTGTCCTCCCAATCAACTTGCACATGAATGTACCACTGATGCGACAGTTACGACAGTTACGTAATGACTCAGATACTCAAAGCTCTCACGCCATCCTGTACAAATGTTTACAGCCTTCATTCAGGGGATGCAGCTCAAGGGCCTGGGGGTGGATGAGGGCTAGACAATATGGAAAATGCTGTCAGAATGTTTATATTGCTTCTGGGGTGAATTACTGCTTGTCAGGAGGGGGGGAAAAGATGTCTGAAGCAATCGTAATCTTGCATGAAGTCTTTCAAAGAGCAGTATAAAAAGCAGGTATTTCCAGCGTTAGCATTTCTGCCGACTGCAAGCCATTCAAGCTGCTTTTGGTGATCTTGCCTAATGCAAGAAGAAAACTAGCATCAAGCAACCAACGTTGTGTCCCTTACTTGTTGTCTTTCACTGCTCTGGAGAGGGGAACATAGTTATAAAAATACAGCATACCTGCAGACTTGCTTGTGACATGAAGCTGAACTGGACACTCTGGGGAAGCAAAAGGGGGGAACTTATGCAGGGAAGATACTGGAATTCAATTCTTGGCTTCTGATGTTGCTTCACATGGAAATGACCAAGGGACCATTTGGTAATGCCTGGGATATTAAATAACAATAACTTATCTGGATTGTTTATATAGCCCCTTCCTTATTGTGCCTGTGTTCGAGTTGGAGCCAGAGGGTCTCACACCAGCTCATCAGCTCATTACATGCTGTCCTGGGCCAAGCCTGCCTTGTTGGGGGTTGAAGGATCAGTGCCAACATACCCCAGGGTTTTATCATAGAACCACCTGAGTTGGAAGGGAGCTTTAAAGGCCACCTAGCCCAACTCCACTGCAGTGAACAGGGACACCTACAGCTAGATCAGGTTATCGATCATCTGCTGCAGACAGGGACTGCTCGCTCTTCATAGAATCACCATGCTCAAAATGTGCCTGTTCCTGGCCCAGTTCACTAGATAGCAGACCCAGGATTTCTACCCCCTCTCCATGGTCTCCAAATGCAATGGCTATGGGCAACAAGTGTCTGGGGCCTTTGTAGATAAAAAGTGCTGAGGCTCTGGTGTCATTAGAGTATCCCCAACATCACTCTCCAGCCCAGAGTTCAGGTACTGCTCTGACTTTCCCTGGGCTGGTGTAATAAAGCAGATCTGGACAAGGATTTGAGTGTTTCAACTGATGGCTAGGTTATTTTTAATTAAAATGTAATAACTTCCTAGAGTATGCTTTGAGGACAGAAGAGAAAATGTTTGCCAAAAAAAAAAAGAAAAATTACTGAATTTTGTGAGAAAATATATATATATATTCAAGCTGTAGTTAACACAGAGTCTGTGAGCACATTGCATTTGCAATCAGGCTTCCTGGAGGAAAAGTAGAGTTTTATTGAGTCTTCTTCAGTGTTATGCACTACAGTTAATTTTAACGATAACAATACAGTGAAGTTGTCAAGGGGTTCGTCTTGTCCTTGCTCCAGCAGAATTTATCAGCAGACAAAAAAACTCTGTTGAACATCTCAGTCGCATAGTTTTTTTTTTCCTCATCTGCTGGAGCTAACTGCTTTGTCTTTTCAACCCTGATGTGACAGAGAACAAATGAGCTTGGTATGGCACGGCTGCACCATTCTGTGTTTCAGCATTGTGTATGCCCCACAACTTTACCATCCAGATCATGGGGACAGCAAGGGGAGAGCAGGCAGAAGCACAACAGGGTCTGCCCAAACCACCATGCAATCTCAGAGGCATGCTCAATCTTTCAGAAGCATACCTAATTTCGTAATTGAAATACAGCTCTAAGTAGCTGGGCATGGATTCACCCAGCCTGAATTACGTCTGGGGCTCAGTGACTGGTACTTCCTCCCAGCTGGCTCAGCCAGATGCAGGGCTCTGCATTAGCATCCCTGCACCGCGGGAGGATTTAGGGGTGGATAATGTCGAGATTTTATTCCTGGAAGTGGTTCTTGATTTCTTCCAGTGACCTCATTTATAAGCTGGAACAAACCCAAGCAAAGTTCATGTGTGTGTGTATCTTCACAACACCTGAAAATCCCATTCCAGCTCTCATAAGCAGTCACGGTGCATCCCGGCCATGGCAGTCTGATCGTTGACCTTGTTGTGGCAGATTAAGCCAGGAGTGGGAGGAGGGCTTTGGCCTCCTGTTTGTTGCCTAAACCCTGATAAAATCTTGGCTTTGCCTGTGTGGTTCACTGTGTTGCTTCCAGGAATGGAATGGCTTTGTGAACCGTTGGGGAGCGAGCTACAAGCCAAAGGCTGATTTTTATGTTCTGAGGAGGAGATGAGCACAGAAGAAAGGAAATAAAACAGGTTGTAGATTATTTTGGTGGCTTTTTTTCTGTGAGAGGTGGTGAAAGTGATATTTTGGAAGCTGTGGCTACAGCCTTTCCTGGGAAACACAGATGCTGCTCTGGAAGGATGGTTTAACCTGGGATGTTCAGCTGCTTGATTATATTCATAGGTGATACTCTATTTTCAGTGCAGCACAGAAGGAAGCGGATGAGACCCTCAGGAGAGGGAGGAGAACATGTTACCATGTTACCTTGCTGCATGTGGAGCTTCTCATAGGGAGGGATTTTGCAAGATCCCTCCCAGCACCTTCTGAGAGGATGGGTGGGCATGGAGGAATCAGCAGCAAAAGGCAGAAGGGTGTGATGATTTGGTGCTTTGGTAAGAGGGGCACAGTGACATGTGAGCCTGACTAAGATCCTGAAGGGAAAACAGAGAGAGATTTCCCAAAAAGTCTTTCAGAGGGAGAAGCTCAGTGTAAATAGATCAGATTAAAGGACAACTTTGCAATTAGGATTTGTAAATTTAGGCTAGTGGTATGAATCTGAGAGGAAGACTTGGGGATTGTTTAGTATCTCAGACAGAAGTCTGTGAAAATAAATTGTACCAAGAACTGTTACGGGGGAAGACAGTGACTGTCCCAAAAACTATGTGTCTGAAGTCTCAACAGGTCACTTAGTACCAGAGGTACATAGCACCACATGTGCAGGGACATGTTTTCTTTCTGTGCTGTGGATGTGCTTCACTTTTCAGAGAAGGGGTTGAAACGAGATCCTGGGGCCCTCTGTGTGTTGGATGAGTTCAGGTCCAGGTTTCAGGAGGTCTTCAATGCTGATTTGTGGACACTGGAATTTGTATTGGGTTGGGAATAGAACTGACAGAAATATTTAATTTTTAAAGGATGTAAACATTTTGTGATGCACATTTTTTTTTTTTATTTAAATTCAAAAAGTTTCCATTCTCCTCTTCCTCTGGAATGAAAAGTTCAAGTGAAACATCAACAGTTCTATATTTTGTTAGAGAAAAATGTCTTGTTGTTTATACCACTCCCTGTTGTAGTTCGAAGTCAACAGCAATTCCAAAAAGAGGAAATATGCTGTTAGGAAAACATAACACTGCTTGACTATTGAATTTTCCTAGTGGTTTTGGTTCATCATCCTTTCATCTAGAATTTGCTGCTGCATTGATGCAGATTTTTCTTTGAAGAAGAAAATGAGGAAGTTTAGACTGTAAAGTTTCCAGGTCTTTTGATTATGTCTGAGCCTGCTTTTTTGTTTGATTTGGTTTTGTTTCTTTTGCTTTATAAGATTGTGAGGTCATTTGTGAGGATACAGAAGACACTTCACCTGTAGAGGCTGCTTAGATATCGTTATCAGGACTCTCAGGTTAGAGCAGAGATCAAAATGTTCCCTGGAATTTTCTATTTCACCTATAGGTTGTGATGATACACAGCTAAAACTTTGCTAGAGTGCAGAATCTGTTGCCATGTTTCTTTCCATATGTTCTAACTGTAGCAATGGACTAAATGAAATGATTTCCATGGAGGGTGTCTAGTCACTGCCAGCACTGACTGTCCTGGCTCTCGGACACCAGCAGCTTGCTGAGATGCACAACCATCTCCTTACAGCAGGGAGATTTCTCCTTTGTGTAATTCTGTATAGCATGGGTCAGAGTAGGGATGCAGCCTTGTGGAGACACAAAACAATTCAAGTGCCTTACAAAAATAGGTAAAAAATCAACCCAATCATAGTTTTTATCTGAAAGGATTCAGAAGAACATGTGGGATGTAAATAACTCTATGGGTGCCATCCAAATGCACAGGGCTCCTGGCCGCCTCCTGGAACAGAACACATGGGTCCCTGCATCCAGTCACACGGGCTTAGCTTTCAAATTAATGATAGGGACTTTCAAAATAACAATAAAAGGAAGGAAGTAAGCCTGTGAAGCGAGGAAGTCTGTATACATCCCATCCCGTCCCAGCTCACGGGGCTTTCGAGTCCTTAAAGACACAGTGATCTCCATAAGTATCTCACCAAAGGTCTCTTCTTCATTTACACAGGCAGGTAAGAATTGTCCTTATGTAGAAATGCAGCCTGGGAGCTTATAAATCAATATAAGGGCCCAGGGAGGCAACTGTTGCATCTGTGATAGCTAATATGATAACAACCAAACGTCTTGGTCATTCTGCAGTGTGTTGTTGACTTGTATCCCGCTGATAAGATTCATCACCTCTGAAAACTTTCTTATTTCTGTTAAAGCACTTTGGTTCATAGGCATACAGTGGTTTTTTGTTGTTGTTGTTATTGTTTGTTTTTGGTGGTTTTTTGCTTGTTTTTTTCCTAAGGAATCAATTTTAACATACAAGAAGAACTGAAATTCAGAGCTGGACATAGTCTTTGTATTCACAAATAGTTGTGGGCTTTTTTAATACATCCTTCTGTAGTAAAATATAGGCTAATTGAAATGGAAATGTGCAATTTCAGAAACATTTTCATCTGATGATCTTTTCCAGCTCTAGGCCAAATTTCTTCTTAAAGCCAGAGGGGAAGAAGACTTCCTAGTAGCAATTGTGTAAGTCCAATTGCTTGAACTTCCCCCTAAACATCCATCAGTTTGCAGGAGCCTCTACAAACATCTGCCATTAGGATTTGGTTCAGGCACTTGATGCTGGGATACAGTGTGTTGCAAAAAGCAACGCACTGGAGGATCAGACCCTGGTGACTGCATTGCAGCTGTGTTAATTTGCAGGGAGGATTTGTTGTGGGAGGTTAAATTTCCTTCATCATTGCACTATAATCACCTGCTTTGGAATCAACTGAATTTGAGTGTGATCGTACAGATAATCCCGTATATAAACCTTACAAGAAATTAGTGTCTCTTGAAGCTGGAAAAGTTTTAGCACAGAGCTCTTTTCACAGGAGATCTGGTAGCAAGCACACTCTCTCAGAGCTCAGCTATGGCAGAGAAAGGAAAAGAAATATTATTTTAAGACTCTGGATATCAATTCCTTGATACTTTTCCTTCCTAGGAAGTCTGTCAATTAGATTTAGAAATTCAGAGCATATTGTTTGTCATTTTATAGAGGCGCCAGGCATCAGCTGTGCTTGTTCTGTCTCCTAGTTCTCTTCATTATCATTCATTTTTTTTTTGCCATATTTTGGACTGAAACAACTTTTGAGGAGTATTTCAGTTTCTCTGGAAAGTCACTTATGGTCCCAGCAGAGTCTGCAGCACCAAGATTGATCAGCTTATGATCTGCAGGGCTCAGATGGAACAGCACATCCATTCAAACTGCAGTAGACGCCTGAACGGAGGCCAGAGGTGCTGTGTTCTACTTCTGTCACTGTTGCTGATGTGTTGTAGGACCTTAGGAAAGGTCCTTGGAAGCCTTTACACATGTAGGCATGTCTGTTTCTATGGTTAACCCTTGTGAACTACTGCTTACAAAAAGCATGCAAAAGAATGGAAAGGGCTTGAATACCCTCGAACATAGATGAATGCAAGCAGAAAAGCATCAGGGTGGAAAGGTTGATAGGACTAGTGTGACGAGGCTTGAAAACAGAGCTCTATAAAGTCCTTCTTTTTTCTATACAAGAAGTCTGCATTAAAGGAATCATATATATTCCTTTCCCATACAGGATTCTACAGAGTTGGAATTTCACTTTTTTGTGTATTGTTAGATATGGATGTTTCTCAGGACTTGAAATTGTAAAGACCCATATCTACATTGCGCATAATAACTCTGGGTTGGCCAACACCTTCCCTTACCTATGGGCAGTTGGAGCCACCACAGGCAGAAGCATTTGGGCCCAGCACTGAGATAAATAAAATCTCTGTTCAGGCAGCTGCTAGGGCAAGGGTCTTGTGGCTGGAGTCTCTTTCCCCTGATTAGAAGGCTTAACCTGAAAAATGGTCTTCTGTATGTGACTAAGAACTGCCCAGATTTTCTGATGTCTACTTCTATTACCCTTGTTTGAAGGTTGTCTGAGTTTTCTTTAATGTTGTCTTTTAATATATAGAACTGGTGCACATCATTGATGCCTGTGGCGTCACTGCTGTATCTCCTGTAGTATTTGTGGAGGAAAAATTAACTTATCCTAATTTTGGGACCATTTGTTGAGTTTTGCAATGGTTTCTATATGAGCTAGAAGAAAGGGAAATGGGAAGACTGGGCAAGCAAGCCACTCACAGGCAAGGCAGTCAGCAAAGGATTTTGTAGGAGGAATGCAAGACATACATGGCTAAATATTTGTTTTCAGTGTTCTTTGTGCCCTGAAGAACATGTGTTTTTTTGACTCCTTTTTCCAGAGTACTAATAACTAGACCATCTGTCTGCCTCTCTATATCAGAATAAACCCTGTGAAAGCCCACCTTGAAAAACAATTAGAAATTATCAGCTGTTTGTTTTAGCATTTAATAACTGTAATTAGCAAATATAATGACATGTTTGATTATTGCATCCCGTGTCTGTGAGCCCAGTGGGAGGCAGAAGATGGGACATATTGATTAGAGCAATTGAGCCTCTTTACTCCCCTCCATTTCTTGTTTTCTTATGAAACAATACACTGGGTAGATCTCTGAAGAGGTTCTGCATGTAAAATCAGAGTGCAAATCAAGGCTGACTTGAGGCAAGATTAGCCTCTGTGAGTGGATTGCTTGCAAGCAAAGATAGAGTTTTTACAAGGTTTCTAGTTGCTGACTTTTAGCCTAGTTACTATGAAGCCCTAATACAATGGGCTCGGGTTCAGAAAACCTCATTTACCCTCCTGGTTCTTCAAGTGACTTGCTGTGAGATCTGGGGTGAATTTCTTCCTCTGTCTGCACTTAACTATTCCCCTCAGTTAAAAAAAGGAGATAATGGTAGAGGAGAGGAGAGATATATATCAGACATTAGACCCCCTGTAGAGCCAATACAAAAAGAATTTCTGCTTTTAGTGGTTCTGACTACTTGTTCAGAGCCTCTGTTAGAGGAGATGAGGGTCTTAATGTGGGCATGCCAACTGCCTAAAGTTAGGTGGTGTGAATATCCCATTTAATGTGTCTGGTGAAGCTGAGATTTGCAGTTATAAAGCACAACACAAAAGACACATTTTATTCATATTTAAAGGAGTAACCACAGTTTCTGGACTCTGCATGTCCATTAAACACACTAGTTGGTTCTGGAAGAAACCTAACATTTCTTCATGCAGGCTTTTCATAAAATCGTAAATAATGAAGCATTCATAAAATTAGGGATTGCTCATGAGTAATTGGAAGCAAATGAAGGATTTTAATATGTCTGATGCACTTGTAATAGTAATTCCACCCTATTACTCAAAGCATAGAGCAGTAATTTTTATCACGAATGAGAAACATTTGTGTCTAAACCTCAGATTTCTTGAGGCTTGCCTCCTGTCTCCTTGTTTTGCTGTGCTACAGGAGTAGAAGGAATCAGTCCAGGTACTTATTCATCCTTCCATTATCCAGAGAACTCCAGCTGGGTCACCATACAACCTTCCTTCTCCAAAGAGAATTAACCCATTTTCTCCAGTCTGTCCTGATAACTTCTGACTCTGTGCTAGAGCTTTATTTATCATGCTCCCATGAGGACAGTGCAGATGCACTGGCAAAGGAGAAGTTTTATCCTGAAGCAAAGACAAGACAGGAATGTTTTTTTGCCTATGTTTCTCTTTCTGAAGCTGAGAATCCTTGCATTACTGTTAGAAGATGGATCAAGAATTTTCTGATTGAACTTGCTCAGCCTTCCAGANCAGACACAATTTTTGGTCGTGACCAAGCAGTAGCGAACAATCAGCAATGGAGAGATCAGGGCTGCTGGGCTGTGGGAAAACCATGGCTCTTTCTGAGTACTTCATATCCTGGGAGAGTATTATAACTGTGGGCATAGAAGTCTTCTTCATCTTGTCTCTTAGCACTTCTTCACCTTGTAGAAATATTTAGATTATTGGGACTGGAGGAGGAGGGGCAGCATGACTACGTAGCGAGTAGCATGTTATTCTGGATGCAGTTCAAGTTCTGCTTCAGTGAATATCTGGAAACTTTTGAAAGCCTTGGTTACATCTTGATATGACAGGAAATTTTTCAAAACCTTGAAAAGCTTCCTGTGCTGAAAAAAATGTTTCCCACCAGCTTTAGTTTCTATATTCCTTTGCCGTTCTATAGGCTGGCTTGCTTTCCTGTTGGACACATCATGCATGATATAATGGATTGGGCATTGTTATGGTGTGTTAAATAATCCCAACAAAGGGAGAATATGCTTAAAATAAGGATTTTTTTACACATGTACGTAGGCCTGAAAATAAAAATGGTCTTATGTCTTTGTAAATCGGATCCTTGTTACATTACACCCCCATTCTTATGTCATGTGGCAGAGGGATGGATCAGCCAAGCTGAGATCGAATTCCCCTGGGTTCTTCTAGCCTTCGTTTTGTGCTTGTTGCAGCAGAGGCTCTGCTGCTTGAAGAGCATGTTTAGGCGGGACTGGAAGGAGTAAGGTGCCTCAGAGAAATCATTCAGAAGACCAGGACATTGCCCTGTGTTAGTCATAGGCAAACACCAGGCACGCAGCTGCAGGTGGAGTGTAGGCAGGACAACTTTTGTACTCCACACTTACCCCTGGCTACACGAGGGCTAAAATGAAGATTACACCTCGTGTTTGCCCCTCTATTTGTACCCCTGGGCATGACCTGGCTCTAATGAAGAACTGGAAGGTGTTGCCCTTTGGGTGTCTGTCACCCACTGAAAACTGCAGGAACTGCAATGCAGAAAGTGCACAACACTGGGTCACACTGGGTTCTGTATCTGTCTAGAAGGAGTTTTGTAAAAGATAATACCTGTGATAATACACGAAGAAATAACTGAACATTGAATGAGAAACCAGATTTCAGTTTCAAGCTTATTAATCTTTATTCACAGCAGACAATAAAATGAGGTGCTATATTCACCCCTATATTTGTGATTGTATACTTCAGCGTAGAGCCCCTCCTTTATGGCTGTTTTAAGAATTGCTGTACAACATGAAGTGCCAGACACTGGCTGTTTAAAAGGAGTGGATTTTAGGACAGGAAAGCTACAGGGAAAAAAAAAATCATTCCAATTGCCAGCAACACTCTCTAAATAGAAAGCATAGTAGGCATGAACTTTTAATCAAAACTTCAGTTTCTAATGAGTTGCCAGATAGATTAGAATGTCTGACTGCATAAACATTGCTGGTGTATGCTGTATCCAACTGGTGGGACTTTACAAACTGCCTGGCAATGAAGGATGGGACTCATTGGGTAACACTGAGCAATCCTTAAATATTTTCACTTTCTTGCTGTTGACCAGCTTCAAACTATTCCCAAAGGGATTTCATAGCATTGCCTGCTTGGAGTGGCGGTTGTATTGGATTTGATGGGCTTAGGTGAAAGTCAGAAGAAATGCTAGTAACAATTTTCCTTGTATTTTTTTTTCCTTTCCTTTGGAGCTCCAGCAAATGCAAGCACGTCTTCCTCAATTAGGCAAGCCTGAAAGCTACAAAGAGCGTGCAGGCTCTTGAATGTGCCTTAATTTATGTTTATCAATTCACTGCACATAGTTTTTTTGACGTGTGCTTCCTGCCTGATTTTCTAACAATCCTTTATTTTCCGCAGGTGGCCGTGATAAACGAGGTGGTCCTGTCTTGACCTTCCCAGCCCGCAGCAATCATGACAGAATAAGGCAGGAAGACCTTCGGAAACTTGTGACTTATTTGGCCAGCGTGCCAAGGTAAAGCTAGAAAGAAAACACTTCAAAGCTCAGTGTGGATGGATGGGTGGGGAACTTGTTCTTGGCAGTTGCTGATTTCCAAGTATTAACCTTTAGTACCTTCAGTTCTTGGGACAGGGAAACAAAAGTGTTCCCTTCCTCCTCCTGCATATACTCTGCTGGTTTTTATCGTGCAAGTGGCTGTGCAGAAGTCCCTGGGAGTGGAGGTGGTGCTCACAAACCCGACCTTCAGGCTCATGAACCCAGCTCACGGCAGCAAGGAGGAGCCACTCTCATTTCTGATGTTTCTGGGCAGTTCATCTAGGGTATGGGACAGGGAGGAGGGTGCTTGGAGGCTCTGGCACTTCCCTGCGCTTTCTCCAGTCTTAGGAAGGAACGTAGGTGGACTAAAGGGGCGGTTTGCAACCAGAGGCACTTCAGACAGCTCTGCATGCAAGCTAGTTCTGCTAGAAAGTGCATTTCCCTGCATTAGTACTCATGGCCCTCCTTCAACAGGTTCCCACACCCTTCCCAGGGACACTGGAAGACAGGTCTATTGCCAGGGCATACTTATCTTAGCATGCTTTAGGAAACAGTTTGCAGGGCACAGTGCCCAGCTAAGCGTTTCTGAGCCAACGTTTAATGCCTCAGAGAGTACAAGGCCATGCACAGCATCTTCCAGCATCCTTTCCCTATTTTCAAGTTTGTTCGCTATTCTCACCCACAAACTGCCACAAATGGGTATTGAGGTGAGGAGCACCACAGTGTGAATGTGGGGCTAAGAAGGGCTTTTCAGGGTTGCAATGACACACCCTCAGCCCCTAGGAATTCCTTCTTTTTTAAATGTAGGCTATAACCATTTCAATAGTGCTTATATTATTGCACGAAGTGAAAAGTTAATATCTGAAATTAGAGGGAATGATTATATCTGGATATCAAGAGGTAGGTGTCTCAGAAGTGCACTCAGTTGCTTAAACACATGATGTGCAGAGAACAAAGTTCTACTTTTGCTGCAGAAGAGAGATGAGGGCTGTTGGGATACTGCTCACTTGGCTGCGGGGAGTTAGGGGCAAAAGAAGCCACATGTGCCATATCTGCCAGTGCTCATTTCCTATTGACAGGAATTCACAAGGCCACAGGCAGTGCATTTCTTGTTGCATTGGACTTTTGCTCATCAAGCTTTTACTAATAAGCTGAATTAGTCTTTTTCCTTTCCTTTCCTTTCCTTTCCTTTCCTTTCCTTTCCTTTCCTTTCCTTTCCTTTCCTTTCCTTTCCTTTCCTTTCCTTTCCTTTTTCCTTTTTCCTTTTTCCTTTTTCCTTTTTCCTTTTTCCTTTTTCCTTTTTCCTTTTTCCTCTCCTCTCTAGCCATTTCTATTTCTAACCATATTGTAAGGGAAATTACAGATATGCTGCAGGGTGGGGAGAGCAGTAGGTCACTCCCTGAGTGCACATCCCAGGGCTTGACAATGTCCCTCCAGCAGCTCCAGTAATGAAACTGCTCCCTCGCATCTTATCAGCCTTTGCATGATTGCAAGTACAAAGATATGACGTTGCCTCTTTTCCCTCAGAGATGGGGGTTGCAAGCAATTGCACAGCTAAGATGACCTTCTAACATGTCAAACTTTTCTGTTAATTGCTCTTCCCCCACGGAGGTGGCAGTAATAGCAGAATGCATCCATCTGTTCCCTGCTCTCACACAACTGGATAGATAGTTCAGTCTGATGCTGCTTTTGGTTGCCTCGCTGTGAATCAGTCCAGCATTGATTTTTCTCTGGCGATGATGAAGTTGGGGAACAGAGGTGCACACTGAAGGAGCTAATTACAAACCCCAGGAACATTACAAAAAGCATTCCCCCTTGTGATCCCCACTGCAGAGCCTTGTGCTGCCCTGTCCCTAGCTAGAGTACTACCTTCTGTTTGGGATATCACAGATCGAGATGTGGAGCAGAAAGTGATTGGGACTCTAGAGAAAGTGGCCTGTCATGGAAGGATTAAAAGGATAGGGTTGCTCAGCCTAGAGAACAGAAGAGAATGAGTAATGTCTTTGAAAGCATGTTGTGATGCTGCAAAAAGATGTGGAGCAATTTCTGTGTCCATACGATGAGGACAAGAAGCAATAGGGCTGTACTGAAGCAAGGGAAGCTTAGGCTGGACACAAGGAAAATATTTCTAATGGGAATGTAAAGCACTAGAATAAATCAACTCATCTCTTCTTAAAAACCTCCACAACACCATAGGCAAACCTCTGTCATGGGCATAAATGTTAGGAAGAGGGGACGAACCAGCAGATGACTTATTTAGGTTCCTCCCTATCCTGTTTTGTATGGTGTTGCAGATGAACTCACTCTAGTGGGAGGAAAAAATGATCACAAACTTTGAGTGTTTGGTCCACAGGATTATGTAACCTGTGCAGTGTGAGAAAACACTGAAAATTCATTTTTCCCTGTGCTTTTTGTTCATTTTAGCAAGGGCAACCAGTAGAGCTTTCAAACTTATTTACGTTTTGGAAACAAATAAATGGGAGGAACAGTTTGATTTTGTATCACTGGCTCCCAGTTCCTATCTATTCCAAGATGCCTGCTGTAACAAATAACTGCATCAGGCATCTACCAGAACAAGCAGTTCCATTAGTTGAGATTCTGGGTATGATGTCAGGAGAAACTACACTGATGGTCAGAGTGCTGAAAGGGGGAGAGATTTGCTGTTAGTTTTAAAACTAGAAATTATTCTTCATTAAA